>LPNX010215701.1:282459-336646 GCA_001517045.1 Pseudotsuga menziesii | reverse complement strand
ATCATGCTACCATCTTCCATACTAGCTCAAGAGTCTAGAGGGTCGGATGATGAAGTTTTGCAAATAAGAATATATAATCTCCTGAAAGCAGAAGAGGCTATATCTAAAGCCAGAGAACGCTTTAAGCAACAACAAGAGTTAGTTAAGAGATGGTTCGACAAACATAAAGCTGGAACAAAAGACTTTGAAGTAGGAGACTTAGTCCTCAAATGGGATCACCCCCATGATGAGAAAGGAATGCACACTAAATTCCAGCAGTTGTGGGTAGGCCCTTTTCAGATTGCAGCAAAGCTTGGCCCTTCTACTTATAAGTTGCAGGATCTATAGGGGTGGGAAGAGAAATTACCAGTGAATGGTTTGGTTCTCAAGCCTTATTTTTCCTGAGTTTCTTTGAGTTCTTCTGTCTTGTATATAAATAAGCTGTTTAGCTGTCTTTTGAGTCATGTTTTTCAGTTTGTTTTAGTTTAAGTTTTATTGATTTCAATAAAGGGAACGAACCCGCAGTTGCATGGGGAACATCAAAATGTTTGGGAATGATAAACGTTTTTGGGTCTCAGACTGGGTGTTGCTAAAAGAACTTCTTCCAGTTTAGCAGTTTTCTCGAATAAGCTCTGTGTGCATTGAAGTCCTACTTAACCCCTGTGAAATAAACCGGATTCGAAGAGTCTGGAATACTATGTTGAGGCTCCATCCACCTCACACTTAAAATGTTCTAAGGAGCGACAGTAGAGGACCCATGGAAAGGAGCAAGGTGAACAGTATATTAAATATAAATGATCCCATGCCAAGAAACGAATGCCAAAAGGCAAATAAGAGTAAAAAACTCCTATAAAAGCATCATACATCAAAGCAGGTGTTGAATCATAAGTACTAAATTGTCGAAAGATCCTCTCCATCCGTGAGCTGAAACATGAAGTACACCGCTCACACAAAAGGGCACTATGGGATAGAGGATCCTAAAATAAAATTCAGTAAGAAAGGCATGCAGGAGGACTCATATGAAAAGGGACAAAAGTCCAAAAGCACAAAAAGTGCTAAAATGGCATGGGAATGAGGAACAAACGAATATTTCTATTTACCATATGTTACAATCCTGTGGTGTCCAAAGCTATCAACCACCTGAAGACAAAGGTAATAATGAAACTCATCTTCTGGCCTCAACAGAGTTATCTGGATTTGAAAATCTTGGTTTCCACTCTCCCAAATTGGACTATTATCAATGATTGAAGGTACACACTTCTGGCATTCGAGAAATCCAGATAACTGGAAGAATTTAATAGGATGCATTTGTTGATTAAACAGTCTATCACTCAAAGATTAATCGCCCAGAGATCTAGGTTCACCAGGTAATCGCCAATTGTTGCAGCTGCAACCGTTCTCCCCAAATTTCTTAAATTTTGGGCCCCTCCTCATGATTTTGCATTCTTTTAATCGTTGGATCCTTTGAGTTTTTGGTCGTGTTTTAATTTTATTGTAAAAGCTTAAATCTCGCCCAAGTTTTGAATTGTGATTGCGTTTGGAATTTATGGTGAGTTGCATATTCTAAGTTGTTTCGCTTGTTGATCGAACCAAGTGTTCTTTATTGTGGGTCGCCGTTGTGGAGGTATAACAGGTTTCTGTCTGCTGTTGAGTTTGAGAAGCTGTCCAAAACACTTATTTTTTCTGTTAAATCAAGCGTCACACTATGTTAAATCGGCCGCTTTTGTCCTTTTCCCTTACGCCGTTGCGGCTCCCAAAGCGGATTAGCATCCGAAGCGTAAAGAGCTCCGACTGCCGATGCGTGTTGACCCTTTTCGTCGTAGACCCTAGTTTGTCTCTTCCGTCGTTGCGGCTGGGAAAGTTATTCAGCTTCCGATTTAAATGTATTCCAACTTCCGACTAAAGCCTTTTCCCGCCCGCATTTCGCTTGTCTGTAGCTTATGTCTCTTCCGCCGTTGCGGCTGGGAAAGCCGTTTAGCCTCCGATGTTAATATCCTCCGACTCCCAGTTAAAGCTTCTCCTGCCCACATTTCACGTGACTTTAGCCCGTGTCTTTTTCGTTGTTGCGGCTAGGAAAGCCTTTTCGCGTCCGATGTCAAAGCCTTTCGACTGCCGATTTAGAACTTTCCTGTGCAAGGCTTAATCAAATTCTTTTCAGATCAAGAGATGCACCTGGCCGTTTCCTTGTGGAATAGTCGTTTCAGTTGGTAGAATTTGATGCTTTGTTTTGTAACGCAGTCCCAATGAATGATGCTTGTTGACTGATTGCAGGTGGGTCCGAGAGATCGGTCAAACTACCGCAGCGTGGAGGAAGACGGACCGAAACTAGCATGATCGCAAGAAGGACAAACCAAGAAAAAAAACAAAATGAATGGCGACAGAGGAGCAGAACTGAAAGGTCAGACGCTTGGGGGGTAGCCCAAGCCGTCTGCAGATGTAGTTTAAATATTTGAAAGTAGAGCTTAGACGAGGGGGCTTTTTCCCTGGAAAAACTTGTACACCATTTGCTTGTAAGAGGAACTATTTCGTTTTACAATCAGAAACTACAACTTTTGCCTGCTGGAGGAAGCGAAATGTGGAATGTATCAATGTGATTAAATGAACAATGTTGAAGGGGAACTATTTCATTTTCAGCTGTGTTTCATTAACTATGAGAGTGTTTAACTTCTTGAACCTATGTTCTTGTTGAATGCTTTTCAGTATATTTGGTGATGTTTTCCACGGTGAGTAATGAATGTTGTTCATAAAACAATTGGCTAACTGGTTGTTCAAAAATCTGCAATTGTTCATGTGTCTTTAAAGGAGCGTCAGCTATCTGTAACTCTTCATTATGCATGTACAAAATATATTACTCACCAATGAATGATAATCCTGCTCCCTAGGGATAGTTTAGGTAGTTAGTTTATTTTCTTGTTGTATGCGATTTGGATGCTTGTGAGCCTTAAGACGAGAGGTAAGAACCTGCGCATCACATTGTGACTGTTCCTTGCATCTTTATCACCCTGCATTGTTAATTAGGCACTTGCATATCATATTTAAGTCAAAAAATACAAAAATACACGGTGTACCGCGCCGCAACCGGTAAAGCCTTTGTTTTTGTTACTTTGACCTACGGTAGCCGGACCACAAATCGGATGGATTCCCCATTCCAAATAGTCATGGGCTAGTTGGGAACGTTGACTGGCGAGAATCCCTTACTTTTGTTGCCCATGAATTTCCGGGCCCCAACAGGTGGAAAGACATATTTTGTCAGATGTCATAACTTACACTATCTTAATGAAATTTTTCTACAAGGAAATTTATTTACATTATGCCCTTGGTTTACTCCATCCAGATGGAATAAAGAACAATTTTGTCGAATGTCATAACATATACTATCTTAACGAACATTTACTGCAAGACAAGTCATTGACACTATGTCGTTGATTTACTCCATGAAATGGGAGAACGAGGAATCTTGTTGGATGTCATATCTTGTACTATTTTAATCGATGGATATTGCAAAGCAAGTTGCATGCATGATGTTCTCAAACTGTTCAATGAAATGGTATAAAAATGAATCTTTCTTGATGTTGTTACTTACCGAATTTTAATTGCTACATATTGCTATATTGGGAACATGAAAATGGTTGTAATGTCACATACTAAAATGTTTGAAAATGGGATAACACCCAATTTTGTTATTTACTCAACATTATTAAATCATGGTGTTATCACTCCAGGAAACTCCTCTAGGTTGTAGCTCGAGGATGCCTGGTAACTTAAAATATTTTTAGGGTTTTCTAATATGGATCAAGTCAGGTGACCTATGTAACCTCCCACTCTCAAGACATGCATGAAGCTCACTCAATCACAAGGCTTTTAGTTACAACTTGTTAGTAGTTTGAAAATAAGATGCGGGGATGGAGAACTCATCAAGCTGGAAGAATTACATACAAAACAGATGCATGAAAATGGCTAAATCCTGATAAGGATGGTACTTATAAATCAAATCGCATTAACTCACCAATAGGATGGCAGCTATTAGCTATTAATGAACTTGAAAATCACCTAAATGCACATTCAGGCATAAGTACAATAAATATAAAGACAATGGCTGAATAACTCATAACAAAAAAGATTACAATTCGAATAAACAAGAGACGCTTGACAATAGAACAAGCTTACAAATCCCCGAAGTCGAACCTTTATTATAAAATCAATCATGGGCTTTACAGCCTTCTGCAAAAATGACAGATCCTAAAAATATGATCTGAATACACAAAAAATACTTGAAAGTGATAGTTTTCTCAGATTAGGGCTTCAAACCCTTGCTAACTATTTGTCTATCTATTGTGAAGATCTAGTTCACTGAGTGAATTTTTAATAACTGAAGTGGTCGCTGATAATCACCACTGCTGGTTCACTGTGAAATTACCACCAATAGCCAGTGTATTGGTGTTTAACTGAAGTGACCTTTCTTGTTTAATCGACCATATTTTCTACCTTACCGTCGCGGTCGCTGATTGGAAGCTCTGTCTTCTAGCACATCGGCGCCCTAGACCAGGATGCTGCTACTATTTTGGAGGTGGAACAAACTAGTTTTATCACTGTCGAAAGTTGTTTGTTTGTCAAAGGAATTGGGGCATTAGTCCTCTATGACACCGATGGAAAGTCTTATTATTCGCCGATGCCTGTTATTCAGAATGATTTTTGTGATTGATCGAAAGCCTTGTATGTTGCCTCATCGACACTGCGGAGCTGCTTAGCTTTACCTCGCCGATCTGTAGCCCTTAGTTCTTTCGATCACTGATGAGTCTCTATTGTCTCAGAACCCATAGTTAGTCTGTCTCCCATTGTTGCAGCTCCTTAGTGGACTATTGTGCCAACGATTAGTGTTTTCAAGTTCTGACGCATAGTCCTCAGTTCCTCTGATCGCCGATGATTTTCTGTTCTAGCGGAACCCGTAGTCAGTTTGTTTCCCGCCATTGCAGCATCGGAACCTTAAAGATGAATACTGCTACAGTGTCGAAGGTTTCAACGACTAATGTTCTCAGCATCGACGATGATTTTCTGTTATGGCAGAACTCGTAGTCAGTTTGTTTCTCGCCATTACGGCTCCTTAGTGAACTATCTTGCAAATGGTTTATGTTTTCAAGTTTCGATGCATAGTCCTTAGTTTCTTCGATCGTTAATAATTTTCTGTTGTGGTGGAACCTGTAGTCAGTTTGTTTCCCGTTGTTTTGGAATTAGAACTTCAAAGATGAATGTTGTTGCAGTGTTGGAGGTTTCAACGACTAATATTCTCAACATCGGCGATGATTTTCTGTTATGGCGGAACCCGTAGCCAGTTTGTTTCTCGTCGTTGCGGCTCCTTAGTGAACTATCTTGCCGATGGTTTATTTTTTCAAGCTCTGACACGTAGTCTTTAGTTCTTCTAATCACTGATGATTTTCCGTAGTGGCGGTGTCGTAGTGAACTAAAACTCCAAAACGTCGACGTAATAGAGGACTAAACCTCTAATCACTTTTTAAAAAATGTTCCGATGGCATTAAAAAGTTTAGCAATATTCCTAACTGCCAAAGGGGTTTTATACCTGTTATTTATCTTCCATCTTTCGGTGGCTAATGAGATGTTTTGATCCTCGCCCAAGCCACTGAAAGCTACAACTAGTGAAATTTTCATAAAAAATAGAGGCTTTCAAATTGTTAGTGACATTAATATCCCTCATTGTGTGAATGAAATTCTTCATATGAAAAAATAAATTATTTTGGGGGATAACATCTGGCTCCTACTTGGGGATGGGAACCTCCCAGTGAGGTCCCAAGAACCCCAGACTGAAATTCCTTTCCATAAAAGAAACTAAGTAACTTAACACTATCCTTTATTGTTCCATTGGGCATGGAGTTCATTCTGAAAGAAAAACAACCTACTATCTACTAATTTACAATCATAAGGCCTCAGAGCCTTAAATAAAATAAAGCTTCAAGAAATGCCCATTTACTGGGCCATCAAATACCTCTTCACCTTCCAGACTATGCAATTTGAAGGTGTTATTTTTATGTACCTAGGTTATCACAAAAGGGCCAATCCACAAAGAGTCGAATTTTCCATGTTTCCCATTGTCCTGTTTGACAGCATACCACTTGAGGACCCAATCTCCAACCTGGAAGTTGTCTACCTTTGCTCTTTTGTCAAACATGCCCTTTATCCTCTGTTGATGAGCTTCTAATTTTCCTACAACTTGCTCCCTTATTTGTTGTAATTCTACCAAATCCATCATCCTTCTTACCATATCATTTGGTTCATCCTCCTCTTCCTGAAAAAACTTTGCCACTGGAAGAATGAGCTGTATAGGAAATATGGCCTCAGTACCATAAACTAGTTTGAATGGAGAAGTCCTTATGGATCTTTTGTCTGTTACCCTATCAGTTCATAAAGCAAACTTAAGCTTTAAATCCCAGTTTTTCTGATTTGTCTCTAGCAGTTTCCTGATGATTCTGAATAAGCTTTTGTTGGATGAGTCAACCAGGCCATTGCCTTGTGGGTAATAGGATGTGGAGTGCATCAGTTGAATACCCATTGATTCACTCATTTTAACTAATGCCCTATCCTTAAAAGCTGGTGCATTATCAGTTACTAACCTTACTGGGAAACCAAACTTGCTGAATATGTTCTCATATAAAAATCTCATGATGACTTGATGAGTGGCATTTTTGGTGGGCACTACTTCTATCCATTTGGTAAAGTAGTTGGTGGCTACTAAGATCCATTTATGTTGTCCATTGGAAGATGGATTTATTTCACCTATGAAATCTAGACCCCATTGTTGGAAAGGCCCATTCACTGTAACAGGCCTAAGGGGCAAGGATTTGAGTTGTTGATTCCCTATAAATATTTGACATTGGTCACAGGCCCTTACAAAAGTGCATAAATCAGCAAGGAGGACTGGCCAATAGTGTCCTGCTCTTAAGATCTTGTGGGATGTGGTTTTCTAGTAGTGGCGGCCTCCACATGTACTAGAATGAAAGTGATGCATGACATGTTCTGCTTCCTATTTATCTAGACACCTTAACAAAATTCCAGACTGATCCCTCCAGTATAGTAGTTTGTCAATTACGCAAAACTTAACAGATTTCAACTTAAGAGATCGTGCTTGGTTAGGAGTGAGATAATGAGAAACTTCTAATTTTTGCAAAAATTGAATGATACCTAAATACCACTCGCATGAAGATATGTTCTCAGCTATTGATGGACTGTTATTTTGATCTTGATTTACTTATGTTTCCCCTGCTACCATAGTCTGAACCTTTGCTTATATGACACATGTGAAATTTATTCCCAACAGTTCACAGTTTTCTTTGGCCATGAGTTTGTCCAGACCTAATCCCATTACCAGCTTGGTGGGTTTCACCTCTACATCAAACTCAATGAGTTTGGCAATCCACTTAGCTCTCTTCCCATCAATGTCAGGCTGAGTCAAAACATCCTTCACAGTAGCTGAAGGGACATATGCAATGACCTTTGCATGGAGAATGTAGATTCTAAAAGTATTCAAAGATTTTATGAGAGCATAAGCTTGCTTCTCAATTGGGTCATACTTCAGCTCAACATCTCTCAGGGTTTTGCTGAAAAAATCAATTGGATGATCAAGGCCTTCATCATTCTTTTGTAATAGAACAACTACCACTGTGTCATAAGATGAAAAAGAGAAAATGTAAAAACCCTTGGTGTAGTCGGGACTAATCATGGTTGGGGCCTCCATGATGGCTTTCTTAATGTCTTCAAAAGAGTTTCTTGCTTGGTTAGTCCACTTTATTTCTGCATCCTTTTTTAGCATGACTCTTATATGCTTTACCATCTTAGAGAAATTTGGAATAAACCTTCTGACAATGTTTACCTTCCCTAAAAAGGACTGAATGTATCTTTTTGACCTTGGTATTAACAGTTTTTGGATTGCTTTCACTCTCATCGGATCGATCTTTACACCTTCAGCTAAGACTATGTGGCCTAGGAGATTTCCTTCATTGAGTGCAAACTGGGACTTCTTGGGGTTCAGTGATATTCCATACCTTTTGCACTTCAGAAATACCTTCCTTAAATGTTGCAAGTGGTCATGATGGTTGTGAGAGTAAATTGTTAAGTCATCCAAATATATCAGCACAAATTTATCTTTTATCCCTACAAAATCTAGGTCCATAGATCTCTAAAAAGTATCCCCAGCATTCATTAGCCCAAATGGCATTTTAGCATACATGAAGGTGACCCAGGGGGTGGTAAATGCAGTCTTCTCTTGGTCATCTGGGTGCACAACAACTTGGTTGTATCCAGAGAAGCCATCAAGGAAGGACATGAACCTGTCTCCTGAGACTTTCTGCAGCAAATGTTCCATCTTGGGTAGTGGATAGTTGTCTTTTTTGGAACACTTGTTCAGGTTTCTAAAGTCCACACACAACTTGATTTCTCCATTTTTATTTCTTACCACTATTATATTTGCAATCCACTTGGAATACCTAAGGGGGATTATGATCTTGGCTTTGAGGAGTTTGTGGATCTCTTTCTCAATCACTGGTAATAGAAGAGGGCTGATGGGTCCCATCTTCTTTTTGAAAGGAATGGTGCCCTCTTCCAAAGGAATCTTGTGCTGGATGATGTTGGTGTCATATGTTTTTAGGTCACTATACTCCCATGCAAATACATCAACAAACTCTTTTACCAAGATGCAAAATTCATAATTCTGTCCAGCAGTCAGCCCAGTGGATAGATTTATCAGTTTTGGATGGATTTGGATGCCTATGTTTTGCTCTTGGATAGAAGGATATAGCTCCCTTTTGACAGTCTTGAAAGGGATGTCACTGTGATCAAATAGTTCTTCCAATGGTACTAGACCTCAGGGTATGTAGTTGTTGGGAAATTGGACATTATTTTGCTCAGTCACTTTATCTTTTAACTTGAGCTGTTTGGATTCCTCCATGTTAAGGTTTTCTTGGTCTATGTGTATGTCATAGAATTCATCTACTAATTGAAGGAATTTACTAAGCTCCTCATCATTTTCAAACACCCTCCAAAATTTTACATTGTCTGGCAGAGAGGGTCTATACTTGACCTGAACATCATAGTTGAGCTTAGGGGGTAAAGGAAGAACAAACATACTTGCAGAGACGACCAGGGAATCATCCAGGTGATTCAAAGCCCTATTGAATATATGATAGTTCAAAAAACATAAAGGAGTCTCTGAGTTTCCATACCTTGTCCCTGTAGGCCTTCAATCTGATATTTTTCATCAGAAAAGTGTTGTTGACCTGTTGTATGATGAGGCCTGCGTCTCCAAAAATTTTCATGCACATGATACCCATCTCCTTGGCTTATTTAACTCCTAGCAGCAGGGCTTCATATTTTGCTATGTTGTTAGTGGTTTTGAAATCAAGCTTACAAGATAGGTGAATGTTTTCTTTAGATGGGGAGATCAATACTACACCCGTGCCTGCTGAGCTTTGAGCGCTAGCCCCATCAAAATACATGGTCTAGATTGCTGTCGTGACTTCTTCGGGCTGCTGACGGGTGGGCTCAGTGAGCTGAAATGATGTCTGCCGATTATCATCTATTTGCAAAATGCAAGACCCAAAATCGGTGTCCACTGCATAGATGGGGTGATTCACTGAGCGGCTCTCCTTGTTTATGATGTATGCTAGCTGATTTTCCCTGTACAGTCTCTAAGTTTCTCCTCCAAACATGGGAATGGTGGTGTATGTGAGATCCATTTGAAGGGTGCCGCCTAGTCTTTTTCTCCATGACCGAGACAGCAAGAGGCCAAATTTTGGAGGAATATCGGCCACTACAATGTCCATCATTATGCTTTTCAAAGGTAGCTGCGTTAAGTTTACAGCAAGGTCTTTGATGAGGCCCAAGAACTTGACCTTCCTAGAGTCAAAGGAGAATAAATCATGGTAGGGCTTGGTGATGCTGAGGCCAATCTCATCCATCGCAGCCTTTGGCATTAGGTTATGAGAGGCTCCTGAATCCAACAGACAGTTATGGAGGATTTTATCATGGATGTTCAAGGATATATAGAATGGTGGGCAGGAGTCCTTTAGGTCTTCGATCATGGGGCCCAGGGTTACAACAGGATTTTCATATTGCAGGTTCACAAATTCAGTGTCAATGTGCACCTTGGGCTGAAGGGAATTTAGAATGGAGGTTTTGAATGCATCATTCTTCATTAGCTCAATTAAAGGGAAAGGGATTTTTAATTTTTGAATTTCAGACTCGAGGTTGAAGGAATAATGCAGCCTATCTAGAAACCTTACCTCAGGAGTTGTAGGTGATTAGGTGTGGCTGAAGGTGCTGGTTTATGCAATGCTTTGGATGGGACAACCACTTTATTTGGTAAAACAACAACCTTTCTAGCTGGTGCAACAGGCTGCTTGATAGGTACAACATTCTTCTTGAGGGGAGAAACCATATTAGACCTCAGTTGGTAACCTCCCTGACCACCAGCTTGATAGACAACCTCTTCAGTGATCTACTCGTTAATCAGGGATTCCTCATATTTTGCCTGTGTCAGAAAAGAATAGTCCACCTCATCCTCCATGCAGTGGATATTGTCTTCAGCTTCTCCTTCTTCTTCAATGAATTCTGGCTCTTCTTCTAATACAACATTTTGAAATGGAGCTCTTATCCTCTGATCTTCCCCTTGATTTCTCTCCCTTCTGAGAATCTAAACTGGGGGATTTCCTCTTCTATAAGGAACAAAATTTGGGTTTCGAGGAGAAAAGTTGCTTGGCCCTTTACCCCTCACCGGTAGATGTCCTTGGTCCTTCAATTTAGACATTTCAGTAGTTAGGTTATCTAACAGTTTGGTCATTTTTTCAATCTTGTTCTCTGATGCCGAAGCCCCACTATAGTCTGTTGGCTGCTTTTTCCTGTCTATCTTCCCTTTGACCTTCTGAGATGCCAGAATGTTTGACTCTACTTCTAGGCCAGAATCCTGCATGAATGATAAGGAAATATACCTCCTTTCTCTGAGAAGTAAGTAGAAGTTAGAGTCAAAGGCATTTTCATAAGTTATCCTAGCTGAGGTATCAGTGGGCTTAATTTCGGTAGGGATCTTGCTGTACATATTGTTGGATCTCTTGGTAAAGTTGGAGACAAACTCCCCATTTTCTCTTTTCAGGTTGCTGAATTCCATGATATAGTAGAGGTGGTCCCTCCTTTATCCCCAATGCTTTAGGAAAATGTCATCTAGGGCCTCTATTCCTACCACTGATCTGGCAGGCAATTCCTTAAACCACTTCCTAGCCTGTCCATCTAGGCTTTGCACAAACACCCTAGTCCATACATCTTCTTGTACTTCTATGTTAATATTTTCAGCATAGCTGTAAAAATCCTCTAGATGTTCTTCAGCAGTGAAATCCCCTTCCCTGTAAACTTAGGCATATACTTGAGATAATCCCTAGTAGGCATGGCTGCGAGAGGATTTGGCAGAATTAAGGGCGCATACCTAGCTACCGGGATCCTCTCCATCTTGGTCAATTGAGGGGCAACCATATTGGAAATGGGTATGGACAGGGTTGTAGAAGGCAACACTAATGCAGATAGTTGTTGAGAAGGCAGTGGTATACTTATCCTAGTGGAGTCACCAGGGATTGGATCTTCACAAGCAGCAGTGCTTGAAGATGCCCAACCCTTAGATTTTTCTGATGTATCTAAAAATTCCTGGGAATTGAGAGTTTCAACAGAAGAAATAATAATAGAAAGATTTGGTGAAATACCTAATGTAGCTTTTTGTGCAGTACTGCTGGTCTGTCTTAGTAAAGGCCTATCTTTCCTCAAAATTTCTTCTGGATCTGAAACCGGTGTTGCTGGTGGCCCCTTTGGGTTTGCTCTGGTACTTGGTCTTCTTGAAGCCACCTTATATCAATGGAGTTGCCAGATAGATGATTACAACCATAATAATGTCCAAGCTTTTTCTATCATCAAAGCATGGATCTATGTCGTCTCCCAGGGAAGCTGAGCTTCAATCTCCTCTCCCCAGCAATGGTGCCATTTTGTTATCACTCCAGGAAACTCCTCTAGTTTGTAGCTTGAGGATGCCTGGTAACTTAAAATGTTTTTAGGGTTTTCTGATATGGATCAAGTCAGGTGACTTATATAACCTCCCACTCTCAAGACATGCATGAAGCTCACTCAATCATAAAGCTTTTAGTTACAACTTGTTCAATAGTTTGAAAATAAGGTGCATGGATGGAGAACTCATCAAGCTGGAAGACTTACATACAAAACATATGCATGTAAATGGATAAATCCTGACAAGGATGGTACTTATAAATCAAATCACATTAACTCACCAATAGGATGACAACTATTAGCTATTAATCAACTAAATGCACATTTAGGCATAAGTACAGTAAAGATAAAGACGATGGCTGAACAACTCATAAAAAAAGAGCTTACAATTCGAATAAACAAGATGAGATGCTTGAAAATAGAATAGGCTTACAAATCCCTGAAGNTTCTACAAAAATGACAGATCCTGAAAATCCGATCTGTTTACACAAAAAATACTTGAAAGTGATAGTTTTCTCATATTAGGGCTTCAAACCCTTGCTAACTATTTGTCTATCTATTGTGAAGATCTAGTTCACTAAGCAAATTTTTAATAACTAAAGTGGTTGCTGATAATCGCCACTATTGGTTCACTGTGAAATTGCCGCCAACAGCCAGTGTCTCGGCGTTTAATTGAAGTGACATTTCTTGTTTAATCCTCTAGATTTTCTACCTTACAGCCGCAGTCGCTGATCAAAAGCTCTGTCTTCTAGCACATCGATGCCCTAGACCGAAACGCTGTCGCTGTTTCGGAGGTGGAACAAACTAGTTTTATCGCTGTAGGAAGTCGTTTGTTTGTCAAAGGAATCAGGGCATTAGTCCTCTACGTCGCCGATGTAAATTCTTGTTATTCGGCGATGCGCATAACTGTTATTCGGAATGATTTTGTGATTGATCGGAAGCCTTGTCCGTTGCCTCACTGACACTCTGGAGCTGCTTAGCTTTACCTCGTTGATCTGTAGCCCTTAGTTCTTCCGATCACCAATGAGTCTCTATTGTCTTGGAACCCGTAGTCAGTCTGTCTCCCATTGTTTTGGCTCCTTAGTGGACTATTGTGCTGACGATTAGTGTTTTCAAGTTCTGACGCATAGTCCTAGTTCCTCCAATCGCCGATGATTTTCTGTTCTGGCAGAACCCGTAGTCAGTTTGTTTCCCACCATTGCGGCATCAGAACCTCAAAGATGAATGCTGCCGTAGTGTCAGAGGTTTCAACGATTAATCTTCTCAGCATCGGCGATGATTTTTTGTTATGGTGGAACCCGTAGTCAGTTTGTTTCACGTCGTTGTGGCTCCTTAGTGAACTATCTTACTGATGGTTTATGTTTTCAAGTTTCAATGTGTAGTCCTTAGTTCCTTCGATCATCGATGATTTTTTTTTGTGGTGGAACCCGTAGTCAGTTTGTTTCCCATTTTTGCGATATCGGAATCTCAAAGATGAATGCTGCCGCTGTGTCCGAGGTTTCATCGACTAATCTTCTTAGCATCGATGATGATTTTCTATTATGGCGGAACCCGTAGTTAGTTTGTTTCCCGCCATTGCAGCTCCTTAGTGAACTATCTTGCTGACGGTTTATGTTTTCAAGTTTCGATGCATAGTCCTTAGTTCCTCCGATCGCTGATTATTTTCTGTTGTGGCGGAACCCGTAGTACGTTTGTTTCCCACCGTTGCGGCATCGAAACCTCAAAGATGAATGCTGCCATAGTGTCGGAGGTTTCAACGACTAATCTTCTCAGCATCGGTGATGATTTTCTGTTATGGTAGAACCCGTAGCCAGTTTGTTTCCCACCATTGCAGCTCCTTAGTGAACTATTTTGCCGACGGTTTATGTTTTCAAGCTCCGACGCGTAGTCTTTAGTTGTTTCAATCACCAATGATTTTTCGCAGTGGCGGCGCCACAATGAACTAAAAATCTTAAATGTCGGCGTAATAGAGGACTACACCTCCAATCAATTTTAAAAAAATGTTCCTATGGCAATAATTTTTTTAGCAATACGCCTAACCGCCGAAGGGGTTTTCCACCTATTATTTATCTTCCATCTTTTGGTGGATAATGAGATGTTCTAATCCTCGCCCAAGCCACCGAAAGCTACAACTTGTGAAATTTTCATAAAAATAGAGGCTTTCAAACTGTTAGTGACATTCATATCCCTCATTGTGTGAATAAAATTCTTCATACGAAAAAATAAATTATTTTGGGAGATAACACATGGATTTTGCACGGACAAGTTGCATGAAGTGAGTAAGTTGTGTAGGGAAATGGAAAATTGGAGTCTGTATAAAAAATCAAAGCTGGAACTAGAGCATGATAGGTGTTGTCCTTGGAAAGGTAAATATCTCATTTTCTGTATATATTGTTAGTTGAATTTTATTTTCCATATAACACATATTTCATTAAATTTGGAAATATACAGTGGATCTAGAATTTTGAACTTTAACTAGATTGAGTTTTTTCAAAATGAGTAAAGTCCTTGATTATGATTCTTACATTATTCTATTAGTATTAATTATATTTTGTATTAAAAAGCTAAGTTTTTTTTTGTATGGCTTGTACCCATAGAGTTTAGAATCATCCATATAAACACTATTTAATAACATAATACTAATGTGTTTGTTAATATAACAATTTTAATTATAGGCATAGTTAGTAATAATATTGTTTGTATTGCAACAAAGATTATGAGACTGAGATCTAATACGAGCGTACAAAATACCCTTTTAGAGAAATTGATTTTCATCTTCAATGCTCATTATTAGGCTCACAAAGATGGCAAATTCTTTCCTCCCACAATGTTTTAGGAACTGTTCAATGCCCTATTTCACTATGCAACTCATAAGATTTTGTTCTTATTTCTTCTATATTACTTTCTTCTTTTAACTAGTCAATACATAGAGGTACTTTTGATATTCTATATTAGGTTCATTTACCTCCTTATAATATCTTAATTATGTCTTATTCTCTAAATCCTTATTGCACCATATTTTATCTTTAAAATTAAAAGTAACAATATATTTGAGATTATTAATATTTTGTAAAATAACATTTCATCGATCTCAAAATGGTTTAACATGTCCATCGTGTCTTTATACTAACATCCCTTCAATCGAAGTTATTTTTGACTAGATTTTAAAGCCATCAAATTAAGGAGTTTTTTTTTATCTCCCATATTACTTATCTTGTCCCTGTACATCAATAACCTACTAGTCATAACCATGCTCTCGATGGGAGAAATACCTGTGAATTATATTAAGAGAGTATTGGGTAGGGCATACTGCTTTTAATGTTGAGGTTATAAGTTATAAAATTCTTTTGGATTTGGTCAATGTTGCTCCATGATTTTTTAGAGATGATACAACCCCAAACTTCACAACCATACAAGATAATGCCATGTGACAAACTTCACAACCATGCGAAATAAAATGCGTGAGAAGAGTTTCAAAGATGAACTTATTTTTATCCTATTATATTAATTGGTTGGCAACATTTTATATTTTATTGTTTTAACAATCAAAATCAAATTATTTTAAATTAGAATGGTGACATAATTTATTAATATTTTATATTAATATTATTTATATTTTCTATTAAAAGTTAATTTGATCAAGGATTACATGATGAATAATAGTTTGTGAAAGAAATTTCGTACATATTATTAAAAATAATATCTGACATTTTTTTTGTAATTTTGCAAATATATTAAACTACGGAAACAAAAAACACATCACAATGAGGTCTCTGAGGTGGTCTGAGACAATGGAGTCACCACCTCAACCAATCAAAACAATGTTATTAAATGACATTATTATTAGTCTTAGTTATTAATATTAACTTAGAATTTCATTATAAATTGATTTTATATTTACTATTGTGTCTAAATTGAGTTTCCACTATAAGTTTAATAGATTGACATCATTAAATTAAAGTCATACCTATATTTTTTTGAATTATGTCATAATATCAACATTGTATTTGTTACTACATCAATTTTAATTATTCTCATTGTAACTAATTTTATCTTCTATTATTATGGTGTTTTATTTTAGGAAGTTGGCAGGAAAATATGTGTCTAGTTTTTACTCTATTGAGAATCAAAATAAATTATGAATTGTAATAGCAACATATTATTATTATTATTATTTTTATTATTAAAAACTAAGTAGATGAATGTGTACTTCACGGATAATAAAATAATGTACAATAAATATCTTACTTATAAAGTTATTTAATGGCATTGATGTTAGTAATGTCTCCATTATTTAATATTAACTATTTTATTGATTAAAATTAATTAAGAATTATAATAGCAACATTTTTTTCAAATACAACATAAACTTAGAAGAAAAACTACTAGAACTTGTTATTGCAAGCGTTCACTATTTACTATGAACTATTTGAACATGCTAAATTGAAAATAACACATCAATATTCCTCTAAAACTGAGATTTCTTACAAAATTTATACTATCACTAATATTTATATTTATATATTAAAACAAACTTCATCAAGATTTAACCCATTAATAATAAACCCTGTAAGAAGTTTCTTGCATACAAAGTTATTTAATGACATATTGATATTGTGTTTGTGGCTATTATTAATCTATTTAATAAAGAAACTAAGTGTTAATAATACTTTGTGTGTGTTGAATATAAGTTATTTCACTAGTACAATGTTGGCATCACTTTAAAGTATAGAAGATAAGATATTTCGGAAGTTTAGTTGTGTAATTTAATGAACAAAATAATATTATTATGAATTAGAATGTAATAGAGCAGTACAATTCGATTTATATAAATTATAATAAGGAATATTACTAGGAAAAAATCATTTCAAACCTTAATACAATTGCCTTGCATTTATTCATAGACCAAGTTTAAAGAGTTTTTAAAGTGCATTATTGAATTTGATTATGAACATTTGATTTAGTGATAAGTTATGTTGATCTAAACAAAACAATGAAAAGTTATATATTTAATGGTGTTATGTATTTTGCATAAAGAATCGTCACTTTAATTAAGATTGAAGTTGGACGAAAATTTTAATATTATATGTACTAGTTAATATAAAATTACAAAAAAATAACATGGAGAGAATATTTGATATACTACAAACATTTAAAAGTATTTCTTCATGCATATTAATAGGTCCTTCAAAGAAAAAAATTACATTCATGAATCATCTCCACCCAATCTCACTATATTCGCTCAAGTAGATCACGTACAACTTCTACACCACATTTATTTATCTTAGTCTTCTTGCAATGTTCCATCTTTGGCATCCATGCCCAAACTATTGTATTAATTGGAATAGATCCAAGTTTAGAGTCATTAGGATTTGGTACCCATAATTGTTCTAAAATTTTTCCCTTGTATTTCCCTGAACTAGGCTTCCACCAATAAACCTTTACTTGAAGAGTGTCACTTTCATCATCCTCAAAGATATCTGAGGTGGATTTTGCCATATAAATAATCTCTCCTTCATCCTCATTTCCTGATATAACTAGCAACACCTTTCCTTTCTGAACATCAATCATAGGATTGCATGTTGGATTTGGCTTGTTGCACTTGGGTCCAACATATACTAGATCATTTGTCACATTATCAAAATCCCCATCCATAATACTTGAGATTACACTGAGTGCATTATGATCAACATTGACAATCTGCCTTGTCTTGGGCCAAAAATCCTCAGAAGATGCATCACTTCCATCAACTATTATATGATCATTGTAGATTTCATGTAATTGATCTAGAAAATTTTCCCAATACTCTACTTTTTTTTCCATTCCTTTGTAACAATTGGTGAATTATCATTGCCAATGGTGTCTTTTCATATTTTTATGATGTTATTCCTTCCTTTAGTTCTTTTAAATAGACATTATCTTTGGGACCTAAGAAAGATGGCTTCCATGTGGGCAATTTAGGTCGACCTTCATCATCTATATTCCATAACTCAACTTGTTCTGACCACTCAATATCTCTAATTGATTCTTTATACCTCATCACTGGAACACCATTGAGAACAAGAAATTGGAAGTATTGGACATTAAGATGTCTGACTAATGCATCTTTTCCCTCCTTGATGTATCTTGTAAGGAAAAATTTGAAGTCATACACTTTGTCAATAAGTGTATGTGTAAACACTTGTTTTTCTTCTATTGTGTGATATGTATCCATCATTTAAGGTAAAGAATATATATCTTTACTTTTCAAGTTGGAAGGGATTCTTCCATAGGTTCCATGTATGTCTTCATGGGTGTGACCTACAAGCAAGAGTCCAACCTCAATAATGATGAACACACCAAGTGCAGTTAATAGTGATAGAAACATGAAAACATAATGATTCTTATTATCACTTGTTTCATTGTCCAACTATAACAACAAATGTGGAGGAAGAGGTTTAAAATCAACATTATGGTTTTTTTATCTTCCATGAGATAGAAAATCATCCTTGTACACTCTACATTTTGTGTAAATAGAGGTTTCAAGTAATGCATTTGAAAGTGGTTTTCTTGAACTTCCACTCTCATAAAGTAGATCACCATGCATATCAAAGTGTGGGTCTTCAAGGTCCCTCAATAACTTTGCAAGAGATGTAATGGTAAATTGTGATCCCATGTTAGCATACCTATCAATGACAAACCCAAGTTTTTTCCTGCAATTGATTTTGATTTGACACATAATCTTGGGATTAAAGTCTTTGTTTTATCCATTTTATCATGAATAATGCTCAAATACTCCTTTGGAAACCGCTCTAACATAATTCCGTGTTCACGGTAGCAATATCTTCCAGACATAACAATCTTGTTATGTTTGTTTAGTCTACCTCGTTCCTTTTCTTCCAACTCTTTTGTAGTCGCTGACTTCATTTGTGCTTTCAACACAATACATTCACCACTTTTTTTAAAGTTGGTGTTCTTCGAAAATGCCACATCTCGAAAATGAGTATTCCAAATCTTTCTCATTGTTGGTTGTGATATCGATGGATAATTAAGTTGTTAAAGAGAATAATTGATCTCCTTTAACAAAGAAATTTGTGTGTAAGTTGAAGGCAACAATATTAAAAAAGTATACATTCCATCTTCTTCAACTTGACGTGTTTGGTTTGGTGAAAAATCTGAATTATCCATGACAATTTTGTGCAATATTTCTATGGCTGCCACAATATGTGGACGTTCTTTGCATTTGTTGATATTACCATGAATGGATTTGATGTGTCAATGCTAGAAATAATATTGGTATTTATAGAAGGTTCTTTGTGGAATCTTATGTATCTTGTACCATGCTTTCTTACAAATAATATTTCCATCAAATCTCATGTCCTTTACTTTCCTAACAATAGGAGGTAGTCCATGGCCATGGCTATCTGACATGATTGTGTTTAAACTTAGTGAATTCAAGACAAATTCCCTAATACCATTTTCATTCATCTCTTCCATACCCCTTCTCAGAGTTGCAATGGATGTCCTATCCACATGTTGAAGACAATATTGTTTGCAACATTCATCCGCTGCCAAAATTTGGATTTCATTCTCTTCATCTATCTTTTTTTGACATTTTCCAACTTTTTTGTTAGCAATAACTCGTTTAACCCTTTTATATGGCCTCGTTACTTGCATATCAATTGAGTCTAGATTTTTATCATTATGATAATCTCCATCCCATTTATTTGAGGGACTTGTGTCCTCTATCATATCCCATACCACCAATTCCTTTGGTGACTTCTTGAACTTTTCCTTGACCCTTAAAATATAACCTTCATCATCCACCAATTTATTTATTGGCCATCTAACCAAACAATTTATAGAACTATCCCCAGTCATATACCTTTTGCAATTTCCATCTATGTTTTCCACAAAAACATTGAATTCCATTTCACCTAGAGCTTCATCCCCAACCAGGTCATCCTCACCTACAAAAACTATGATCCCTTTAGCAATATGCATGCTTGTTCTTGTGCATTCATGTGTAATACAAACCTTTTTACATCAGAATGTAACCCTATCTTGGAGAACATTTATGGGATGATTGTGACAATGTGGTTCCAAATATTATTATGGCCAAATCTCATAAGATTCCAAGGCACCCCCTAGTGTATGCTCAAATCCCGTTAGATGTGGTAGAAGAGAATCATTTTTTAACACCTTCTCTGTATTGAATATGGTTTCCTCACCCACCTTCTTTCCACATTCTAAAAGATCTACCTTGTCTCCAATAGAAAATGCATAAGAGACATTTGCACTTGTACACCAAATTAAAGAAGCTTAATATTGCTAAAAAATAACATTTAAGATTCAATGTAATGTCAATAACACTTAAACACATGCTTCAGGATTTTGATTTACCTTTGTTATGACTCAAATCAATAATCTTCCATGGATGTATGTCTCATTCATCAACATCTTCCACAATCAAACTTTGTTGACTAACATCAATTATCAAAACCATAGCATAGCCTGCATTAACCCTTTCTCCGCCAAAACAAGTTCCAGTCTCTGTAGATTCAACCCTTCCTAGCCCAATTACTTGATCATTAATTAGGAGGTCAACATAATCCCCTCTTGTAAAAAATATATTTTCCATTGTAACTCCTTCAAATTATGTAACACACAATTGAATTGTAATTCGTAAATAAGGTTAAACTATGTAAATTGTGCACTTGTATTTTAGCAAATACACAACCTTCAAAGAAGTATATTAATTGAAATAATTCAAAATATTATGGAAGCCATTATGTTCACAATGAAATATTGTTCCCCACCATCTAGTGCACACTATCAAAATGGACTTTACATAAAAAATTCACATAAGATATGCATCAAGATTTGACAATTATAGATCCAAATTGTATGAGAGAATGGCATATATCATCTCATAAATTTACCACCAAATTTCTATTGAACTCTGGACATGGCACTTATATTACTAATGTAGGTATATGAATCATTTCCATAAGAAATTTGTAGAAGTTGTAGAAACACAAGGTCCTTTGTAAAATGTAAGAAAGTCTAAGATGGACAATATTCCCAATGTCAACAAATGTCCCATGAGAAGGAGAAATTATAATAATAGCTCACTTAGTGAAGATCGTTGATGTTTGAACTTGATAAGTTGGAATCCAAACTAGAAATTTTCATAAAACCAAAATTTCTAGTAATGGAAATACCATACAATTCTGATTATTATTTTAGCACAAGAATAAGTGCAATATCAACAACAACATTGCACAGTTAAAGAAAACTAGCACATGTTAAATTTTCTTTTAGTACAAGCACAAGATCATTTAAAACAACATTGGACAATGAAGGAAATCTAACACGCATTAGCTTTACTTCTAGTACAAGCACAAGGTCATTTCTTACAACGACGTTGCACATTGAATGATAGCTAACACATGTTAGATTTTCTTCTAGCACAAACACAAGGGAATTTTTAGCAACGACATTGTATGTAAATGAAACCTAACACGTGTAAGCTTTCCAACAGGTACAATAGCATTGTCATCAAATACATTGCAGCATGATGGAAATATAAACCATGTTAGTCTTCCTTCTATCACAAGCATAACAACATTTCTTTCAACAAAAATGCATAGTCAAGGAAATCTAACGCATGTTAGCTTTTTTTCTAGAACAAACACAAATACATTTCTAGCAACAACATACCATGAAAAATAAAAGCTAACACATGTTAGCTTTCCTACCGGTACAACCACATTACCATCAAATACATTGCACCATGAAGGAAATGTAATGCATGGCAGTTTTCCTTCTAACACAAGCACAAGGGTTTTTCTTACAACGACATTCCAAAGTGAAGGAAAGCTAATGCTTGTTAGCTTTCCTTCTAACACAATAAGAAGAGAATTTATAAAAACAACATTCGATGTGAATGAAACCTAACTCGTGTTAAATTTCATATCAGTACAACTACATTACAATCACATACATTGCACCATGTAGGAAATCCAACGCACGTTAGCTTTCCTTCTAGCACAAGCACAATGACGTTGTAATATGAAGGAAAGAAAACGTGTGTTATCTTTCCTTCTAGCAAAAACAAAATGGCTTCTGTAACAACAACATTGTTTGGTGAATGAAAGATAACGAGTGTTTGTTTTTCCACGAGTAGAACTACATTCCCATCGAATACATTGCACAATGAAGGAAATATAATGCATGTTAGGCTTCTTTCTATCACAAGCATACAAAAAATTCTTACAACAACATTACACAATGAATGAAAGCTAACATGTGTTAGCTTTCATTCTAGCACAAGCACAAAGACATTTCTATCAACAACATATCATGCCGAATGAAAGCTAACGCATTTTAGATTTCCTACTTATACAACCACATTGACATCAAATACATTGCACCATTAAGGAAATTTAACGCGTATTAGCTTTCCATCTAGCACAAGCACAAACACATTTCTTACAACAATTTTGCACAGTGAAAAAAAATAATGCATGTTAGCCTTCCTTCTAGCACAATCACAAGGGAATTTCTAACAACAACATATCATGTGAATCAAAGCTTACTCGTATCAAATTTACCACCAGTACAACTACATTAACATCAAATACATTGCACCATGAATGAAATGTAACACGAGTTAATGTTCCTTCTAACACAAGCGCAAAGACATTTCTTATAACGATTTTTCACAGTGAAGGAAATCTAACGCATGTTAGCTTTCCTTCTAACAAAATCACAAGGGAATTTCTAGCAACAACATTGCATGGTTAATAAAAGGTAACACGTGTTAGATTACCCACCAGTACAACGATATTCATGACAAATGAAAAATAATGAATGTTGAATTTTCTACTAGTAAAAACCACATTCCCATCAAATGCATTGCACCATGAAGGAAATCTAACAAATGTTAGCCTTCCTTCTAGCACAATCACAAGGGAATTTATTACAACGACGTTGCACAGTGAATGAAATCTAACACATGGTTGATTTCCTTCTAGCACAATAAAAAATAAGACATTTCTAACAACAACATTGCATGTGAATGAAAGCTAAACCATGTCCCTAAGGGTACAACTGCATTACCTTCAAATGCATTGCATTATGCAGGAAATCTAATGTGCGTTACCTTCCTTCTAGCACAAGCACAAGGGCATTTCTTTCAACCATGTTGCATAGTAGTACAAAGCTAATGCGTGTAAGATTTCTTTCTAGCATAACCACAAGGGAATTTCTAACAACATCATTGCATATGAATGAAACCTAATGCATGTTTGCTTTCCTATTGGTACAATTAAATTTTCATGAAATACATCGCACCATGAATGAAATCTAACACATGTTAGATTTCCATCTAGAATAAGCACAACAATATTTCTTACAATGACTTTGCACAGTGAAGGAAAGCTAATGCGTGTTAGCTTTAATTCTAGCACAACCACAAGGGCATTTCTAACAACAACTTTGCATTTGAATGAAAGTTAACTCATGTTAGATAATGAAAGTTAACTCGTATTAGATTTCCTATCGATATAGCTACAATACTATAAAATACATTGGATCATCAAGGAAATCTAATGTGCATTAAATTTCCTTCTAGAACAAGCACCAAAGAATCTCTTACAACTACGTTGCATGATGAATGAAAGCTAACGCGTCTAACACGTGTTAGATTTCCTTCTAGCATAACCACAAGGGCATTTATAACAACATTGCATGTGAATGAAAGATAACTCATGTTAGCTTTCCTAATGGTACAACTGCATTACCATAAAATACATTGCACTGTGAAGGAAATCTAACATGAGTTACCTTTCTTTCCACAAGCACAGGGGCATTTCTTACAATGACGTTTCACTGTGAAGGAAAGGTAACACATGCTAGTTTTTTTATCTAGAATAACCATAGGGGAATTTCTAACAAAAACATTGCATGTATATGAAATCTAACGTGTGTTAGCATTCTAATTGGTAGAACTACATTGCCATCAAATACATCGCACCATGAACAAAATCTAATGCATGTTAGCCTTCCTTCTAGAACAAGCCCAAGGGCATGTCTTACAACCACGTTGCACTATGAACGAAAGCTAACGCGTGATAGCTTTCCATATAAAACAACCACAAGGGAATTTCTAACAACAACGTTGCATGTGAATGAAAGTTAAACCGTGTTAGCTTCCATATAGGTACAACTACATTACCATCAAATAAATTTCACAATGAAGGAAATATAACGTGCGTTAGCTTTCCTTCTAGCACAAGCACAAAGGAATTTCTTACAACCACTTTGCATAGCAGCGGAAAGCTAACTCAATGACATTTATAGGAACAACATATCATGACAAATGAAAAATAATGCATGTTGGTTTTCCCACTGGTAAAACCGCATTGCTATCAAATACATTGCACCGTGAACGAAATCTAATGCATGTTAGCTTTCCTTCTAATACAAGCACATGGGCATTTCTTACAACGACGTTGCACAATGAAGGAAATGTAACATGTGTTAAATTTTATTTTAGCACAATTGCAAGGGCAGTTTTAACAACAACATTGCATTTGAATGAAAGCTAAACCGTGTTAGCTTCCCCTAGGGTACAACTACATTACCATCAAATGCATTGCACTATGAAGGAAATCTAATGTGCGTTGGCTTTCTTTCTAGCACATGCACAAATACATTTCTTACAACCATGTTGCACAGTAGTGCAAAGATAACGGATGTTAGATTTCTTTCTAGCACAACCACAAGGACATTTCTAACAACAACATTACATGTGAATGAAAACTAATGTGTGTTTGTTTTCCTATCCGTACAACTACATTTTCATCAAATAGATCGTACTATCAAGGAAATATAACACATGTTAGATTTCCTTTCTGTACAACCACATTGTCATCAAATACATTGCACCATGAAAAAAATCCAATGCATGTACAAGAGAATATCTTACAATGATGTTTCACAGTGAAGGAAATTTAACACGTGTTATCTTTCCTTTTAGCACAATCATAAGGACATTTTTAAGAACAACATTGCACATGAATAAAAATTAAACCATGTTAGCTTCCCTATGGGAACAACTACATTACCATCAAATACATTGCATGATGAAGGAAATTTAACATGCGTTATCTTTTCTTCTAGCACAGGGACATTGAGGGAAATTCTTACAAGCACGTTGCACAGTGAAGGAAATTTAACGTGTGTTATATTTTCTTCCAACAAAATAACATGGAAGTTTCTAATAACAACATTGCATGTTGAATCAAAGCTAACGTGTGTTAGATTTCCCACCGGTACAATCGCGTTCCCATAAAATAGATTGCACCATGAAGGAAATCTAACCCATGTCAGGATTCCTTCTAACACAAGCATAACAACATTTTTTACAACAACATTGTAGAGTGATGCAAAGCTAACACGCGCTAACTTTCTTTCTAGCACTAGCCCAAAGACATTTACAGGAACAACATATCATGACGAATGAAAAATAATGCAGGTTGGATTTCCTATTGGTAAGAACCACATTGCCATCAATTGCATTGCATCATGAAGGAAATTTTGACGCATTCTAGCTTTCCTTCTAGCACAAGCATAAGGGCATTTCTTACAACGACATTGCACATTGAAGGAAAGCTAACACATGTTAGGTTTCCTTCTAGCACAATCACAATGAAATTTATAAAAGCAACAATGCATGTGAATGAAAGCTAAACCGTGTTAGCTTCTTTATGGGTTGAACTACATTACCATCAAATGCAATGCACTATGAATTAAACTTTAGTGTGCATTAGATTTCTTTCTATCACAAGCACAAGGGAATTTCTTACAACCACATTGCACGGTATTATAAAGCTAACACGTGTTAGATTTATTTTTAGAAACACCACAAGGGCATTTCTAACAACACCATTTCTATTGGTACAACTACATTTACATCAAGTACATCGCACCACGAAGTAAATCTAATGCATATTAGCTTTTATTCTAGCACATGCACAAGGGCATTTCTTACAACCACGTTGCACAATAGTGCAAAGCTAACACATGTTAACTTTATTACTAGCACACCTCAAAGACATTTCTAACAACAACATTGCATGCGAATCAAAGCTAATGCATGTTTTTTTTCCCATCAGTACACCTACATTTCCATCAAATACATTAAACCATGATGAAACTCTAACACATGTTACATTTCCTTTTGGTACAACCACATTGTCATCAAATACATTGCACCATGAAGAAAATCAAACATATGTTAGATTTCCTTCATATACAAGCACAAGGGAGTATCTTACAACGATGTTGCATAGTGAAGGAAATATAACACATGTTAGCTTTCCTTTTAGCACAATCATAAGGGAATTTATAAGAACAACATTGCATGTGAATAAAAATTAAACTGTGTTAGCTTCCCTATGTGTACAACTACATTACTATCAAATGCATTGCATGATGAAGTAAATCTAACATTAGTTAGTTTTCCTTCTAGCACAAGCACAAGGACAATTTCTACAACCATGTTTCACAACGAAGGAAAGCTAACACGTGTTAGATTTCCTTCTAGCAAAAGAGCAAGGACGTTTCTAACAACAAAATTGCATGCTGGATCAAAGCTAACACGCATTATATTTCCCACTGTTACAATCACATTCTCATAAAATACACTGCACCATGAAGGAAATCTAACCTGTGCTAGGATTCCTTATAACATAATCATCAACATTTCTTACAACAACATTTCATAGTGAAGAAAAACTAACACATGCTAGTTTTATTTCTAGCACTAACCTAAATACATTTCTAGGAACAACATATCATGATGAATAAAAACTAATGCATGTTGGCTTTCTACTGGTAAAAACCACATTGTCATCAAATGCATTGCATCATGAAGGAAAAATAATGCATGTTAAATTGCTTTGTAGTACAAGCACAACTACATTACCATCAAATGCATTGCATGATGAAGGAAATATAACATGCGTTAGCTTTCATTCTAACACAAGGACAGGGGAAATTCCTACAACAACATTGCATAGTGAAGTAAAGCTAACATGTGTTAGTTTTCCTTATAGAAAAAGAACAAGGATGTTTCTAACAACAACATTCCATGTTGAATCAAATCTAATGCATGCTATATTTTCGACTGGTACAACCACATTCTCATAAAATACATTGCACCATGAAGGAAATCTAACCCATATTAGGATTCCTTCTAACACAAGCATATCAACATTTCTTACAAGAACATTGCACAATGAAGTAAAGCTAACACGTGTTAGCTTTCTTCCTAGCACTAGCTCAAAGACATTTCTAGGAACAACATATCATGGCAAATGAAAAATAATGCATGTTGGTTTTTCTATTGGTAAAAACCACATTGCCATCAAATGCATTTCATCATGAAGGAAATCTAACGCATGTTAGCTTTCCTTCTAGCACAAGCATAAGGGAATTTCTTACAACGATGTTGCACAATGAAGAAAATATAACACGTGTTAGGTTTCCTTCTAGCACAATCACATGGGCGTTTCTTACAACAACATTGCATGTGAATGAAATCTAAACAGTGTTAGATTCCTTATGGGTTCAACTACATTACCATCAAATGCATTTTCACTATGAAGGAAATACAACACGTGTTAACTTTCTTTCTAACACAAACACAAGGGCATTTCTTACAACCACGTTGCACATTATTGCAAAGCTAACACGTGTTGGATTTCTTTTTAACACTACCACAAGGAGATTTCTAACACCATTTCATGTTAATGAAATCTAACGCATGTTATCTTTCCTATTGGTACAACTACATTTACATCAAATACATTTCACCATGAAGGAAATCTAACGCATATTAGTTTTTTTTTTGGCACATGCACAAGGGAATTTCTGACAACCACGTTGCACATAACTGCAAATCTAATGCGTGTTAGCTTTCTTCCTAGCACAACCACAAGGGGATTTCTAACAACAAAATTGCATGTGAATGAAAGCTAATGCCTGTTTGCTTTCTTATCGGTACAACTACATTTCCATCAAATACATTGCACCCTGAAGGAAATATAATGCATGTTAGCTTTCCTTTTGGTACAACCACATTGCTATCAAATATACTGCATCGTGAAGGAAATCCAAAGCATGTTAGAAATCCTTCAAGAACAAGCACAAGGGAATATCTTACAACGATGTTGCAGAGTGAAGGAAATATAAAGCATGTTAGCTTTCCTTTTAACACAATCACAAGGGAATTTCTAAGAACAACATTTCATTGAATACAAATTAAACCATGTTAGTTTCCTTATGGGTACAACTACATTACCATCAAATACATTGCATGATGAAGGAGCTCTAACAAGGGAAATTTCTACAACCACATTGTGCAATGAAGAAAAAGTAACATGTGTAAGTTTTCCTTCTAGCAAAAGAACAATGACTTTTTTAACAACAACATTGCATGTTAAGTCAAATTTAACATATGTTAAATTTCCCACTAGTACAACCACATTCCCATAAAATACACTGCACCACGAATTAAATATAACCCATGTTAGGCTTCCCTCTAACACAATCATAACAACATTTCTTAAAACAACATTGCACAGTGAAGCAAATATAACATGTGTTAGCTTTCTTTCTAGCATTAGCCCAAAGAATTTTCCAGGAACAACATATCATGGAGAATGAAAAATAATGCATGTTGTCTTCCCCACTGGTAAAAACCACATTGTTATCAAATACATTGCACCATGAAAAAAATCTAACGCAAGTTAGATTTCCTTCTAGCACAACCACAAAGACATTTCTTACAATGACGTTGCACAATGAAGGAAATGCAACACGTGTTAGCTTTCCTTCTAACATGTGTTAGTTTTCTTTCTAGCACAACCGCAAGGGTATTTCTAAAAACAACATTGCATGTGAATGAAACCTAATTCATGTTTGATTTCCTATTGGCACAACTACATTTTCATGAAATACATCGCACCACGAATGAAATCTAGCACATATTATCTTTCCATCTAGCACAAACACAACGGAATTTCTTACAACAACGTTGCATGGTAAAGGAAAGCTAACGCATGTTAGCTTTCGTTCCAGCACAACCACAAGGAAATTTCTAACAACAACTTTGCATGTGAATGAGAGTTAACTCATGTTAGTTTTCCTATCGATATAGATACATTACTATAAAATAAATTGTGCCATCAAAGAAATCTAACATGTATTAGATTTTTTTATAGCAGAAACACCAGGGAATCTCTTACAACTATGTTGCATGGTGAAGGAAAGCTAACGCATGTTAGATTTCCTTCAAGCACAACCACAAGGGAATTTCTGACAACATTGCATGTGAATTAAAGCTAACTCGTGTTAGCTTTCCTATAGGTAGAACTACATTACCATAAAATCCATTGCACCATGAAGAAAATATAGCGTGTGTTAGCTTTCTTTCTAGCAAAAGCACAAGGGAATTTCTTACAACGACATTGCATTGTGAAATAAAGGTAACGTGTGTTAGTTTTTTATCTAGCATAACATAGGGGCATTTCTAACGACAACATTGCATGTCAATGAAATCTAACGTGTGTTAACATTCCTATTGGTACAACTTCATTGTCATCAAAGACATCGCACTGTGAAAAAAATATAATGCATGTTAGCCTTCCTTCTAGCACAAGCCCAAGCCTAAGGGAATGTCTTAAAACCGCGTTGCACTATGAATAAAAGCTAACACGTTTTAGCTTTCCTTCTAGAACAACTACAAGAGCATTTCTAACAACAACATTGTATGTGAATGAAATATAAACCGCGTTAGCTTCCCTATGGGTACAACTACATTACCATCAAATACATTGCACAATGAAGGAAATATAACACGTGTTAGCTTTTGTTTTAGCACAAGCACAAGATAATTTCTTACAACCACTTTACACAGTAGTGAAAAGCTAACTCAAAGACATTTATAAGAACAACATATCATGGAAAATGAAAAATAATGCATGTTGGCTTTCCCACTGGTAAAACCACATTGCTATTAAATACATTGAACCGTGAACAAAATCTAACACATGCTAGCTTTCCTTCTAGCATAAGCACAAGACATTTCTTAGAACGACATTGCACAATGAAGAAAATGTAACATGTGTTGGATTTCATTCTAGCACAATCACAAGGGAATTTCTAAAAGCAACATTGCATGTGAATGAAAGCTAAACCGTGTTAGCTTCCATAAAGGTAAAACTACATTTCCATCAAATGCATTGCACTATGAAAGAAATATAACATGCGCAAGCACAAGGGAATTTCTTGCAACCACGTTGCACAATAGTGCAAAGCTAACGCGTGTTAGCTTTCTTTCTAGCACAACCACGAGGGCATTTCTAACAACAACATTGTATCTGAATGAAACATATTGCGTGTTTTCTTTCCTATCAGTACAACTACATTTCCATCAAAACATCTCACCATGAAGGAAATCTAACGCATGTTACCCTTTTTTTTGTACAACCACATTGTCATCAAATACATTGCACCGTGAAATAAATTCAACGCATGTTATATTTCCTTCTAGAACAAGCACAAGGAAATATCTTACAATGATGTTTCACAGTTAAGGAAATCTAACGCGTGTTAGCTATCGTTGTAGTAGAATCATAAGGGTATCTCTAAGAATAACATTGCATGTGAATAAAAATTGAACCGTGTAACCTTCCCTATGGGTACAATTACATTACCATCAAATACATTGCATGATGAAGGAAATCTAACATGTGTTAGGTTTCCTTCTAGAACAAGCACAAGGAAAATTCCTACAACCACGTTGCACAGTGAAGGAAAACTAACACGCAAAAGAACAAGGACGTTTCTAACAACGACATTGCACGTTGAACAAAATCTAACGCATGTTATATTTCCCACCGGTACAACCACATTCCCATAAAATACACTACACCATGAAGGAAATCTAACCCATGTTAAGATTCCTTTTAACACAAGCATAACAACATTTCTTACAACAACATTGCACAATGAACCAAAACTAACACGTGTTAATTTTCTTTCTAGCACTAGCCCAAAGACATTTCTAGGAACAACATATCATGGTGAATGAAAAATAATATATGTTGGATTTCCTACTGGTAAAAACCACATTGCCATCAAATGCATTGCACAATGAAGGAAATTTAACTCATGTTAGCTTTCCTTCTAGCACAAGCACAAGGGCATTTCTTACAACGACGTTGCACAGTGAAGGAAATCTAACACATGTTAGATTTCCTTCTAGCACAATCACAATGAAATTTCTAACAACATTGCATGTGAATGAAAGCTAAACCATGTTAGCTTCCTTATAGGTTCAACTACATTACCATCAAATATTATGCACTATGAAGTAAATCTAACGCGCATTAGCTTTCCTTCTAGTGAAATCACAAGAGAATTTCTTACAACCACGTTGCATGGTATTGTAAAGCTAACATTTGTTAGCTTTCTTTTTAGCACCACCACAAGAGAATTTATAACAACAACATTGCATGTTAATGAAAGATAAAGCATGTTAGCTTTCCTATTGGTACAAAAATACATATACATCAAATACATCGCACCATGAAGGCAATCTAACGCATATTACTTTTTCTTCTAGCACATGCACAAAGACATTTCTTACAACCACGTTGCACAGTAGTGCAAAGCTAATGCGTGTTAGCTTTGTTTCTAGCACAACCTCAAGGGAATTTCTAACAACAAAATTGCATGCGAATGAAAGCTAATGCGTTTTTGCTTTCCTATAGGTGCAATTACATTTCTATCAAATACATTGCACCATGAAGGAAATCTAACACATGTTAAATTTCCTTTTGGTACAACTGTCATTGTCATCAAATACATTGCATCCTGAAGGAAATCCAACGCATGCTAGATTTCCTTCAAACACAAGCACAAGGGAATATCTTACAATGATATTGCACAGTGAAGAAAATATAACGCGTGTTAGCTTTCCTTTTATCAAAATTACAAGTGCATTTCTAAGAACAACATTTCATGTGAATAACAATGAAACCGTGTTAGCTTCCCTATGGGTACAACTACATTACCATCAAATACATTGCATGATGAAGGAAATATAACATGTGTTAGCTTTCCTTCTATCACAAGCACAAGGGAAATTTCTACAACCACGTTGCACAATGAAGGAAAGCTAACGCGTGTTAGCCTAACGTGTGTTAGCTTTCCTTCTATCAAAAGAACAATGATGTTTATAACATCAACATTGCATGTTGAATCAAAGCTAATGCATGTTAGATTTCCAACCGATACAACCAAATTCCCATAAAATACACTACACCACAAAGGAAATCTAACCCATGTGAGGCTTCCTTCTAACAAAAGCATGAGAACATTTCTTACAACAATATTGCACAATCAAGCAAAGCTAACACGTGTTAGCTTTCTTTCTAGCATTGGCCCAAAGATATTTCTAAGAACAACATATCACGATGAATAAAAATTAATGCATGTTGACTTTCCTACTGGTAAAAACCACATTGTCATCAAATGCATTGCATAATGAAGGAAATCTAACGCATGTTAGCTTTCCTTATAGCAGAAACACAACTACTTTTGTCACGTCCCCTCCCCTCATCTCGACGATGGAGAGGACGCGAATACACTGCTGCTACTATCAAACGGGAAATCTAGCCCCATAACATATAAAATGTATTCAAATGAAATACATATACATATGTGTAATTCATTAAAAAGAGGAAGCAAATACATTTCATTCACATTCAAGCATTGAACATGTTCATGATAATTTAAAACAAATATAGTTGCAGAACTTAAATACACAAGAAATACTTATCTTGGAAATAAGTTGTCCCACAACTAGCTATGTCGCTGCAACATTCCACCCAACCATAGGCTAGTGTGCTCATCAATATCTCAGCACCACTGCCACCCTCGAGTTGGGCATTATTTCTGTAAGGAACTAGGGAACAATAGGCTCACACATAGCCAAATACACATCAAAACTCTTCCAATCCAAACACAATTTGGTTTATCAGGCTATTAAGGCGGTGGGAAGGAGAATTGCTAAGCTAGTGAGCTCAACCACAGAGCTATGGACACCTGCACAAGATCTGGCTTGGCCTCCACAATAACTACACCGTCCAACACAAGGAAGTATTCCCTTCATTGCTACACAATTCCCTCAGGCCATACCTTCCCTTCTAGTGCTCTTCAGTGTGTGCAAAAAGGATAACCAACCCCTCTTGATCTCTCTGTGAGGTCCTTCTCTTCACTAGCTTTATCAAGCCAATTCTGGCCTCTTCCACTCCTAATGGCTCAAACCAAAGCAAGGATTTACAGAACAAAAAAACACAAGTGATGGGTATGAACAAAAAAATGTCATGGGAACCAAAATAAAAAGTGGTAAACATGGAAAAACGACCTAGGTGAGCAAATCATTTCAGAAAATGTTTAATGGCTTCACATAGGGAAAAACAACCTCTACAAACCCCCAATTCATAAATTCAAACTCAGAAAAAGTATATGGGCTTTACCAAAGCAAAAACGACCTCCCTAAACCCACAAATCATGAATCTCCTCTGGTCATTCACTCAACAATAACAAAAATGGATTTCTGGGCATGAAGGAATGAGGAAACGACAGAAAAACGTGAAGGTAAAAGCCCAACAAGCTCCAGTTGCATGAGGAAATGAATGATGTGAGTGAATAATCGGCTTGGGCATGCACTTTTGAGCATTTACTTGCCCCATAAGTCAAAAAAATGTTTTCCAAAAACTAATGGCTTCTCAAATTCGAATTTGACTGCCATACTCTTCCAACCCCCATGCATTAACCACCTCAACCAATTTATGGAAGAAATAAATGATTGGGCATAAAAGACAAAATGGGTAGTTGACATCTTTATGGGTTCTCCCATTGACATTTGGATTTACCCTATTGGTTCAAGGGTTTGAATATCCCCCTCTATTCCTTGTGAAATCATGCCCCCATCTCTTTAATGTTGCATTGACATAGCTAGTTGTGGGTATTTTTATTGATTGCATATTTACATGATGTCCAAAATTATATAGTGCATGGCTAGCACGATAACCATCGGTGTCGATTTTAATTGCTGAAACATAAAACACTAAATCGATGGTGGGGTCTTTGCCTTGAGCTCCACACCATGATTAAATAACAATATTTACATCAGATACATTTTAATGCAAATGGGGTCAAAACCAGGGTATTACAACTTTACCATGAAATACATTGCATGATGAAGGAAATATAACATGCGTCAGCTTTCCTTCTAGCACAAGGACAAGTGCAATTCCTTCAAACATGTTGCACAATCAAGTAAAGCTAACATGTGTTAGCCTTCCTTCTAGCAAAAGAACAAAGAAATTTCTATCAACAAAATTGTATGTTGAATCCAAGCTAACACATGTTAGATTTCCCACCAGTACAACCACATTCCCATAAAATACACTACACCATGAAGTAAAACTAACCCACATTAGGATTCCTTCTAACACAATCATAACAACATTTCTTACAACAACATTGCACAGTGAAGTAAAGCTAGTACATGTTAGATTTCTTTGAAGCACTAGCCCAAAGACAGTTCTAAGAACAACATATCACGACAAATGAAAAATAATGCATGTTGGTTTTCCTACTGGTAAGGTAATTTTAAGGGGTGAAATCTCACCAATTGACTATTTTTGTGTTTTTTTCAAAAAATAAATTCGTTATTTGGTCATTTTAAGTGTCTAATATCACCTATATTTACATAGAAAATGTTTTCTTATCATAATTTTCTCCAAAATTTACACATTTTAGTGTTAATTTTATCTTTTATTTTTAATATTCGCCTATCTATCTATAAACATGGTTTTTTCAATCCAAAACAATCGCTTAGAATACTATACTTAAGTATAATATTAGAATCCTTAAAAAATACCCTGTTGGTAATACCACATTGTCATCAAATGCATTGCATGATAAAGGAAATCTAACATATGTCAGCTTTCCTTCTAGCACAATAATAATGACATTTCTTACAACAACGTTACACATTGAATGAAATCTAACATGTGTTAGCTTTCCTTGTAGCACAATCAGAGGGGCATTTCTAACAACAACATTTCATGTGAATGAAATTTAAAACGTGTTAGCTTTCTTATGGGTTCAACTACATTACCATCAAATGCATTGCACTATGAAGGAAATCTAACATGTGTTAGCTATCATTCTAGCACAAACACAATGGCGTTTCTTACAACCACGTTGCACAGTATTGCAAAGCTAACACTTCTTAGCTTTCTTTTTAGCACCACCACAATGACATTTCTAACAACACCATTGCATGTTAATGAAAGCTAACACATGTTAGATTTTCTATTGGTACAACTACATTTACATCAAATACATTGCACCATGAAGAAAATCTAACACATATTAGCTTTTGTTTTAGCACATGCACAAGAGCATTTCTTACAACCACATTGCACAGTAGTGTAATGCTAATCCGTGTTAGCTTTGTTTTTAGCACAACCACAAGGGAATTTCGAACAACAACATTTCATGTTTGTTACAACTGATTTTACCACACATGGTGAATCACAGTTTTATGGCCTTCCTTGTTCCTCTGCAGACTCCTTAGACCCCATGGACCATTTTTGTACCTTTGATGTTTCCAAGATCATCCCTAAAAACATGCAATAATTGCCATACACGACTTTTAATCCCTTTCTCGCGTATATATGTGGGTTTGACCCTTAAAACCATGTACATCGGGATGTGTGCAAAAGGCCAAATTATTTTGGAGTTTTCCTTGACGTGGATCCGAGTCAATTGTCTCTTGACCTTCCATATGCCTTGAGATCGCTTGGATTCGACCTTCCATTACCCCATTGAAGAGATATATAAGGAACCCTTTGGATACATTGAAGAGAGAGGAATTGAAGAGCAAGAAAACTATAGTCCATTGTTGCCGGAGCTTATACTTGAGTCTACATCCCTTTGTCCCTTGGAGCACTTTGTGTTCTTCCCAATCTTTCCTTTTTCTTGTGAGATTGCTATCGAGAAATGGAGGGTTAAAGTGGTGGAGGCCTAAGTGGGGGACTCAGTTTCTCCGATTCGCAGACGTGTCGATAGAGGTTGTAACTATTGTAATCTCTATTTTATATCAATAGAAATATCTTTTCCTATCCAATAATGTGTACTTAAATGAGTATTTGATCCATGGATGATTTTAAATGCTTATATGTTATTGATTATATATGCTAGAGTAGGTCTAACAGAATTATATATAGCATGCTTGTCTTGTTTGCTGAGTGTTGAGATAACAATTTATCAATACAAGCTGGAGTTGGAAAGCTCAACGGGGATCTACATCAACCGTCTAGAATAAGTACGAATCAAGATCCTTTAGTGTTAGATGTTTGGTTTCTCTTGCATATAAGAAAGGATTGATTTCTGGAGTCAAGCTGTCTATTGTGGTACCCCAAGCCATAGGAATTTCTCTCCGTAACAAAATTGGCGACTCCACTGGGGAGTTCCTAGTGATTTTCCTTTGGGGGTTTTTATCGGCATTCAATGTTCTTGAATTGCTCTGATTTCTCTATTTCTGAGTTGGGTATGGGGGCATGTTTTCCTGGTAGTGTCTGATAGGTGTGAATTTTGCCTCAGTTTATCTGTTTGCCTTCATTTTTATCTCTTTTTCTTCCTGCACGTGATTTTTTTCCTCACAGTCACGTGTACACGCGGTTTTAACTGAGATGTCCGCGTATAGATGTCGGTTTTCTGCACACAGTTGTGTATGCCCTGAGTTTTTCCTTTTAGAGGAAGATTGAGTGTTGTTGGGTGAGTTTTGATGATTGCTGAGTCTCCTTAGATGCTTATAGAGTCTGTATACACCTCTGTTTCTGACCAGAGAAGCCTTTTAGGGTAAATTTTTTTTAAGAATGTTCTTGTCATTGCATTTTTTATTTTTTGTTTTGGGATTAGTGCATTAGGTCTCTTTTACCTTAGTTCTTTGCTTGGGTGTTTTTTGATAGTGCTTGTAGAGTCTGAGGGTGGTAGAGTCATTCTTTTGCTTTATTATCTCATTTTTATTCAAAAAATCCAAAAATATTTGCTTCTTTTACATCATGATGCATCATTGCACTTTGCATTTTGCATGGTGCTTGCACTATGTTTGCTTAGAAAAGTATTAGTCAGGCTTTCATATAGGAATGATTGCATTTGTCATTTGAAGAAATTTTTCATTTCACGTAGTAGCATACCCTGTTTTTCATTCGACACAATGCATTTGCATTGATTGTTAGGTGTGCATTTTACTTCATGTTGCGTCATAACACCATTGGTTGCACAATCATCTACCTTTTTGAGTAATAAGACAAATAAAATCAACACTTAATTAAAATGGATTACACTATTTTCTTTGATAGGTTACACCAACAAGATTAGGTTTTAGGGTCTTGGAATAGTTCATTGTGAGTAAATTCTCCAAGACCACTAAACAACAACATGTATGTGTCTGTCCAGGTGAGAGTGTGAAATTCCTTGGTATAATTAGTGATTCTCAGGATCCTACTCTTACAAGGGAGTTAAGCACGAGGCAGTGTGAGCGGTTATTGATTGGGATGACCCCTAGTCATAACTGAGTAGCACCGGAGATATTTCCAGGATTGTATTCGTATCTGGGGGCTGTTTCGAGAGTTTCGGGCTTTGCTACCCTGTCCATACGGTCAATCCTGCCTGCGACTGTTTGCCTAAGCATTGATTATATTGAGGTGACCTTAGTTTCCTTAACTAGGTTATCAAGGGGGTACTTCACAGGGGTTATTTTGCAGGTGTCCTGGCCAGGTTGGGGTTAGACAGCATAGTCGCTATATGCATTGAAGTTGAGGGCCACAATAATTGGTTACGAACCTCCACTTGTTGTGTATGGGAGTCTCAAGCCTCTCTTAGGAGAGACATACCTACTTCATTCGGGAGCTCACATATCCTACCCTTGTTTGCTTATGATTGGCTTTAGATTATATTGGTGTATGCTCTTTGCACGCTAGCTTGCTTAGGGTTTGCATAATTAGAAGAGTCTTTTTCTTTTTTTTGAGTCATTGTGGCTTCAGGTGCGGCACTTCACCGTTATCACCATTTAGCAGGACTTCCACCTTCTACATCTCCTCCTCCTTTGGGAGAGAGAAATAGATAGTCCAAGCGGACTACTTCTCACATTGATTCACACACGATGGGAGTGTTAAATTTTCATATGCTAAGCTAGAACATCATTATTTCATTTCATTTTCATAACAAAATCATATAAACAAGATCACTGAAAGAAACAACATCACAAGAACAACATAGATTTATCCTGGGAAAGCCCTAAAGGGAAAAACCCAACAAAAGATTCCTCAATATAGATGCCCCAAAAAGGTAAAAGATAAAACCAGCAAGGAGATCAAAGCTTGATCCTCCTCCTTCTCCTGCTACTCTTCTCTTCTCCACTAATGCGCTACACAAGTGAGAGTGCGTGTGTCCAAATGAGGAGTGCCACACCTCTATTTATATTCATCCATTCACTTTAATTAACTCATCCGACATCTAGGCTCGAGTTAATCATGTAGGCTCAAGTTACACATGTAGGCTCAAGTAACCACACTGGGGTGCTAATGACCCACCTTTACAATTAGAGGGTACTACCTCATGACTCTTATTAGTTCTTCTGATTAGAAGCATCAGGGTACAAATTAATATAAGTGGTTCTCCCGATAGGACCCTCGGGGACCACAAAAAGATACATATAGAATATTCTTCGAAGTTACAATATTTCAACACTTCCCCTTAATGAGAAGGGTATTCTACAACAACATCAACTACAACAGTAACGAGAGAGAGAGACATAGAGGACATCATCAACATCATCAGGGTAACACATCTATAAATCATTGGAATCTTTTCAACATCATGTAGTCTTCATCTTCAATCTTCAGTCTTTAGCAACATCAACACTTTGATTGCTTCGATTAGCAACAATCTTTGACTGCTTCGATCAGCAACAATCTTCAACACTTTGACCTTTCGATCAGAAACATCATCTTCAGCACTTTGATCTTTCGATCAGCAACATCATCTGTAGCACTTTGACCTTTCGATCAGCAACATCATATTCAACACTTTGACCTTTCGATCAGCAACATCATCTTCAGCACTTTGACCTTTCGATCAACAACATCATCATCATCATACTCTAATATTTTGAACAGCAACATCATCATCATACTCTGATCTTTCTAACAACAACATCATCATCATCATACTTTGATCTTTCAAACATCAACATCATCATCATCATACTCTGATCTTTCGATCAGTACATCATCATCATTAGCAACAAATTGCAATCCACAACACAGAGACGAAAGTCTTCGGATCACTTTTGGACCTAAGTCTAGGGATGATACAATCCTACCACTTTCACGGGGACCAAAATCTCTGGATACATTTTGAACCGAGGTTTAGGGATGATGCAATCCCACCACATTCACGGGGGCCGAGACCTTCGGATACATTTTGAACCGAGGTTGAGGGATGATGCAATCCACCACTTTCACGGGGGCCGAGACCTCTGGATACATTTTGAACCGAGGTCGAGGGATGATGCAATCCGCTAATTTCACGGGGGCTGAGACCTCCGGATACATTTTGAACCAAAGTTCAGGGATGATGCAATCCGCCACTTTCACGGGGGCCGAGACCTCTGGATACATTTTGAACTGAAGTTCAGGGATGATGCAATCCCACCACATTCATGGGGGCTGAGACCTCCAGATACATTTTGAACTAAAGTTCAGGGATGATGCAATCCCATCACATTCTCGAGGACCGAAGTCACTGGATCTATTCTGGACAGATGTCCCAGGATGATACAATCCCTCTTCATTCTCGAGGACCAAGGTCATTGGATCACTTTAGGGCAGGTGCCTAGGGATGATACAATCCCACTGCAACATCACTACTCCCCCTTTCAAGGAAGGTCCTTCCGAACCACGCCAAGCTTGTCTCGAAAGTGTTTGAACTTTACTCGAGACAGAGGCTTCGTCAGCACATCAGCAACTTGTTCATCATTACTCACATATTGGAGCTTTATGGCTCCCTTCTGCATCATATCTTGAATGTAGAAATACATGATTTCTATGTGCTTTGATCTATTGTGGAATACTGGGTTCTCTGTCATCTTTATACAACTTTGATTGTCACATAGAATCACGATAGTTTCCAACTCTAGGTTGAATAAACCTGACATCAGCTTCCGTAGCCATATGGCTTCACAACTAGTAGATCAAGCTGCTATATATTCTGCTTCGGCTGTGCTTAGAGCAACACTAGACTGCTTTCTGCTAAACCATGAAATCATAGCAGATCCCAAACTATAACATCCACCTGAAGTGATTTTTATTTTTGAGACACTTCCATCCCAATCTGCATCTGTATAGCCATACAATCTATACTCATGGCTGCCATCATAGTATAGACCAAAGTATACCATCCCTTTCAGATACCTCATCACATGTTTTGCAGCTACTAAGTGAACCTGTCTTGGTTGCACAAGATATTGACTCAAGGTGTTCACAACAAAACAAATGTTTGGTCTAGTATTTGTTAAGTACATCAATGACCCAATGATATGTCTGTATTGAGTCACATCCACTAACTCTGATGAGTCATCAGCTAACAGCTTCAGGTTGGAGTCCATGGGTGTGGCCATGGCTTTGCATTCCAACATATTGAATCTTTTCAATATATCTACCGCATACTTTCCCTGGTTGAGAAAGATTCCTTCTGTACTTTGCCATAATTCCAGACCTAGGAAATAATGCATCAATCCAAGGTCTTTCATCTCAAATTATTTTGCTAGTTTTTGCTTGCTTTCCATAATCTGTTTCTCATTCCCTGTCAAGAATAAGTCGTCCACATATAACAGCAGGATGATAGGTTCATCTTTTACAACCTTAAGATAAAGGTTAGGATCAGCTTTTCTCTTGGTGAAACCCATGCTTGAGAGGAAAATATCTATCCTTTCATACCAAGCTCGAGGAGCTTGTTTCAGGCCATACAAGGTCTTCTTCAACTTGCATACGTGAGTATGTCTATCTTCAACTTCAAATCCTTGTGGCTATTCTATGTATACTTCTTCTTCGATCAAACCATTCAGAAAGGCTGTTTTCACATCCATCTGGTGTAAGTCTCACTTCATTATGAATGCAAGTGCCATGATAGATCTAATTGAAGTATACTGTGCTACTGGGGAAAATGTTTCTTCATAATCAATTCCCTCCTTTTGAGAGAAACCTCCACAAATCTTGATTTATACTTCTCAATACTTCCATTAGCTGCATGCTTTATTTTGTATATCCATTTGGAGGATACTATACTCTTTCCTTCTGGTTTGGGAACTATATCCCATACATCATTCTTCATTATTGACTGGTATTCTTCAGTCATTGCTTCTTTCCATTCTTTCTTCTGTACTGCTTCTTCGTAGTTTGTAGGTTCTTGATCTACAAGATCACACATCAAGGCTACATAGTTGGAAAACGTCTTAGGTTTCTTCCTTTCCCTTGTGGAGCCTTCAGGAGCTCCATATCTTTCTGCCTCTCGTATAATTTCTCTTGTCCAAGGAGCCTTTCTCTTTCTTGATATCTCCATCATAGGGGGTTCTTGTGGCTCTGCCATGTCATGTTCTTCAGGAACTTCTTCTTCAAGGAGATATGTAGTTTCCTCATTTCTGGGAGGTGACTCTTCTTCAACACTTTTTCATGTTGGCACTTCCTGGATCTCTTGAGGGATTCCTCTTCATCGAATGTCACATCTCAACTAATTTCCATGCGATGGAATCCAGGAATGTAAATTCTAAATGCTTTGGATACTTCACAATATCCAACAAATATCCCCTTCTTTCCGGAAGATTCTAACTTGGTTATTTTCTCTTTTGGTATATGAATATATACTGGACAACCAAATATCTTGAGGTGACTTACCTCAGGATTCTTTCCTGTGAATATCTATTCTGGAGTCTTGAACCTAAGAGCACTGTGAGATATTTTGTTCTGCACATACACAGCAGTTCTTGCTGCTTCTTCCCATAGATGCATTGGAAGATCTTGATCATATATCATTGTCTTCACTGCCTCCATGATGGTTCTGTTCTTTCTTTCCACAACCCCATTCTATTGTGGATTATAGGGAGTAGTGAGTTCCCTCTTGATTCTGGCATCTTTGCAAAAAGCTTCAAACTCTTTTGAGGTATATTCTCCTCCATTGTCTGATCATAGTGTCTTTATCTTCTTGTTTGAAAGATTCTCTATCAAGGCTTTGGACTCCTTGAATTTCTCAAACACTTCATTCTTTGCTTTCAAGAAGTATATCCAAGTCTTTCTTAAAAAGTCATCAATGAATGTGATATAATATTCAAAGCCACTTAAGGATGTAGAAGACATTGGACCACATATATCTGAATGAATCAATTCCAACGTACCTTTTGTTTTAGTTTCACTTTTCGGAAATGGATTCTTGATGTTCTTTCCCTTCACACATCCTTTGCAAATGCCTTCATTCTTTATCTTCATTCTGGTAATCCTGTCACTACTTTGTTCACATGAGGTAGAGCCTTGTCAGTGGACTCATGAACAAAGGCTGTTTCTGAGTGTCCTTTGAGTTTATACATGCCTCCTTCTTCTTCACCAATGATGATTGCATCTTCAATATTCTTTCCTTTGGGCCACATGAGTACTTGCCTATCTATGAAAGCAACTATGAATCCTTTCTTATCTAAATCTGAGATAGAAAGTAAGTTCTTCTTTAAACCAGGTACATATAATACATCTTTCATCTTTAGGGGATTACCTGAATCAAGTTTGTAGCTTGCTTCACCAACTCCTTTGATCGAATATTGATAGTCATCTCCTAGGGATACCTTCTGAGGAGAGCTCCTTTCTTCAAGTTTGGACAAATTCTTCTTTTGTCCCGTCATGTGCTTTGAATCACCACTATCAATCAACCAAGTGTCTTCTCCAGGTGTTATAGAACTAGAGAGTGTAGAGAATAGCACATACTCTTTTGCATCTTCTTCTCTTTCTTTCTTTCTTGGAGGTCCTTCTCCTTCTTCTTCTTCTTCATCCTCATCTTCAGCTAGATGATCATGATATATTTTGTTGTTGTTGATCCTCCTCTTATATTCTTGCTTCTTCATAGGACAATTCCTAGCAATGTGTCCTATCTTGTCACAATGGAAACATTGAAAACTGGAGTAGTTCTTGTTTGCTAGATTTTCTCTTGATCTTTGGAACCTTCTAGGAGGTAGATGCTATTTGTGGTTTCCCTTATTGAACATGGGTTGATTCCTTCTTCTTTTCTTGGTATGAGTGGCTAGAGCTTGATCAACCTCTTTTAGAAAGTCTTCTCTATTTGCCACTCTAGTTTATTCCTGAATGCAGTCTTCCCATACTACTTCAAACATCATGCTTTCTTTTCTGGCACACATCATCTAGATGAAGGATTCCCAGGGACTAGTAAGACCATTGAGAGCAGTCATAACCAATTCATCTTCATCAAGCTTATCTCCAACAGCTTCTAGCTGCTCTTTGATCTAAGAAACCCTTGTGAAGTAGTCTTGGATGGATTCTCCATGACTCATCTTGGCACTCTTCAGTTGAGATCTTAGATTCATTTTCCTGTTGATGTTTCTTCCCTCAAACATTATGGAAAGGACATCGTACATTTATTTTTGAGTCTTCTTGGATGACACTTGAGGAATCAAGTGATCCTTGATGGAGTCAGCAATAATCCTTTGTGCCCTAATCATATCCTTTCCGTGCTTCTCCTTGGATTCAGCTTCTTCAGGTTCTAAGACTTCTTCTTTGACATACTTATCAAGATCATTCTCTTGGAGAATGAGACCAATCCTGTATTTCCATGCTCGGAAATTATCTATGCCTTCTAGCTTATCCTCAATCTTAGTGCTTGGGGTCATCTTGTCAGAAAATCACAAAAAAATGAAATTTTGCAGAATGATAAACTGACCTTACTAGGAGATACGCTTGAATGAGGTGAGTTGACTAGTGTGCTTGGATTCTCGAGATTTCAATTGAGTCACCTTTCAAATCAGACTTGCAAGATTCAACTTCTGCAGTTTTCTGGTTCAACAGTTTTTTGGGATAGCTGTCAAACTAGGGTTTGACTTTTTCGGAGACTCACACATCAAAAAACTGTGATTCCAGGCTCAAAATATGTGCTCTTGGAGGGCACAACTTTCCATGCAATCAGTTTTTCGAGACTCAAAAATTTTCCCAAAAACCCTAATTTCTTCCAGGGAGAGAGAGAGAGAGAGCTATTTCACCTTGTAAAAGCTGTCCTGTTTAGGTTAGCTCTGATACCATGTTAAATTTTCATATGATAAGCTAGAACATCAGTATTTCATTTCATTTTCATAACAAAAGCATATAAATAGGATCACTGAAAGAAACAACATCAGAAGAACAACACAGATTTATCCTGGGAAAACCCTAAAGGGAAAAACCCAGCAAAAGCTTCCTCAATATAGATGCCCCAAAATGGTAAAAGATAAAACCAGCAAGGAGATCAAAGCCTAATACTCCTCCTTCTCCTGCTACTCTTCTCTTCTCCACTAATGCGCTACACAAGTGAGAGTGTGTGTGTCCAAATGAGGAGCGCCACACCTCTATTTATATTCATCCGTTCACTTTAATTAACTCATCCGACATGTAGGCTCAAGTTAATCATGTAGGCTCGAGTTACACATGTAGGCTCAAGTAACCACACTGGGGTGCTAATGACCCACCTTTACAATTAGAGGGGAATACCTCATTACTCTTATTAGTTCTTCCAATTAGAAGCATCGGGGTACAAAGTAATGAAAGTGGTTCTTCGAATAGGACCCTCGGGGACCACAAAAAGATACATATAGAATATTCTTTGAAGTTACAATATTTCAATAGGGAGATCATGAAGATGAAATTACTGAGTTGTCTTCTCCACCTCATGGGGTTGGGGAAGAAGATCCTACTCTTGTATATGATGCTTCACCTGATATACCTACACACTCTAGGTATGATCCTTCACATGATATAACTACACACTCTGGGTATGATCCCTCATTCACAGGTCGCTGGTATTGGTTTCTAGGCGACGAGACTCATCATGAACCTGTGAGCACTAGTTATGTTAGTTATGGCATGTCTGGTATCCCTGCACATGATCCGACACACCATGCCGAGTCGGAATTTGAACCTAGCACTATGCCTGGGGGCATTCCCATTCCTTTCCATGTGGAGAGATTTGGGAGCACGAGTCACATTGCACCTTCCATCTCGGCGGTGGAGGATACATCACACGTTCATCCTAGACTTGGTGTTAGTAGTCCTATTCAGATACCAGAACCAAGACGAGTGACTATAGAAAATAGCACTTACATCGTTTCGCATGTCCCTACGTCCTCTATTATTATTTCTTCAAATTCTATTCCTCCCCCTCATTCACGTGGTCCTTCGGGCTGGATTGTTGCTACTAGTCATGTTCGTACTACTGCTACTTGCGTAGTCGTGTCTCAAAGTCAAGTACCTCCTATTGTTTCGGGAGGTCATATTCCTACTTATAGAGTTTCTCATGGGACATCTTATGGAACCTATCATGGACAATATTATGGACCGCAGTATGCACAAAGTTATTCACCTTATGGGTACAGGTATCAACAACCTGCTTACTCCCTAAATTATGGCTTTGTAGCTCCAAATAGTCAAGGTACACCACATTATGGTGCTTCCATGTCACCCTACACGGGTCAAACGGGAGGAGGGCACTATGGCCATGGCCATGGTGGTTACGGTAATCAGTATTATGTGAACCAAAACTATCAGGGAGTGTGGCATTGACCTGCTCAACCTAGGCTCCCTTTCCTCGCAACGTTAAATTTACCTGACTTGTCAAGACTAATGATCGATCTGGTCTCTCATGACTCGGCTTGGCCAACTATCCCTAATAAGATTCCCTTGGACATTCCCAAATTCAAGGGCAAACCAGGAGAAGATCCTAGTGAACATGTTAATACATTTCACCTTTGGCGCTCTTCTAATTCCTTACATGAAGATTCAATCCGTTTAAGGCTATTCAATGCACCCTCACTGGGCCTGCAGTGAAATGGTACATAGAGTTACCTAGGGGGGAATTCATTTTGTTCGATGACCTAGCTATGAATTTTCTTAATCACTTCCAACTACCATTGCATTACGGCGTTGGTACAGAACTCTTGTCGACATTTCGGGAAGACAAATCCACGCATATCTTGGACTATATCCAAGAGTGGCGTAGATGGAAGAGATTTATTAAAGCCTTCATACTGCCGGAGTTTCTCCTTGAATGGTTCCTTAAATTGTTACCGCCTTATATAGCAAAGGATGTTTCTACGTCCAGAGTTCAGAACGAGGAACAAGCCATTTTTAGGGCACAAGAATTGGACTTGATTTATGCTCAATTCAGATTATTATATGATATTATTCCTAATGCTTCGCGTTCTAGTTTCGACCCTAAGGTCAAACCTGGACCACATGTCGATGGCATTGTTAGTTGTATGAGTACCAAACCTGCGGATTTAGTTGTGAAATAGGTGAGTCAATTGTCTATCAACCAATCTGCTTTAGGACAAGCCATGGCTTCGTCTCAATCCACCCAAATGGCGAGTGTGCTTTCGGTACAATCGTCGGACTAGAAGGGTAACCAGCAACCCGAAAGGAATAACAAAAAGGGTAAAAACAATTGTAAGGGTGGGAATAGAAATGAAAATACCAATTCTAATGACAAGAATACTCGCAATGCTAGGGGGGACAAGCAGTATAAATGTAAGGTTAAGTTTCCTTGCAAATTGTGTAAGGATGACCACCTCACTCACTTGTGCCCTTGTATAGAAGAAGCCTCGAGGTTCATAGCACAGGGCCCAGCTGTGCTAACCAACCCTTTACCCCATAATCAAAACATGAAATCGAGGACCCATGATCATTCTAGTGGAGATCAAGATCTGCCGGAAGCTAGTAGTGGTCATGGTTGCATCAATATGGTGCGTGCTACTAAGGTTGTGACTTGTGTGAAGGACTATGGTTTGTCACAACCCGAACTTGGAAAGGAACCTGCTCCACCCAGGAGTCCTTTGCGTATTGAAAACCTTGTGGATAAACTTGAAGTTGCACCTTGCATTCCTAAGGGGGTCCTTAAGTGGTTGGGGAACAATCCTAAGGCCCGAGCTGCCCAGAATTATTCAGTTGTTGAGGATTTGGGCCACACTCCTTGTGCGATGTCTACACTCGAAGTACTTCAAAGTTTTCCTTTGCAAAGGAAGGCTTTGCTTTCTTCTCTTGGTGTTAACGATGATAACTCTTCCTCCATCATCAAATTTGAAACCATGGGACTACAACCTCACTTGCCTTACTATGTGTCTCTCTTGATTCATGTAGAATGTCTTAACATGAACGTCAAACGCACTGTGATTGACGAAGGCTCTGCACTTACATCCATCCAGGCATGAACACATCCTGCTCACAATGATGGAAGGGCTCTACACTTACATCCATCCAGGCGGGAACACATCCTGCTCACAATGATGGAAGGGCTCTGCACTCACATCTGATCTTGTAGAAACCAATCCTATAGTCATATCAGAATGGCCCCCAGTCCTCCTCAACTGAGCTACCTAGTAACTAACCAGGTGCCTCCATTCTCCCAGAGAATGGTAGTTTCCCTTACATCCGACCTGCTCATCGGAATGGCCAACACTCACATCTGACATGGAAGGAACTTAATCCTTTAGCCATGATAGAATGGTTTATCCCTTACATCTGATCAAGCGGGAACACATCCCTCTATCACATCAGAATGGATTCTCAGTCCTAAACTAAGTTTTCCTGGTACCTCACCAGGTAGCTCCATTCAAAGAATGGAAATTGCCCTTACATCTTTCCTACTTGACAGAATGGCCAGCACTCATATCTGACATGGAAGGAAGAAATCCTCTCACCATGACAGAATGGCTTAGCCCTTATATCTGACCTACTTGTTAGAATGGCTATGGATGTCAGCACTCATATCTGACATGGAAGGAACCAATCCTCTCACCATGACAGAATGGCTCAGCCCTTACATCTGACCATGGAAGGAACCAATCCTCTCACCATGACAGAAAGGATATGGGACTCATCACTTTCCCTTGGAGGAAATATCGATCTGGAGAACACCAAGCTTCTCCCTGAAGTACTTGAACTTCACCCTAGCTAATGGCTTTGTCAAGCCATCAGCTATCTGTTCCTCCATCGCAACATACTGGAGCTTCATTGCTCCCCTCTGCACCATATCCCTGATATAGTGGTACTTGATCTCGATATGATTTGACTTGTCATGGAACACTGGATTCTCTGACAACTTTACACAACTCTGGTTGTCACAATGTATACAAGTAGCATCCAACTGGAGATCAAATAGATTAGACAGTAGCTTCCATAGCCATATTGCCTCACAACTAGCTGAACAAGCTATGACATACTCTGCTTCAGCTGTGCTCAGTGCCACATAGGATTGCTTCCTACTAAACCAAGAGATCACACCTGATCCCATACTAAAGCAACAACCTGAAGTGCTCTTCCTATCGATGGCACTACCTGCCCAATCTGCATCAACATAACCCTCCAAGTTAATCTTTTGATTCACATCGTACTTGAGCCCATAATCAATTGTACCCCTCAGGTGCCTCAAAATATGCTTTGCAGTAATCAAGTGAAAATTTCTCAAATCTATCAAGAACTTGCTCAAGGTGTTCACAGCAAAGCAAATGTCTGGTCTTGTGTTCATCAGGTACATCAATGACCCAATCATCTGACGATACATCATAGCATCAACCGACTCTGATGAAGCATCGCTCAATAGCTTCAGGTTTGATGCCATAGGTGTGGCCATAGCCTTGCAGGCCATCATCCCAAACCTCTTCAGGATCTCTACTGCATACTTCCCTTGTCCAAGGAAGATTCCATCTGTACTCTGCCACACATCCATACCTAGAAAGTAATGCATCATCCCCAAGTCCTTCATTTCTAACTCATCAGCAAGATTTCTCTTAGTATTAGCAATCAACACATCTGTACCTGTTACAAATAGATCATATACATATAGTAGAAGCATCACTGGGTTGCCATCTTGAACCTTGTAGTAAAGGTTGGAATCTGCTTTACTCTTGGTAAAGCCCAAACTGGATAGAAAGCTGTCAATTCTGCCTTACCAGATCCTGGGTGCATGTTTCAATCCGTACAATGCTTTCTTCAATTTGCATACATGAGAATCTATATCACGTGTCTCAAAACCGAGTGGTTGTTCTACATACACTTCCTCTTCTACTACACCATTCAAGAAAGCAGTCTTGACATCCATTTGGTGTATCTTCCATTTCATCACTGCAGCCAGAGCAAGTACCGATCTGATGGAAGTGTATCTGGTTATAGGTGCAAAGATTTCTTCATAATCTATTCCTTCTTTTTGAGAAAAACCCCATGCCACAAATATTGATTTATATTTTTCAATGCTACCATCTGCAGTATGCTTGATCTTGTAGATCCATTTGGAAGTTACAACTGACTTCCCTTCTGGTCTTGGGACAACATCCCAAACATCATTCTTCATGATTGATTGGTATTCTTCGATCATAGCATCCTTTCATTCTTTCCGTTCTACCGCTTCTTCGTAACTGGAAGGTTTTTTATCAATGAAATCACATAGTAAAGCTACATACCCGGAGCAGGATCTGGTTCTCTTTCTTTCTCTGTGATTCTCTTCTGGAGCCCCATCTCTTTCTGCACCTTGGATAAGTTCTCGTACCCAAGAAGGTTTCCTCTTATGAGGATTCTTCTCCAAGGGTGGATCTACAGGTCTTTGTGGTTCTTCAAATTCTCGATCTTCTTCTTGAGCTTCTTTGTTCATGGTTGTATCATGAATTCTGGGTGCTTCTGCTTCTGCTTCTTCAGGTTCTTCAGCAGGTCTCTTTCTGGATTTGTTATAAGCTGTATCTTCATCAAATGTCACATCCATACTAATGTCAATATTCTTGTACCCTAAAAAATATATTCTATAAGACTTTGAGCTTTTAGAGTATCCCACAAATATACCCTTCTTTCCTGAAGGATCTAATTTTGTTCTCTTCTCTTTTGGAATGTGTATGTACACAGGACAACTAAATATTCTGAAATGGCTGACTTCTAGTTTCTTGCCGGAGAAGACTTCTTCAGGAGTCTTTTTATCGAGTACTCTATGTGGAGTATGGTTCTATACATACACAACTATTCTGGCAGTTTCCGCCCAAATATGCATAGGAAGATATTGATCATGAAGCATGGCTCTTGCACCTTCCATGATAGTTTTGTTCTTCCGTTCCATAATCCCATTATGTTGTGGATTATAAGGAGTGGACAAATCCCTCTTAATCCCTGATTCTTTGCATAGCTCTTTAAATTCATTCGAAGTGAATTCTCTGCCATTATCTGATCGAAAAGTCTTGATCTTCTTTTTAGTGTAGTTCTCGATCAAGGCTTTGAATTCCTTGAATTTGCTGAATACTCCGTCTTTGTTCTCCATGAAGTAAACCCATGTCTTCCTAGGAAAATCATCAATAAAAGAAACATATTATGCATACCCGCTTAGTGAGTTTGATGACATAGGACCGCATACATGGGAGTGGTGATTTCTAGGATTCCTTTGGCTTTGCTTTCGCTTCTAGGAAATGTCTTCTTTGTATTCTTTCCTTTTGCACATCCTTTACAGATCCCATCATGTTTTGCTTGGAATTCTGGAATATCTTCAATAGATTTGCTTGCAATAGGTAGTGCTCTGTAATGCACATGTGCAAGCCTTCTATGCCAAATCTCATTTGGATCTACTATGTCATGGATCAAGGCTTGTTCTGGATGGCCCTTCAATTTGTACAAACCTCCTTCTTGTTCTCCAATCACCACTGCATCATCGATAGTCTTACCTCTTGGCCACATGATGACTTGACCATCTATGAATGCAACCCTCATTCCTTTTGCATCCAATGCTGATATAGAGAGAAGTTTCTTCTTGAGTCCTAGAACAAACAATACTTCTTTCATTGTTAGAGACTTTCCAGAGTCTATTTTATAGGAATATTCCCCACTACCTTTTATTGGATATTGGTAGTCATCTCCTAGTTTCACCTTGTGAGGTGATTCATGTTTTGACAGTATTACAAAGGATTCCTTGAATCCACTCATATGTTTGGAAGCCCCACTGTCTATAATCCAATCATCACTACCATGAGTAATGTTACCTGTGAGAGCGGAAATCAAAACATATTCATCCTCGCTTGAAGAATCTTCACTTTCATATCTAGTTCTTTTCTTGGAAGGTTCATCATCCTTTGCAGCATGAGCATGATGTCTTCTTCTGTTCCCCTTCTTCTTATGAGAGTGGACCTTGTTCTTAGGACAGTATTTTGCAAAGTGTCCTATTTCATCACATGTATAACATCTTAATCTAGATGGGTCCTTTCTATTTTTATCTCTATGATGAGGATTCTTACCTTTGAAGTGATGAGGTTTTCTTCTACCTTTATTAGAGTGAACTATGAGAGCTTGATCTTCACTTCCCAGATTCTCTTCTCGAGCTGCTATCCATGCTTCTTCTTGAGAACATTCTTCCCATAGTCTGCTGAATTTGACTAACTTCTTTCTACCATAGATTCCTTGGATGAAAGAATCCCATGACCTAGGAAGGCCATTCAGTGTTGTCATCAACATCTCTGCATTCTCCACTTCTTGATCTACAGTTTCTAATTGTTCCTTGATATGAGAAACCCTTGTGAAGTAGGACTGGATAGTCTCTGCATTCTGAATCTTCACATTCTTTAGTTGATTCCTCAGAGTCGTCTTCCGGTTTATGTTCTTCCCTTCAAACAACTTGGTTAGGGATCAAACATAGCTTTAGGTGTCTTGAGAGAGGACACCTAAGGTATAAGTTGATCCTTGATAGAATCAGCAATGATCCTCTTTGCCATAACCATCTTCTTCTTATGTAAGGCCTTTGCCTCATCTCCCTCTGGAACTGGAACCTCCTCATGGATGTAGGAGTCTAACTCATTCTCTTCCAGGACCAGGGAGATCCTATACTTCCAGGCTCAGAAGTTATCAGCTCCCTCAAGCTTTTCATCAAGCTTGGTATGATGAGACATCTTAATTGAGAACCTAAAATGGAAATACAAAAGATTTTAGATCTTACCAGGTCAAGATGTCGGATTTGAAACTTGAGCTGAAATCCTGCAGAGCTAGTTCAGGAGCAAATTAGGGTTTTTCTTTTCCTAAGATCTATCCACCAAAATGTCTTAAAATTTGTCCCTAACTTTGATTTTGGGGAGGAGATCAATCCAAGCCTGGGCTCACTGAAAAATTCCTCTTCTATGAAAAGCCCTAATTTCCGGTAGCAGTGTCGGGTCCAAAACTAAAAAACCTCAGAATTGGATTCTGCTTCGACAGAAAGATGTGCCCTAAGGAGAAGAGTTATTCCACCTTAATTTTGCTGAAAATATGTGGAGGAAGATCCACAAACTAGGAAGCCCTAGTTCCCATAGCTGTACAGTGTCTTCTTCTTAGGTTAGCTCTGATACCATGTTAGTTTTTCAACATTAAGATAGCATTATTAGGATCTTTAATAGAGAGAATAACAAGTACAACAATCAAACACAAGAGACAATGAACAAAATGTTTTTCCTCAGGGAAACCATAAATGGACAAAACCCCGCAACTTCCTCAAAGATAGAATCAACACCAAAACAGTAAAAGCCCAAAACAGTAAGTGATCTCCCGATAGCAGTAATCTTCTTCTTGTCTAGCCCCAGTGTCTTCTCCTTCCTCAACTATGCACTACACTTGAGTGTGTATGAGTTGTGTGATAAATAGAGACTCCAGTTCTCTTTTTATACTAATCCCAACATGACTAAAACCCTACCAGGGCCGACCTCTACTAGGAGAGTCTAATAACCCTAGGGCCCCGAAACTGTGGGGACTTTAACCCTTAGACAATAGGAGGGTTACCCACAATGACTTGACATGACTTGTTTACATTATTGATCCTCCCAATCGGAACATCGGGACATGACAAAATGACTCAATTACATTATAGATACATCCCAGAATAAAAATCGGGTTACAATACATAAGAAACATAGATGAATACATTCCGAAGTTACAAATACATCAACACTTTGATGCGCTTAAGCGAGCCTTAACATCGGCCCTGGTGATTAGTCCACCTGAATATAGCTGTGACTTTTTACTTTATGTGGCTGCGTCGATGGAGAAGATTGGTGTGGTTTTGGTTCAGGAAGATGAGGAGCTCCAAGAGCATGTCATATATTATTTGAGCCGAAACCTTATAGATGCAGAGATCCATTATTCCCATGTGGAGAAACTTGCCTTAGCTACTGTTCAAAGATTGAGACACTATATTCTCCTCCTCCAGACCTTGGTGATAGCCCATGTCAATCCATTTCATTTCATCCTCACTAGAAGGATGATAGGGGGAAAGTATAATAAGTGGATTTTCATCTTGCAATAATTCGATCTCGAGTTTGTTTCGACAAAATAAAAAAAATAGTTGATTTTTGTGGAGCTTATATCGAATTTCCCAAGCGAGGAGGAGGAGGAAGTTTGTGAAGATACGTTTGTCGATGAGCACATTTTCTTGATCTCAATTTTGGATCCATGGTATGGGGATATCATCATATATTTACAAACATTGAAGGTCCCTACTCACCTTTCACAAGATGAACGACGACGGTTACGTCACGTATCCAAGAACTACCTTATAGTGGATAACACATTGTACCACCTTGGGGTAGATTCCATTTTACGTCGTTGTTTAAATCATGAGGAGGCTGAGCTTGTGCTAAATGATTTCCACAGAGGGCTGTGTGGTGGTCATTTATCTAGGCTTTCTATAGCCCAAAAAATATTGAGAGTGGGTTATTTATGGCTGTCAATCTTTAAAGATTGTG
>LPNX010215701.1:135549-282227 GCA_001517045.1 Pseudotsuga menziesii | reverse complement strand
TATTATTTTATTATTTTAACTATTATTTTATTATTTTAACTATTATTTTATTATTTTCCTTAGGAGGCCCATTTTAGACCCCAAAATTCCTCTAATGGCAGTCAAGAAGTGCCACCCTTGCTAGGTGTTTGCATGCAATATGTGCTCATGTCCTGCCCCATTACATCTAATTATCACCTCTGGTCCCTTCACTAAGTGGGGGCTTGATTTCATGGATTGCAACCTAGCTTCAGCTGGGTGGCATCATCATATTATCGTGGATGTTGACTATTTCACGAAATGGGCCAAGGCTATGCCCATAGTTAAATTCGATGGTGAGACATCTACACATTTCGTATTCAACTAGATCATTACTCGGTTCGGTATTTCAAAGGAGCTTGTCATTGACCATGGTAGGCACTTTCAGAATCAGATGATGGAATAGTTGGCCTCGAAGTTAGGGTATAAGAAAGAGCATTCCTCTTCTTATTACCCTCAGGCGAATGGATAGGTTGAAGCATTGAACAAATCACTTAAGTCCATTGTCCAACGAACTATTGCACAAAGCAAGACCAATTGGCATATCATGTTATATCCTATTTTGTGGGCTTATAGAACCGCGGTTAAGACTGCCACCGATTTTTCTCCATATCACCTTGTATGTGGAGTGGAGTCTGTCTTGCTAGTTGAATGCGAAATCCTTTCATTGAAGGTAGCCATAGAGCTCTTACCAGAAACTTCCCCATTGTAGGAACATTTGGTCAACTTAGAGTAGCTTGATGAGCAGCGTCGAGATGCCTTGGTGGCTCTAGAAGTAATTAAGCGTCGCGTTAAGGTCTAGTATGATAAATCTGTCCGTCCGAGGAGGTTTAGTGAAGGAAATTTGGTCCTTTTGTGGGATTAGGCTAAAGAACCCTTGGGGGCAGGAAATTTTAATCCCATGTGGCATGGTACATCTTGATTCGTAGTTAGTAGTGTCACAGCTTAATGGCTTGTATCATGTTAGGGATCCAACATTATTACGAAGATTCTTACATGTGATATTGTTAGAATGACAATTTGAAAACATAACATACATACATGTTCCAAGAATTTATAATCAAGTTTCCGACTCTTATGCTAACTATGTGTTAGATTGGCATTTGTTTCATAGACAATAAGCTCATCACAAACATACATTTTTACACATGTAAATAAATAAATCGATCATCATAAAAGTTTTTCATTAAACATCCAAAATGTGATAATACATAAGTGTCATAATACAAAAATGGGGCTTCCGAGCCACCAAAATATAAGTACACGGTAGTACAAAAATGTATCACTCCCAGGAATCTAATCCTAGGGAGAAGGAGGGGGGTTCTGATCATGGAAAGTCACCATGGATCTAGCTAGCCGTCGAAACAACCGCACCCATGCTCATGGTACACCCACCACCTGACACTGCATGGCCTCAGGCAGGTTCTCGACCTGCGCCATGGGTATCCTATGTGTCAGTTGCACAAATTTTGTGTGGATGCTTTGGAGCGTTCGCTCCACATCCACACCCATGATGTCATCTCCTCTTCCCCTCCGTCTATGAAAAGGGAAACCGTCAGGCTTCCGTGGTCGTACATCTACATACATATGATAGGATGTCACTATGTGTTGTCACACAAAAACATGTCTTTTGAGTCTATATATAAAAAAGCACAAAAAAATTAATAATTCAAAAAACTTAAAAATAGGGTTGGGATTCGTTACCAATGTCACTGTATGCTGATCCTAGTGGTAGAGGCATATCGGGATCTCCCTGAAAATCTATCCCCACATAGGGGTAATCATTGATGACAACTATCTGCCACTGCCACCATGGAAAGAAGTAAGCTGGATAGGGGTTGGACACCCTACCTCCACCCAGTCTGTGCATCGCATCTTCCCAACGTCATTGGGCCAGATCTCGAACCCCGTGGAGAGGAACATCAACTCTGGAGCTGAGTCTTGAAACACGCTCAAAGAAGAACGTGCTCAGTATGCTGTTGAAACCACAGTTTTGCACCCTGTCCATCTTGCAGTCGCTGAGCTGTTGCTTCATGTTACTCAATAGTGCAATACTCCAATCGTAAACTATGGGTCTCATGCACTCCACTACATAGAACATCAAGGGCCACGAGGCCTGGTGGAGTGAGGCTAGCCCTGCTATCCTGCCGAGTGTCAGTAGTATGGCCTTCAGGCCCAGTACTTGTATGGAGTTTGTTGGGATCTGACTCCCAACCTTCTCCATGTCCGAATAACAGTATACAAGGATATAATCATTTATGGTGAGGCCACCTCCGGGCCTACGAGAAGTAGGTTCACCACTTCCCCCTGTCGGGACAATCCTGTAATGAAGTATATGTCCTCCACCTCTATAGTGAGGGACATCCCGTTGATCTAGAAAGAATCTAAGTCAGGATCCCAGTAGTCTACTAGCATCTGCAGTAGTCTTGGTTTGGCCCTTAAGCCACCAAGACACCAAAACTTGTAGAGCCCGCATGCACGAAGAGCTTGTTGAGCCATTAGATCGCCCCATACTGCTTCTTCTACATCCCCGTGCTCTTGTTCCCTCCATTCTAGAACCATCCTGCACATTTAATTTAAGTTTTGGTCATTACATGTCTTAGAAAAACTTAAACGCGGCCGCATATGCGACTTTTTTTAAAACAGCCGCGTATGTACGCGACTTTGAGCCATTTTTCTGCGTATAGCCAGCCCTATATGTGGAAAATTCTCGATTTCCATGTGGGTTGAGGCACATATCTTAGATTGCCCTAGAAATCAATTTGAAAAATTTACATGCAAATGAAAGATCAGGGCATGGGAAGTTACCTAGAAAAAATGGTGTTGGATTCCACCAGACGAAACTCCCAGAATTTGCGTTTGAAGTTCTGAGCTCAACTGGGTAAAAATTTCAAATGTTATATAATGTATTGAATTTTTTACTATTTATAGAAATTTTTCAAATTTTTGAAAATTTTTACCCCCTTTCTATAGTTTTGAACCGTTTCTGACCCTTTTGGACCGTTTTTTACTAATATAATGATGTAGGAGACCGTTTTGAGTGCCATTTCGACCGTTTTTTTGACCCGTTTGTGTCGATTTCAGGTATGATGTTTAAACTGGAATATAGGTTAGATTTAACCTCCATTTTCATTTTTCATGGCCTTATCACCGTTTCATTATAATCTTAGGTACGAACCCAATCTATCCTGTCACAGAACCTTCTTGCTATTTTAGAAGTGACATGATGTGAATGGTAGAGTTTGACCTTACATGGGTGCCCTAGTTAGCTCCTTGTTTGCATTTGGTGCCCATGCCGACACTTTTTCCTTTAGGGTGTGGGAGTCCATTGTATAGTATCACCATGACATTTCGCAAGAGCCTTGTACTCCTCTTGATCTTTTTGCTGGCCTGTTGCCCTAGGACTCCCTTATGTCAAGTTGTAATTTCATTATCATGAGCTTTTCTTGCCTCATTGAGCCTTATGCTGGCTTCCCTGACTTTGAGTATCAGCCATATAGCCTGAGCTTGTCTCATGTCTAGCCATGCAGAGCCATTTTATATATCCTTTGCAGCTTGATTCCCGATTTTTACTGGGAGGGGACTTTCCCCCGAGTGTCGCTATCCTACACATGTGTCCTTGCATTGAGCATAGGTATGTTCTGTTGCTTGGAACTAGTTTGTTTTCCCATTTGACACTCGTCTCCTCCCAGTCTGTAACTATAAAGCACTTTTATTCTTTTTCAAGCTTTTCAAAATGTTTGAAAAAGTCCAAAAAAATAAGAAAACTAAAAAGCTGGACAAGAAAAGTTGTTATCTTTGGCAGCAGTCGAATCGTGTCGCCTTTGAACAGAGCACTGTATATCACATCCATTGGTTGGGTTAATAGTTTGAATTTAGGAGCTGTACTCATTTCTCTGAGTTTATCTCCACCAACTAGTTAAGCTTCCAGTTCCTATGGAGCCTTTGTTGATGCCTCCTGTGTCGCAGATATGTCCTAGTTTTGTATATCGAGTCTATGTTGCCTACATTCAGTCACCATTCACCTTTATGCTCTTGTTCGAAGGAAGTTGAAACCTGAGTCGGCCATTCCTCAGTTATCTTGACTTTGCATGTCAGCCAGTCCCGGTACAGTTACTGGTTCGTGCACATTATGATCGAGTCCTTCCACATTATACAACTTTGCTGAGTACCTCATGTTAGATGATGGGGGATGCATTAATGCCCTCCTTCCAGTGGATTTCATCCCATCGACTTCAGATCATTTATTCTGGGATAGGAATCTAGAGTCATTTTTGAGTGCCTTGAGACTTGCGGTCATTAGTGGCAGTTTCTCTTGCCATCGATAGTTTTTTGGGAATAAATCAATGTCCCCTAATCGATGGATTCTCTCAAGTGTTCGACCTCAACACATTTATTCACACTTGTTAGTTTGCACTCTAGTACCTTGATTCCCATTTTCATTATCGATGGGTGATCTTGCGTTTGTTAACGGTATACATCAATGACCGGTAATCAGATGATGGACTACTATGTTAGACCTTGACACCTCTATTCACATAGTAGGACATGTACTCATAGAATTTTGTGTAGAAGACCTTCTAGATTGGTGGCATCTCATATATGCTACCTCCTTTATCATGCCAATGTTCATGAGATTTCAGCTCTCGTGACTTCATTCCAGTATATGTCAGATATTTCTAGCCATTATGGAGATCTTGATCCACTATATATCTTCAGCCTTTATGGAGATCATGATCCTTGGTATATCTTCACCATGGAGATTTTGAGCTATTTATATCGTACGTGGCGATGACCACACATGTCATATTTTGTATCATGCCTATTCATGGCTATTGTACTATTATGTATCCGGGACTCCTACATCTACTTGCAGTTATGTGTAGAGTTTGATCATTGTATTGTATTGATTGGATGGCTAGTTCTTCCACTGGGTTCTTCATCACTCCACTTTTGGGATGGACTTATAATGTATTTCGGCCATCGTATGACCCCTCTGACCTCACACATTAGGGGGCATCTGTTATAGCTGATTTTACTAGACATGGTGAATCACACTTTTATGGCCTTCCCTGTCCCTCTACAGACTCCTTAGACCCCATGGACCATTTTTGTACCTTTGATGTTTCCAATATCATCCCTAAAAACATGCAATAATTTCCATACACAAATTTTAATCCCTTTCTCGCATATATACACGGGTTTGACCCTTAAAACCGTGGACATCGAGATGTGTGCAAAAGGTCAAATGATTTTGGAGTTTCCCTTGATATGGATCCGAGTCACTTGTCTCTTGACCTTCCATATGCCTTGAGATCGCTTAGATTCAACCTTCCATTACCCCATTGAAGAGCTATATAAGGAACCCTTTGGATACATTGAAGAGAGAGGAATTGAAGAGTAAGAAAACTATAGTCCATTGTTGCTGGAGCTTATACTTGAGTATTCATCCCTTTGTCCCTTGGAGCACTTTGTGTTCTTCTCAAGCTTGCCTTTTTCTTGTGAGCTTGCTATCGAGAGATGGAGGATTGAAGTGGTGGAGGCCCAAGTGGGGGACTCAGTTTCTCTGATTCGCAGACATGTCGACAGAGGTTGTCACTATTGTAATCTCTATTTGATATCAATAAAAATATATTTTCCTATCCAATAATGTGTATTTAAATGAGTATTTGATCTATGGATGCTTTTAAATGCTTATATGTTATTGATTATATATGCTAGAGTAGGTCTAACACAATTATATATAGCATGCTTGTCTTGTTTGTTGAGTGCTGAGATAGCAATTTATCAATACAAGCTGTAGTTGGAAAGCTCAATGGGGATCGACACCAACCGTCTGGAATAAGGTACGAATCGAGATCCTTTAGTGTTAGATGTTTGGTTTCTCTTGCATATAGGAAATGATTGATTTCTGGAGTCAAGTTGTCTGTTGTGGTACCCCAAGCCATAGGAATTTCTCTCTGTAACAATGTTAATGAAAGGTAATACGCATTATTTTTTTTATCTGTACAACAAAATTTTCATCAAATATATTGCACCGTGAAGGAAATCCAACCCATGTTAGAAATCCTTCAAGCACAAGCATAAGGGAATATCTTACAATGATGTTGCACAATGAAGGAAATATAACTCGTGTTAGCTTTCCTTTTAGCACAATCACAAGTGCAATTCTAAGAACAACATTGCATGTGAATAAAAATTAAACCATGTTAGCTTCCATATGAGTGCAACTACATTACCATCAAATACATTGCATGATGAAGGAAATATAACATGCGTTATCTTTCTTTCTAGCACAAGCACAAGTGCAATTTCTACAACCACGTTGCACTATGAAAGAAAGCTAATGTGTGTTAACTTTCCTTCTAGAAAAAGAACAAGGACATTTATAATAACAACATTGCATGTTGAATCAAAGATAATGTGTGTTAGATTTCCCACCGGTACAACCACATTCTCATAAAATACACTACATCATAGAGGAAATCTTACCCACGTTAGACTTCCTTCTAACACAAGCATAACAACAACTGTGCACATTGAAGCAAAACTAACATGTGCTAGATTTTTTTTTAGCACTGGCCCAAATATATTTCTAGGAACAACATATCATGATGAATACAAAATAATGCATGTTGGCTTTCTACTGGTAAAACCCACATTGTCATCAAATGCATTGTATCATGAAGGAAATCTAACGCATGCTATCTTTCCTTCTAGCACAAGCACAACTACATTATCATCAAATGCATTGCATGATGAAGGAAATCTAACATGCGTAGCTTTCCTTCTAGCACAAGGACAAGGGCAATTCCTACAACCACGTTGTACAGTGAAGGAAAGGTAATGAGTGTTAGCTTTCCTTCTAGCAAAAGAACAAGGGTGTTTCTAACAACAACATTGCATGTTGAATCGAAGCTGATGCGTGTTAGATTTTCCACCAGTACAACTACATTCCCATAAAATACACTGCACCACAAAGGGAATCTAACCCATGTTAGGCTTCCTTCTAACACAAGCATGACAAAATTTCTTACAACAACATTGCATAGTGAAGAAAAGCTAACACGTGTTAGTTTTCTTTATAGCACTAGCCCAAAGGAATTTATAGGAACACCATATCATGGCGAATGAAAAACAATGCATGTTGGCTTTCCTACTAGTAAAAAGACATTGTTATCAAATTCATTGCATCATGAAGGATATTTAATGCATGTTAGCTTTCCTTCTTGCACAAGCACAAGGGAATTTCTTACAACGATATTGCACAGTGAAAAAAGTCTAACATGTGTTAGCTTTCCTTCTAGCACAATCACAATGAAATTTCTAACAACAACATTGCATGTCAATGAAAGATAAACCGTCTTAGCTTCCTTATGGGTTCAACTACATTACCATAAAATGAAATTCATTATGAAGTAAATCTAATGCACGTTAGTTTTCCTTCTAGCAAAAGCACAAGAAAATTTCTTACAACCACATTGCATGATATTGCAAAGTTAACACGTGTTAGCTTTCTTTTTAGCACCACCACAAGGGAATTTCTGACAACAACATTGCATGTTAATGAAAGCTAACATGTGTTAGCTTTCCTATTGGTACAACTACATTTACATCAAATACATCGCACCATGAAGGAAATCTAATGAATATTATATTTTCTTATATCACATGCACAAGGTCATTTATTACAACCACACGCGTTAGATTTCTTTTTAGCACAACCTCAAGGGCATTTTTAACAAAAACATTACATGTGAATGAAAGCTAATGTTTGTTTGCTTTCCTATCGGTACAACTATATTTCCATCAAATACATCGCACCATGAAGGAAATCTAATGCATGTTAGCTTTCCTTTTGGTACAACCACATTGTTATCAAATACATTGCATAGTGAAGGAAATCCAACACATGTTATATTTCCTTCAAACACAAGCACACGAGAATAGCTTACAACGATGTTGCACAATGAAGGAATATGATGCGTGTTAGCTTTCCTTTTAGCACAATCACAACTGCATTTCTAAGAGCAACATTGCATGAGAATAAAAATTAAACCATGTTAGCTTCCATATGAGTACAACTACATTACCACCAAATACGTTGCACGATGAAGGAAATATAACATACATTACCTTTCCTTCTAGCACAGACACAAGGACAATTTCTACACCCACATTGCACAGTGAAGGAAATCTAACACGTGTTAGATTTCCTTCTAGAAAGAGAACAAGGATGTTTATAACAACAACATTTCATGTTGAATCAAAGCTAACACATTTTAGATTTCCCACTAGTACAACCACATTATAATAAAATACACTACACCATGAAGGAAATCTAACCTATGTTACGCTTTCTTCTAACACAAGCATAACATCATTTCTTACAACAATATTGCACAATAAAGCAAAGCTAAAATGTGTTAGCTTTCTTTCTAGCACTGACCCAAAGACATTTCTAGAGCAACATATCATGGCGAATAAAAAATAATGCATGTTGGCTTTCCTATTGGTAAAAACACATTGTCATCAAATGTATTGCATCATGAAGGAAATCTAATGCATGTTATCTTTCCTTCTAGCACAAGCACAACTAAATTCCCATAAAATACATTGGATGATGAAAGAAATCTAACACGTGTTCGCTTTCCTTCTAGCACAAGAAAAACGACAATTCCTTCAACCACGTTGCACAGTGAAGTAAATCTAACATGTGTTAGATTTTCCTTCTTGCAAAAGAATAAGGATGTTTCTAACAACAACATTATATGTTGAATCAAAGCTAACGCGTGTTATATTTTCCACCGATACTACCACATTCCCATAAAATACACTGCACCACAAAGGAAATCTAACCCATGCTAGGCTTCTTTATAACACAAGCATAACAACATTTCTTACAACAACATTGCATAGTGAAGCAAAACTAACACATGTTATCTTTCTTTTTAGAACTATCCCAAATACATTTCTAAGAACAATCATTATCATGGCAAATGAAAAACAATGCATGTTGGCTTTCCTACTGGTAAAAACCACAATGGCATCAAATGCATTGCATCATGAAGGAAATTTAACGCATGTTAGCTTTTCTTCTAGCACAAGCACAAGGACATTTCTTACAATGATGTTACACAATGAAGGAAATCTAACACGTGTTTGATTTCCTTCTAGCACCATCAAAATGCAATTTCTAACAACAACATTGCATGTGAAGGAAAGCTAAACCGTGTTAGTTTTCTTATGGGTTCAACTACATTACCATTAAAAGAAATGCACTAAATCTAACACGCACTAGATTTCCTTTCTATCACAAGCACAAGAGAATTTCTTACAACCACATTGCACAATATTGCAAAGCTAACACGTGTTAGCTTTATTTTTAGCACCACCACAATGGAATTTCTAACAACAACATTGCATGTTAATGAAAGCTAACGCGTGTTGGATTTCCTATTGGTACAACTACATTTATATCAAATACATCGTACAATTAAGGAAATATAACATATATTAGGTTTTCTTCTAGCACATGCACAATGACATTTTTTACAACCACGTTGCACAGTAGTGCAAAGCTAACACAGGTTAGCTTTCTTTCTATCATAACCACAAGGGAATTTCTAACAACAACATTGGATTAGAATGAAAGATAATGCGTGTTTGGTTTCCTATCTGTACTCAAATGTATTGCACCGTGAAGGAAATCTAACGCATGTTAAAAATCCTTCAAGCATAAGCACGAGATAATATCTTACAACGATGTTGCACAGTGAAGGAAATTTAACACATGTTAGCTTTCCTTTTAGCACAATCACAAGTGCATTTCTAAGAACAACATTGCATGCGAATAAAAATTAAAACATGTTAGCTTTCCTATGGGTACAACTACATTACCATCAAATACATTGCATGATGAATGAAATCTAACATGCATTAGCTTTCCTTCTAGCACAAGCACAAGGGAAATTTCTACAACCACGGTGCACTAGGAAGTAAAGCTAACACATGTTAGCTTTCCTTCTAGCAAAAGATTGAAGGATGTTTATAAAAACATTGTATGTTGAATCAAAGCTAACACATGTTAGATTTCCCACTGGTACAAACAAATTCTCATAAAATACACTACACCACGAAGTAAATCTAACCCATGTTAGGCTTCCTTCTAACACAAACATAACAACATTTCTTACAACAACACTGCACAGTGAAGCAAAGCTAACACGTGTTAGATTTTTTTCTAGCATTGACCCAATACATTTATGGGAACAACATATCATAGTGAATAAAAAATAATGCATGTTGGCTTTCCTACTGGTAAAACCACATTGTCATCAAATTCATTGCATCATGAAGGAAATCTAACACTTGTTAGCTTTCCTTCTAGCACATGCACAACTACATTTCCATCAAATACATTGCATGATGAAGGAAATCTAACATGTGTTAGCTTTCCTTCTAGCACAATGATAAGGGCAATTCATACAACCATGTTGCACAGTGAAGGAAAGCTAACACATGTTAGCTTTCCTTCTAGAAAAAGAACAAGAACGTTTCGAACAACAACATTGCATGTTGAATCAAAGCTAACATGTGTTAGATTTCCCACCGGTACAACCACATTCCAATAAAATACACTGTACCATGAAAGAAATCTAACCCATGTTTGGATTCCTTCTAACACAAGCATAACAACATTTCTTACAACAACATTGCATAGTAAAGCAAAACTAACACGTGTTTGCTTTATTTTGAGAACTAGCCCAAAGACATTTCGCGGAACAACATATCATGGCGAATGAAAAATAATGCATGTTGGATTTCCTACTGGTAAAACCACATTGTCATCAAATGCATTGCATCATGAAATAAATTTAACGCATGTTAGATTTCTTTCTAGAAGAAGCACATGAACATTTCTTACAATGGCGTTGCACAGTGAAATAAATCTAACACGTGTTAGCTTTCCTTCTAGCACAATCACAATACAATTTCTAACAACAACATTTCCTGAGAATGAAATCTAAACCGTATTAGATTCCTTATGGGTTCTACTACATTACCATAAAATGCAATGCGCTATGAAGTAAATATAACGCGCATTAGCTTTCCTTCTAGCACAAGCACATGGGAATTTCTTACAACCACATTGCACGGTATTGCAAATATAACACATGTTAGCTTTCTTTTTAGCACCACCATAAGATAATTTTGTACAACAACATTGCATGTTAATGAAATCTAACGCATGTTAGCTTTCCTATTGGTACAACTACATTTACATAAAATACATCGCACCATGAAGGAAATCTAACACATATTGGCTTTGATTCTAGCACATGCACAATGCCATTTCTTACAACCACGTTGCAAAGTAGTGCTAAGCTAATGTATGCTAGATTTCTTTCTAGCACAACCTCAAGGGAATTTATAACAACAACATTGTATGTGAATGAAAGCTAACATGTGATTGCTTTCTTATCGGTACAACTACATTTCCATCAAATACATTGCATCATGAAGGAAATCTAACACATGTTAGCTTTCCTTTTGGTACAACCACATTGCCATCAAATACATTGCACCATGAAGAAAATCCAACACATGTTAGATTTTATTCAAACACAAGAACAAGGAAATATCTTACAATGATGTTGCATAGTGAAGGAAATCTGATGTGTGTTAGCCTTCCTTTTAGCACCATCACAAGTGTATTTCTAAAAGCAACATTGCATGTGAGTAAAAATTAAATTGTGTTAGCTTCCCTATGGGTACAACTACATTACCATCAAATACATTGCATGATGAAGGAAATCTAACATTCGTTAGCTTTCCTTCTAGCACAAGCATAAGGGCAATTTCTACAACCATGTTGCACAGTGAAGGAAAGATAACGTGTGTTAGCTTTCCTTCTAGCAAAATAACAAGGACGTTTATAACAACAACATTGCATGTTGAATCAAAGATAATTCATGTTAGATTTCCTACCGGTTCAACCACATTCTCATAAAATACAGTACACCACGAAGGAAATCTAACCCATGTTAGGCTTCCTTCTAACACAAGCATAACAACATTTCTTACAACAACATTGCACAGTGAAGCAAAGCTAACACATGTTAGCTTTCTTTATAGCACTAACCCAAAGACATTTCTAGAGCAACATATCATAGTGAATAAAAAATAATGCATGTTGACTTTTCTACTGGTAAAACCATATTGTCATCAAATGCATTGCATTATGATTTCCTTCTAGCACAAACATAAATACATTACCATCAAATACATTGCATTATGTAGGAAATATAACATGCCTTAGCTTTCTTTATAGCACAAGGACAAGGGAAATTCCTACAACCACGTTGCACAGTGAAGTAAAGCTGACCCGTGTTAGATTTTTCTTCTTGCAAAAGAACAATGATGTTTATAACAACAACATTGCATGTTGAATCAAAGCTAACACGTGTTAGATTTCCCACTGGTACAACCACATTCCCATAAAATACACTACACCACGAAGGAAATCTAACCTATGTTATGCTTCCTTCTAACACAAGCATAACAACATTTCTTACAACAACATTGCACAATGAAGCAAAGCTAACACGTGTTAGCTTTCTTTTTATCACTAGCCCAAAGACATTTCTAGGAACAACATATCATGGCAAATGAAAAATAATGCATGTTGGATTTCTTACTAGTAAAAACCACATTTCCATAAAATGCATTGCATCACGAAGGAAATTTAATGCATGCTAGCTTTCCTTCTAGCAGAAGCACAAGGGAATTTCTTACAATGACGTTGCATAGTGAAGGAAATATAACATGTGTTAGCTTTCCTTTTAGCACAATCACAATACAATTTCTAACAACAACATTGCATGTGAATGAAAGCTAAATAATGTTAGATTCCTTATGGGTTCAACTAAATTACCATCAAATGCAATGCACTAAATCTAATGCGCATTAACTTTCCTTTCTAGAACAAGGACAAGGTAATTTCTTACAACCACGTTGCATGGTATTGCAAAGCTAATGCATGTTAGATTTCTTTTTAGCACCACCAAAAGATAATTTCTAACAACAACATTGCATGTTAATGAGAGCTAACGTGTGTTAGCTTTCCTATTGGTACAAATACATTTACATCAAATACATTGCACCATGAAGGAAATATAATGCATATTAGTGTTTCTTCTATCATAGGCACAAGACCATTTCTTACAACCACGTTGCACAATAGTGAAAAACTAATGCGTGTTAGCTTTCTTTCTAGCACAGCCTCAAGGGAATTTCTAAAAACAAAATTGCATGTGAATAAAAGCTGATGCGTGTTTGCTTTCCTATCGGTACAACTGCATTTCCATCACATACATCGCACCATGAAGGAAATATAATGCATGTTAGCTTTCATTTTGGTACAGCCACATTGTCATCAAATACATTGCACCATGAAAAAAATCCAACGCCTGTTAAATTTCATTCAACCACAAGCACAAGGGAATATATTACAAAGGTGTTGCATAGTGAAGGAAATCTAACGTGTTAGCTTTCCTTTTAGCACAATCACAAGTGCATTTCTAAGAACAACATTGCATGTGAATAAAAATTAAACCATGTTAGCTTCCTTATGGGTACAATTACATTACCATCAAATACATTACATGATGAAAGAAATATAACATGCATTAGCTTTCCTTCTAGCACAAGCACAAGAGCAATTTCTACAACCACGTTGCATAGTGAAGGCCCAAGCTAACGCGTGTTAGCTTTCCTTCTAGCAAAAGAATAAAGACGTTCATAACAACAACATTGCATACTGAATCAAAGCTAACACGTGTTAGATTTCCCATTGGTACAACCACATTCTCATTAAATACACTACACCATGAAGGAAATATAACCCATGTTAGGCTTCCTTCTAACAAAAGCATAACAACATTTCTTATAACAACATTGTACAATGAAGCAACACTAACACGTGTTATCTTTTTTTCTAGCACTAGCCCAAAGACATTTCTAGGAACAACATATCACGGCGAATGAAAAATAATGCATGTTGTATTTCCTACTAGTAAAAACCACATTGCTATCAAATGCATTGCAATATGAAGGAAATCTAATGCGCATTAGCTTTCCTTCTAGTGCAAGCACAGGGACATTTCTTACAACAACGTTGCACAATATTGCAAAGCTAACGCATGTTAGATTTCCTTCTAGCACAACCACAAGGAAATTTATAACAACATGACATGTGAATGAAAGCTAACGTGTGTTAGCTTTCCTATCGGTAAAACTACATTGTCATCAAATACATTGCACAATGAAGGAAATCTAACACATGTTAGTGTTTCTTCTAGCATAAGCATAACAATATTTCTTACAACAACATTGCACAGTGAATGAAAGCTAACTCGTGTTAGCTTTCTTTCTATCACAGGCACAAATACATTTGTAGCAAGAAAATATCATGGTGAAAGTAATCTAATGCATGCTAGCATTCTTTTTGGTACAACGACATTGACATCAAATACATTGCACCATGAAGGAAATCCGATACATGTATGATTTCCCTCTAGCACAAGCACAAGGGAAAATCTTATAACGATGTTGCACAGTGAAGGAAATCTAACGTGTGTTAGCTCTCCTTTTAGCACTATCAAAATGAAATTTCTAAGATACTTGTGTTATCTTTCTTATTGGTACAACTACATTACCGTCAAATACATTGCACCATGAAGGAAATCTAACACGCGTTAGCTTTCCTTCTAGCACAAACACATGAGATCATATGTGCCAGTTCATTAGGTCATATGTTGTAGGTACTATAGAGATGAAGAATATGGGACTGCATAGAAGATGATTGTACCATGTAGAGATGCACATAGGATATTGGAGGCTCCCATGCACATAGATATGTATACACAAATATGTAAATATATAGAGGGAAATGATAAATGTAGATGTCAGAAATATGACACAATTGAATTCTACCTCACACAAATAAATTTGGTAGGTGTCTTAGAAGATGTAAACCTTCATGCAACCTCTCATGCATAGGTTGCAATACACAAGAACCCCTTCCAACTCGATGCATTAATGCATGGTTCAAACTACCCCTTATCCCTCGCATAGCCTCTTGTCATTCCCGACCTCGAAATCGTTCCATGTTCCTTGATCTATCCAGTCTTTCAAGCAGACGCATGCGTGTTTCTTCCTCTTTTCATTTTTCTTCCTTCCAGTATTTGTTCTTATGTTTAATGTGTCTGGACTCCCTTATTTCCTTGAGCACCTCTCTCATCATTCTCAAAATATTTTCCAGTTAGTGTGTAGTGTCTCAAAATGAGTTACCAACTGACTATTCCATGGTATTTTACATACCAACTGACTATTCAATGTGAGAATTGATCCTCTCATGTCTTTATGAAGATTAATCTGAATAGTAGCAATGTTTCATTTTCCTAAATTTCAAGCATGGACTGTGGGTAGCCAGGAATTAGTCCTCGACCCTAATTTAATAGGATATATCAGTTATCACCACTGCATACCAACAAGCAACAATATCGAATTTTCTACTGCCGACTTATAATGGAAGATAAAAGCAAAGGCCAACCAAAAACATTGTCTTTACTTCATGTGACACGTTCTGATTAAAATAAACGGTATGCATGGTGAGCTATGACCTGAACATCCAAATGCATAGTACAAGTTATAGGATCTCTTGGCATATTGACAACACAAATCTAGGGTAGTCTCCCTAGTGATTGAAAACTACACCACTATATATAAGAAAACAAACGTATTAGATTGATGAATGAGGTTAATTTTATAAATGTTGTAAAAGTAACAACACAAGATAAAAAAAAAAGCTACCATTTTAACAATAAAACTACAAACCTGCAAGTAGTCCAGCTATAATGAATTCCCGTGACATTGGCATGAAGAGCCTTTTGTACCTAAGGTAGATTGAAATAAATTTTGAAATGCTTTTCAGTGCAAGGATCATAATCCCCAAACAGATGCCTCCATTGCCAACAAATGCCTCCGTGAGAGATAGAATTTATTCTTATATTTGTTCTTAGTATTTGCCAGCAAGAGGTGATGAATACCATTATTTTTAATTCACCATGCAACAAATTGCGGACCTCAATGGCATGCAAAAATGTGTTTAATTTGAGAAACTAAGACCTCAATTATCTATTTTTGTCTTTAATTTATGGTTTACCATGTCAAATGGGAAAAATACTACCAAATGGTAAAATATACAACATCAGACTTCAAGCATACCTTCAAACTGTTCACATAGAGTGTAAAATTCCTAATGTATCTGATATACTTAATACTTACATATATTTTACTAGGTTGTTTTCGATATGTTTCAGTACTATTCAAGCAAGGGGGAGTGTAGATGTTGTATTCATCAATTTTCCCCATTTCCACATCAGCTAAATCTAATTCCATCTGACATAGAGCTGATGGATGATCAAGAGATGAAAAGTCACAAAGAACATTGAGCAATCAATAGGTGTTGTCTGATATCAAACCATGAGACCACATATATTCAAGAATCCCTATGAAATCATGGATAAGCATACAACACTTCCACCCTGGTAACATCTCTACTATCATCAAGAATTTGTCTTAGGAGGTTAGGAATCTCCTAAGAAATAATATATCCCAAACAACTCTTGTACATTCAAATGTCCATCAACTGTTGTCTAAAATGTCTTTATTGCTTGAAGTAAATTGAAAAATGCCAGTAATTAAATCCATTTTCATACCATTATAATCACATTTCTAGTCTTATGTACAGAGGACTAATAGCACCTTTCCTCCATATGTATTTGTATCGGTTGGCATACACAACCAAATGGATATATATTCAGATCTATATCCGATATATATTTATAAATATTTATAAACAATACAATTTGACAAACATGCTATTCATTAAGATTTAGATTTACCATTATTATAAGCTTAACAGGTTATTTACCGAAATATGAGGTAAAAAATAACCTCCACCCCACAACCACTACTAAAGAGAGACTCAATTAACAATTTAAAAAAAATTAATATCTTGACTGCCTGCTTAAACAATATACTAAAACTAAATTTGAAAATGTATTTTAAAAAATGTCTCACATGCATAGAAAGCATGACATGTTGATCTCCAAGCTAATATATCAATTCTCATAAAACTCCATTTCAAATGCGTTTTTTTGGAAATGTCTCATGGTCATAGACAACATACATGCTAATCCTCAAATTAATTCATCAATTTCAAACAAGTACCAAGACAAAGTTTAATCTCAACCAGAATAGAGTATGAAGCCTCTTATTGTGTATTCATTCTAATCGGGGCTTTCATGGAATCTTGATAATAGTGCTAATGGCTCAGAGATTACTTCCTCTTGATAACAATGCACTGTACTAACATAATCTAATAACTATTACACAAAATTGTTTTTTTTTGTGAATGTTTTGAAATTTAGTAAATAAATAATTATAAAACTAGTTAGATTTGTTAATCAATTCCAAATTTTCAAAAACTTTACTCTTATTATTATTTTAAAATGTTCAAATTGAATCACCCATACTTTTGTAAAAAGTTGGTTTATTTATCTTCAGTTCCACCCAATATGTGTCAGAAAAACTGTTTTATTTCTTTCCAATTTCCAATACATTTATGCCTCAATACCGTGTTTTTTTAAATGAATGGTGTAAATAACTAGATTTGTTTCTCACATTACATTTATGAGATTTTAAATCAATTCAAAACCTTTGAAAAATTTAAATCAATTCAAAACTTTTGAAAACTTTAAATTTGTATTGTCTAGGATTAAGATTATAGTTTTGAAATACTTGACTTACAGTTCCTCAATTCCCCAAAATTAAAAAAAACAAAAATACAAATGTAATGCTTGATAATTATCCTACGATGCCACAAGAACACGCAGATTTGAAATATTAGCAGGCTTTGTATTTGTATCCAATATTGGATTTGTATATGTATCAGTTGGCATATAAAACCAAATGGGAGAACAAACCAAGCAAGGGATCCCCATTGTCTCCCAAGAATTCTTGGAAGGATTTTGGGATCTGACTCAAGATCCAACATTAAACATTTAAGGTCAAATCCATATACATGGGTATCTAACCTGAATTTAAGGTCTATGCTTTGTTTTGTGCCTTGAATAAAACCCCTAACCTACATGTTGTTGAATTTTAGCATTAGCATGTATTCTTTAAATTTTGAATACTATAATATAACAATAAGACAAGTGCACTAGATAAATCAAAACATCACACACATGAACACAAGATGTTTTTTGCGTAGATATATTTAAAGGACAAAAACCCCAAAAGCATTAATAATTCATCCCTTGAATGAGATGACTGAGTTTTTCAATCTCAGAATTATGAGATGAATGTTCTTCAATAATTTTCAAACCCTAATAGGCTTGATTAATTTCCAAACCCAACACAATTTACCATCAATTTGTCAACAAGACAAATTTTACAAAAATACCAAAATAAAGCTTCATGCCTAGATTTTCTCTTAGCTGCCCAGCTTCCCAAAATTCCTTCTGCTACTGCCTGAGATTTCTAGACTACTTCCCGTAGGTGTTTTCTTGTTGGCCAGATTTTCGTACAGTTTTTTGAGGGTTTATTCTTCCTGCCCGATTTCTCACTTCTAGTTGCCCAAGCATGTCCTGTAGCTACCCAAGCCCTGTTATGCTTGACAGATTTATTCTCGGATCTATTCGAGCCTGCCCAAGATCTTGTACCACTACCCAAGAGTGATATCAGTCTGCTAGCAGACTTCCTGTGAGGGTTTGCTGCTTCCTGAACCTCTATACAACTAGCCGAACCTAGTTTAGGGTTATCTGAAGCTGATGCGGGTTTCCTAGAGGCCGACCGTGAAGATTGGTGAGCTGTCTGAGGCTAAGTGAAGGACATCACATGGAAGAGAAGGCTACCCAGAACTTGCTTGCAACCTTCCCGTGCCTGAACATGTAGATTAACAGGATGTCCGTGAATGTACTGTGCACTAGGGTGAAACCCTAGGCCTTTTTTTGTTGTTTCACTATGAGAGGAGAAGAGTGATTCCCTAGCAGCTAGGGTTATAGTTGTTGGTTGCTGAAGAATGGATATTCCTTAGCTAGAAAATCCTCCATGCTAGGGCATAAACAAAAGAAAAAGATCTTCTCTCACTTCCAACAAAAATTATCTGAGCAGCTCAATATTCATGATCAAGTGTATGTGTAAATGAATTGGATTCAATCTTCCTTTATAAGATTTTAGTCCCTTTGATGTGGACAAAAACACAAAAGAATATAATAATATAATTTTATTCTTTTACTTTTTTACTTTTACCTTTAGTGGTACTAAAGGCCTTTTTGCATTTCACTTTGGCTCCTTAGTGATACAAGGGTCCTTATGTATTTTCAACTTTTACCTTTTAGCCTTCTTCAAGTGCCCTGTGGTCAATGCAAGTGGTCATACGAGTCCTTCATACCCAGTCAAAGTACATCATCATAAATAGGGATAATTACTAATGCTTTTATCTCAAACTCCTTGTGACACCAAGATCAAGTACTAGGTGTCTTAACTAGGGGTAGCTAATCCCTGGAGAAGACCACATATCCCATAGATCAAGGAAGGAGCGCCTCACATGCCCAGACCCGGTCTAGGACTTATAGTGATGTCCTGGTAACTGGTTAGGCGCCTTCATTCTCCTAGAGAATGGCTCTTAGCCCTAGGATGAGTCCCCTAGTCCTAGATTGGTTCATTAGGTACCTCCATTCAAAGAATGGCCACTCAGTTCTAGACTAATTCTCCCCAGTGCTCAGACTAGTTCCTCTTCCTGGTAACTGACCAGGTGCCTTAATTCAAATAATGGCTAATCAGCTCAAGGTTGAGTTCCCCTAGTGCTGACTAGTTCCACATCTTGGTCCTTGACTAGTTTCCCGCATTCAAAATAATGGCTACTCAGCTCAAGTCTAAGTTCCCCTAGTGTTAGATTGGTTACACATCCTGGTCCTTGACCAAATGTCCCCATTCTCCAAGAGAATGGCTCTCGATACTACTTAGGAAAATTCAACACAGGACTATATTACTGTTTGTTTTCCTTATAAGTCTTGGGGATCACTCACATATTGGAGATCTAAAAAGTTGATTTACTCATCCAATTTGCTTAGGTGAAAGCTAGATTTGGAGTTTGACTTATTGAGCTGGTAAACCTTGCTATCTTCATCATCATTTGGTGGCCTTATTTTTCATTCTTACCTTGTCACATTACTTGAAGATCAAAAAATTTAAACATCACTTGCAACTCATTCAAGTCATATAAGGAATACTAGCTACAAATTAAGTATTTTTCTTCTTATTATAAACCATTGGCACCATGAATCCTTTTTCCGATGGTGAATATTGACCCCCAAGAGGCTAAGTTAATCGATAGAATATGGAATCTTTACCATGCATTACACCACTTTTGATTCAAAGAGGAATGGATTGATTTAAACAAACAAATAATAAGTTTACTCCAATAAAGCCAAAAGATAACCATTGGGAATGATTTTCCTTTATCACGACCTAAAAATGATCAATTTTAAAAATTGTGTGAGTATTCGGCTAACGTTATACTTATATCATCCTACTTACAGTTATGAATGCATACCTATAATGAGATGCAACACAACTGAGAATACAAAGTATGAGATAGGTAGGTGATGACAAATGTTTTAAGGTTATAGCATGCCATGCAGAAGAAACATCATTTTTGGATAGCCACTTGGAAAACATATCATTTTTGCAACAAAAGCATCCCTTGTTAGGGTTTCTATATCTCATGACATCCCTTTAGGTCCTTCTCTACAAAATCCAAAGTTAGCAGAAGCCTTTAGGGCTTCTTTTAGGCAGGCCATAAGCCCTATATAGTGAATTCTACATCAGTCAATCCGTAACTAGGGAATTCTACAATAGTCAATCCCTATCGAGGGCATCCAGTAACAACAAATTTCTGTCTAGGGAATTTTCCTAGCACCCGAGCTCTATCTCTGTCATCAATAGTCAACAAAATTCTTAGTTTGTTTAGGTTTGATCAATGGAAACATCTCTCTTGCACATAACAATCATCTTCCATGGTTGTTTTCTTCTTGGTATATGTGCCCTAGAGGGAACTTCATTGGTATGTAAAAGTCTATACTTTATATATTATCATGTACAAACTTAGTCATCTCATATTAAGGAAGATTTTCATTGCTGCACTTTTTATTCCTTGAAAAGGTTTTCCCCAATATAAAAATTTGTGTACCTGTGTGTGATTTTTTCTTCTTTCTTACTATTCATTTATTGATGCTATAATTTCAGAGTTATAATTTTAAATTCTGCAATTTTTTAAAAGTGTGTTACTACTAATAAATTCATACTTATGTTAAGCATTTATCAATTTCCACCATGATGTCATTTATAAAAGCATACCCAACTCATTTTGACCATACCCAATAATATTCAACTTTAGGTTCATGAACATGAGGCCATGTTACTAAGTTTGGTTTGGTCCAAAATGATGACAATGTATTCAAGATCATGCCTAGGTGAAAATGCCAAATATAAACCATGACCTAGGTGCTTTATTTCAATGGCTCAAATGAGAAGATGGACCAAGAAATTTTAATTCAATGGAAGAATAAAATGGGTCAAAGAGGCAAAGGTTTGGACCCTAATGTTATACCTATGAATTCCATATGTACATGAAAATATATGGGACATTCTTGTTATTATATAAATCATGCAAAATGGCCCAGCAAGTAGGCCATTGCATATATATCATCAACAGATTGAGAGAAAATTAAAATAAAGGAAGAAATGGTAATGGGGTCCAAACTGAGGGGAAAAATGTTGAGTTTATTGAGGATGAAAGTAAGCAATATTGAAACCCCAACCACACAATTTAGATCGACTCGGTCGAGCCTAGGAAATTTGGAGGTACCTCTTGCGAGTTAACAAAAAGGATGTTTCATTCCAATTAGGTGAAATCCATCAATGAGATTTAAATGATATCAAATATCAATTGATGAATGATGAATGTATGAGATTTTGAAGGAAGAGGGTTGTTTTTAATGAGGATCTAATCAAACAATATTAGCCAGAAGAGGATTAGAGACTCATTGTTGAACATAACCATAAGATGTGGAAGAAATTGCAAATGAGCTCAAGAGATGTTATAGGAGCAACATTAATGGGTGAATTAAAGACATCACTAGAGATGACACTCGAATCATTTCTTGAAAGTTGAAAGTATGCTAAAGTATAGAGGAGGGGGAAGATGTTAACCCCAAGTAAGTCAATATGTTATATCTTGTCTCATAGTTTTTTTTTATAAGGACTTACATATGTGGTCGAAAAAATTGTAATTATTATATGATCATAATGATTTTTTTACTTTCAGTGGGTCATGAATAGAGTCATGAGGTCATCATTATGAAGATATCCTTAATAGTTCCTTGTTAAGAAGTCTTAATTATTTGTTTAAACATTTGTGTTCCCCAAATCATGTTATGGAGCTCTTTGTATAAAGAGGATCACTATTAGTATTATTACTTTTTGGAAGAAATATATTTCATTAATGCTCAGAAAAATGATACACCATGTGATCTTACATTGTCATCCAAAGTAGTTGCATGTGCATGGTTCCTACCTATATAGGAAAGTACGGATATCGTGTTCGATTTGGCCACAAATTCAAGAGAATCAATATCTTCTATAAAAATCCCTATCCCAGCTGCAAATTAAACAACTAAGATAGATTTAAACTGAGCCACTTCTCCAAAGTGAAATGATGTAGCCTCTTTGTTTAAAGAAGCCTACAATGTCTCTCTTCCATGAAAAGGAGATATTTTTCAATTTTATGACATCCAATATGCATTTTCCCCTACCTGCTTGATTATCCAGCTATTGCTAAAGATGATCCCCTTCCAATGGACAAGCTATGATATTCTTAAACAGTTTAGTCTCTTAAAGCTCAGGACACTTTAACCCCATCAAAGATGTGTTACTGTATATGAATTAAAATAAATAGCACAACTATTATATGTGAATAATTTAGGATGAAACCTGTTACCCTCTGTTGGAGGAGCTAGTGAGCTTATTCAACTAGACTCATTAGTCGACTAATTGTAGATTAGGTTGACCTCATCGGTCATGTTGGTTGGGTGAACCGACAGGTAGTTACTACAACTATTTTGTAAAATGTATATATAGGATGTTGAGCCAGATAAGAACTTGTTTCAGTTTATTGTATGAACCCACATGTGTATTGAGTAATGTAATATGTTATTCTGTCTACCATTCTTGTCTCTTGCATATGTTATGTTTATATGATTCTTTATGTGTATTACTGGTAACCTTGCAATCTAATTGATTACAACATTGGTCCCATTTTCAACTCACCACCAGTAAAGAAATAAATCAAGAAATCAAGAAATGGTCGACCTCATAGAATATGTTGATCCAAGTAAACCTGTCGACTCACCATGAGTGGTCAAAAACCCTCTACCGAGAGATACTATCCCAAACCCTCCATCGACTTCAGAACAACTACCCTCGCCTACACTTCCTTCATCCACACTCTCTTCCTCCACACCACTTGCAATTACACCACCATCTACCGGTCCCCTCCCTGAAACACAGTTAGTAAACCCCGACATACACAGCAGTACCACATAACAAATACATACTGTTCCATCGCCGACATAAGCATCTGAAGCACATAATAGAGAGAAAGACCATCGAAGAAGAAAAGAAAGAAAATAAAGAAAGAAAAAATAAAAGGAGTAACAGTAGTAGACACAGTTGACACAACAACAAGTACCATCAGTCATCCACCTTGCCCAACTAGGATCGACCACAACAGTGGAGACACAAAAGATCATAGATGAAGAATTGGACCGATTGATGGAGGCCCTCAATAAAGAATCAAGACTAAGGAAATAAAGAAGACATGTACAAATCGAAAAACTCAAAACAGAACAAATGGAATTCCTACCGAGATGTAGGGATTTGAAACAACAAGTCATTGCAGTACCAGAAGGAGCCGACACCAATAGGACATTGGGAAAAACATACCAACTATTTGAAAGTGTCATGTCTAGTCTTCAAGCACAACTACAAGAAAAGAATGAAGAGCAGGCAGAACATACCTCTGTATTACTAAGAAATCTGTATACAACATTCTCAGAAGCTCTTAAAGTATTGAAAGAAAATTTTGATGAATCTTTTGTCATAGATAAAGTACTAAGAAGTTGATTCACCTATTATGGCCAAGAATTCCAGCAGGTGTAGAATACATGTGAGCTCATTAAATCACTACAAAGCCAGCAAGGAGACACCGAAACGATAAATAAAACAATCCAAGACCAACTTCTATTAGAAACAAAAAAATTGGACAAATTTGAGAAACAAGCACACCAATGGATAAGCCAAGCCAATCCTATCTTGGATAGCCTCGAAAAGATTCGTCTTCTTATGAAGAGACCACTTGACACTACAGAGGATAGAGCACAATTTTTAGGTCCTGACATGAGTAATATTGTGGACTTGGCGATACAACAGTAGATATCGAAATTGTCAAGGCTCACAACCCTGACCATAGATATCCATAAGGTACTCTGCGATTGGGAAGAATTTTAGAATCAGTTAGTAGTTACAACATAACCAATTGTCGAATTTTTCATACATAAGCGACCATCAATCAGGAAGCATAGTCAATGACAAAGCAATTTTAGAAAAATATTTAGACAAAAATTTTGCCACTTCCCCTGTTTCTTCAGGACGAAGAAAGATTTTGTTCCTAGGGGAGATGTTGGAGGAGCTAGTTGGCTTAGCTGACTAGACTTATTTGTTGACTAATTGTAGATTAGGTCGACCTCATCGGTCATGTCAGTTGGGTGAACCGACAAGTAGTTACTACAATTGTTTTTAAAAGTGTATATATAGGTTGTTGAGCCAGAGAAGAACTTGGTTCGTTTTATTGTATGAACCCACATGTGTATTGAGTAATATAATATGTTATTAAGTCTACCATTCTTGTCTCTTGCATCTGTTATGTTTATATGATTCTTTATGTGTATTACTGGTAACCTTGCAATTTGATTGATTACAACACCCCCGTATTTGTAGAGGGTGTTCAGTAGGGTTTCCAGAGATCATTTTGGGTTGGTTCCATGGATGAGAACAACAAGAAATGACCTTGAATATGAGATGTTATGGGAAAATGTGTGGGTAAACAAAGTTATAAAAATTCAATATGGGTTTATACAATCCATCAAACAAGTAATAACGTTAATTCTGGGCATTCTCCAGTAGTAGAAAGGTGAGTAAGTTGAATTAATGTTAGGTATGTGGGCAATGACAGAGTGAGAGAAGCAGACTTGGGATTGTTTTGAGGATAGAAGTGGTGGAAAGAGTAGATATGGGTACATTTTGGCAATCTTGGGATCATTAAAAACCCTATATCAAAGGCCTGGGCATATGTAAGGTCATTTCTAGGCACATAACAGAGTTAAAGACGCATAATTTCACCCAAAATCAGTTGTAACAAGAACTAAAAAACATTTCTGGATAGGTCCGAGTGCATTCTGGGAAGTTAAAAATGGCATGGACAACCTCTGGGCATGATAAAGAAGTCTTGGGTGAGCCTGGGAATTGTTTCTATCATCAAACTTCAACCATTTTTTAAACTATCCAAGTTCTGAGGTAATAAACAACAACATACAACAACAATTATGGGCAAGTTTAGCCTGGTTTGTCCTTCCAAACAACAATGAAGAAGCCCCAACTCCAAAGCTGGGAAATTTTTTAGGAACAACAAGAGACAATCACCTGTTGACAATGAGCAATAATTCTGGGCAGGTTTAGCTTGGTTTGGCCTTCAAAACAATGAAGAAGCCCCAACTCCAAAGTTGGGAAATTTTTGAGGACATTTTAGGGTAACAATAGTCAAAAGCAACCTTAAAACCTCATCTTTGTACCCTAGAATAACATAAAATAGTGGTGAAACTTCACTAGTTTAAGCATTCTCAACATCAAGAATGATTGTCTCCTACAGCAGCTGTTGGTTATTTGTAATGACAACCTATAAAAAAATCATGTTAAGAATGATGTGAATCCTATGAACGTTTTATTCCTTTTCACATTGTGATGGTTGGCCACACATACATATATCCATACTTATCTCTCCAATTCTTGCTACATCTTGCTAGAAACAGAGTTGGAAGTTGGAAATTTCTAATCTAGGATAACATACCTTCTTCTACAAATCAATCTAGATAGAGTATGAACCCCATGAATTTCTCCGTTGATGCTCCTAATTTGACAAAGAGGGATGTTGGAAGTAGTCTTAAGGAGATTCACAAATATTTTTGAAGTCGCATATACTGAACAAAAGGAGACCTAAGCTCCAAAACTTCTTATAAACTTCCACTCCTTGCATTTTCAAGAAAGCCTCGTCCACACCTTAAAGTATATTAGGCTGCAACATGCAGCTTGAGGGTACTTATGGAAGACCTTTAGACCTATTCCCATTAGGATACATATGAGGATTGATAGTCATTTTCCAAGGGAGAACTCCACTTGTAGAATCTATATTTGGGAAACTAAGTATGAGGATCATTACTTTTAAGATGACCTCTTTTTTATGAGATACTTGGTCGGTAACACTATTTTCTTACATATATAAATAAATTGTTGAGGACTTTTGTTGGAATGTGAGGACTATAAATGTCTTTTCCTTTTCCTTGAAGAAATGCTACATCTTCAAAGGTAGCTTTTTCATTATTGCGAGACACAACTTCGTCACTTTTACGTTCGACCCCCAGATGGTTCATGTCATAAGAGACCTTATCTCCAAATTTCCAATAAGAGACCAACTAACTAGACATGATAGACTTTAGAGACCCCATCCTGTAACCAACCAAAACATCACCAACTTTTTCTTATTCTTGGATGTTAGTAGAGTTATGGGGTAGCATTGTATTAAAGCATATCTTTGCTTGTAATTGTTCTAGGGATTCTTATTACATATTAATAATTATTATTTTGTTTTAATTAATAAATACATAATTATTATTAATATTAGAATAATTACATATTAATTCAATACCAAAAGTTGCTTAAAATTTAATGTCACGTCCCCAGGCCTCCGACCGGCAAAGGAGACGCGACCCAAGCTCTATCCGACTGGCGCTAAGAGCCCATGAACATGTAAATTCATAAAATTTGCATAAAAAAAATGCTGAAAGGGAAAATGCATTGCAGTTTAACGTGCACAAATACAACCGTTTATCATACACAGCTAAAATCATTCATCTTGCACAGCAGAACCAATCATGCATTCAAATAAGCATTCGTTCAAACATGTTCATTTCATATTCATTAACAGTAAATATAGAATTGCAGAGGTAAAATACACAAGATCACTTATCTTATGAAAGCTTTGCTCCGCAACCAGCTACGTTGCTGCAACGTTCCACCCAACCATAGGCCAGCGTGCTCCTTAATCTCTCAGCAACGCTGCCACCCCCGAGCTGGGCATGATTCTCCAAGGAATAAGGGAACTAGCAGGCTTACACATAGCCAGGGATGCACAAAACATAGCCAAGCCAACACAGTTGGGTTTATCAGGCCATTAAGGAGTTAAAGAAGGCAGATTGCTAAGCTGGTGAGCTCATTACAGAGCCAAGGACACCTACACCAGAACTAGTCTGACCTCTAAGACACCCATCCACACCCAACACAAGGAATCAGTCCCTTCTCTGCTACATAGTCCCTCAGGCCCTGCATTCCCTTTTAGTGCTATTCAGGGGTGATGGAGAAGAAGGCCAGCCCTCTAGCTCTGTCTGTGTGGTTCTAGCCACCAGGTTTATCAAGCAACTAAGACAACATCCCTGCTCCTCTCACAGTCCAAATACCAACCATTGCACACAAGCAACTAAGTCAGCTATCACAGCCTAAACAAGAAAACGAATTCCTGAGTCATTCTTGGCCCTATCGTGGCCAAAATGACTCTCACTCAAATTACAACAACCCCCAAATGTAACAGTAATTACATTCACAACATGGGGAAAACTACAGCCCCGAATCTATCAGTGAGCACAACTCACAGCAGGGAAAAATGACCCAAATAGTCTTTGAGACAGCCAAAAATGTGAATGGCCCTTCACAGTCAGTCGTGGATGCAAGAGCATGGCTCTTAGCTCGCTATGTGCGCCCCAAACAGAATAATACCTATGTGTGGGTAAACAATCCAACCCAGCAAGGAAAGGAACTGACAATGGAGGCCCTGCGTGAGGAAAAACAGCTCCGTTTTTGTCCGTGGATGCACAAACAATAGGAAGGACGCGAATTTGCAGATCGTGGGTGTTTAGCAACTCGTGGAGTGAAGATCAATGTCTGTGTGAGACCCAAAACCGCCCAGAGCCTGTGCGTGAGGAGAAAACAGACAAAATCGTGGAGGTGAACCGGTAGTGGAGAGAGAGGACGTGAATTGGAGTGAAAATGCCACCGTGAAGGCAACGGAGGGTGGAGTGTGCATGTGGGCAAGGACTGACAGTCCTGCCACACCCACTCCCAAACAATAACTGCATCAACTACCAGCAGTAATTATTAATTGCAGTGGTTGGGTGAGACAAAGGGAAGAAAACACATGGGTTTTTCTCTCATGGCCAAAGTTTAACAATTCCCCCCCACACATCCTTATCCTTGGGAAAATCATGCCCCATTCGATTTAGTTTCCGCGACCGTAGCTGGTTGTGTTCATTTTAATTATAGATGCATATTTACATGATGACCAACATAATATATGCCGCATGCCTCGATAAACCATCGGTGACAAATTTAAATCCTACACATAACATGACCGATCAATGGTGGGGCCTTGGCCTTTAGCTCCACACCATGATCATTTAGAATATATACATCATGTACATTTAATGCAATGGGGTCAAAACCAAGACATTACATTTAACTTCTAAAACATACAAAAAAGAAGCATCAAATGGGATACAAAACATTAGGAAGCACACAAACTTAACACACCCAAATATAGAAAAAGTAACAATATTTTTAAACAAATAGAGGATAATCTCTTAAAGGTTGGTTGCAAATTAATAAAGGGGTGAATACTGACTCACAGAAAATACTTTGATAAATTTTCTAATGCGTTCAACCGTCTACTTTTGTACCGTTCAAGGTGGAATTTGTGCTTTCTTTCTATCCTGGATCAACATCAAGGACCAAAGATTTGCCTCATTTGGAACTCAACTAGTTAATATTCATGTAAAAACTAACTCATTGTTGATTATAACCAAAGGCTGTTTATTTCATACTACCTCCAAAAAATGGGATATCAATAACACTTTAGCAAGTGACAAAATGAACACAACAATTGTGTTGGCAGGCGGTTTTGGGTTAAGATAGTTGTGCAACATCGCGGATTCTATGCAAGGTCAAAGACACAGCACAAGTGGAAGATGGTGCGCAAGACAGAGATAGATTATTTTATGTATTTTTGTAGTTTTGGACCACATTGTGTGGATGTTGGTCATAGTTTTGTAGAATCAGGTAAGAAGTAGTTAGGTAGTTGTCTAAGTAGACCATGAATGTAAAGGAACAAGCCTATAAGTAGATGGTGAATTGCAAATGTAAAGGGATCTTAGGCTTTAGATCTCTTGGTTGCTTTAGTTTCTTTTGAGCTCTATTTGGAATGTGTTGATCTGTGTATGCGACTAGAAGAGTCATTTTGGTGAATTGTATTTTTGTGCGGAAGTTAATATTACATGAGGGAGGTTGAGTAAAACTATTGTGTCCTTTTTTGTTTTCCTGTTTTATTGTCTTCTGCGACTCAACGATGAATAAAATGTGTGTCTATGACATGGATCTATAAATGATGCAATATTTCCTTGCTTTGAATGAGGTTAATTAGTTAGATTTGGCTGCGCATTGAGATATTTGTTGCAGTTCTTATATAATTATGCGATCCGTTGAATGATGATATGATTTTGTTGATGCATAAGTTATATAATTAAATTGATTGAATAATTCTGCGTTCAGTTGATAAATTGCCACACATGGTCCTTCTCCATTCTATGGAAACATGGTTCCGTTAGCTCTCCATAAAACATCTCGGGTGAGACTTCATCCACTCTATAGGTGTTGCCGGACTAGGTGAAACCTGTCTGGGCTGGTGCTCAGGGAGATCATGGTGGTTTGGGTGTCGACAGAGAGGGAGCCCCTGTCGACTGGGTTTGTGTTAAAAAATGGTTTCGTTGCTGGGAGAAGATAGTGGAGCACCCATTGGTGTATGATCTAACAAGAAGTCAGGAAATCGCTGAGAAGGTAAGAGAATAGATGAAGGAGATTACTCAGTAGTATGGTGATTTCAAGCAGAAGACAACTGAGTACACCATGTCCAGCTAACGTGGCTTGAGGGTGAGCCCCAATATTGTGTTGGGGGCCTGTTGGTAGGTGGTTTTGGGTTAAGATAGTTGCACAACATCGTGGATGTTACAACTTATTTTACCACACATGGTGTATCACACATTTATGGCCTTCGCTGTCCCTTTGTAGACACTTTGGACCCCATGGACCATTTTTGTACCTTTGATGTTTCCAAGATCATCCCTAAAAACATGCATTATTTTCCATATGCAACTTTTAAACTCATTCTTGCGTATATACATGGATATGACCCTTAAACCCGTGTACATCGGGATGTGTACAAAAGGCCAAATAGTTTTGAAGTTTTCCTTGATGTGGATCTGAGTCACTTGTCTCTTGGCCTTCTATATGCCTTGAGATCGCTCGGATTTGAACTTCCATTACCCCATAGAAGCACTATATAAGGATCCCTTTGGATACATTGAAAGGGGAGGAATTGAAGAGAAAGAAAACTATAGTCCATTGTTGCTGGAGCTTATACTTGAGTCTGCATCCCTTTGTCCCTTGGAGCACTTTGTGTTCTTCCCAAGATTTCCTTTGCTTGTGACCTTGCTATCGAGAGATGGAGGATTGAAGTGGTGGAGGACTCAATTTCTCTGGTTTGCAGACGTGCCGACAGAGGTTGTCACCATTGTAATCTATGATTTATATTAATAGAAATATCTTTTCTTGTCAAATAATGTGTATTTAAATGAATATTGAATCCATGGATGTTTTTAAATGCTTATATGCTATTGATTATATATGCTAGAGTAGGTATAACACCATTATATAGCATGCTTGTCTTGTTTGCTGAATTTTGAGAGAGAAAATTGCTAATACAAGCGAGAGTGGAAAAGCTCAATGGGGATCTACATCAACCATCCGAATCAGGTATGTTTCGAGATCCTTTAGTGTTAAATGTTTTGTTTCTCTTGCATATGGGAAAGGATTGATTTCTCCGGTTACTCTGTCTGTTGTGGTACCCCAAGCCATAGGAATTTTCCTCCGTAATAGAATTGGCAACCATACTGGGGACGTTCTTTGTTTTTCTTTGGGGTTTGGGGGCACAATGTGCTTGATATTATTGACTTGCTCTTTGTTTCTCCTTGTTTCTGTGTTGCATTTTATAGTATGTTCATCCATTGACACTCCCCTTTATTGGTTTGACCCTTGGCCTACTTTTTACCACTATCTTCTCTGTATACGCATGTTTTTGGCCAAAAGTTGTGTACATACATGGATTTTTGGCCAAAAGTCACATATACACACAGGTTTTTGGCCAAAATCCGCATATATATGCATCTTTTTGGACAAAAGTCACATATATACGCAGTTGTTCTTTAAATAGTCGTGTACATCCCCCCTTTTGGTGATTTTGATGTTGTGGGAAGTTGTTGGGTGGGTTGTGAGTGTGGTTGGGTCTTCCTTGGGTCTGATGTTATTTGTTGGATGCTTATTTTGTGACCAGAGACTGCTTTTTCACTGATTTTTCTTTGAAGTTAGTTTTAGTCATTTATCCTTTTTATTTTTCCATTAGTGCATTACTCTTTTTTGTCTCGGTGTCTTGTTGGGCTTGTGTTTTATACTTGCTGCAGAGACTGAGAGTTTTAGATGACTTTTATTACATTCTTCATTCTTTTATATTGAAAAATACAAGGTAGTTGCATTTTTTGCATATGAATTTGAGGAGGTACTTGCATTGGATTGCTTGGATGAGAGTTTTATTTAGGATTTCATATAGGAAATATTGCACTTAGCATTGTTTGTTGTGGTGTGCATATTTACTTCACTAAGTCATAACTTCATTAGTTTCATGATCATTTCCCTTTGAGTAATTACAGCCAATTAAAATCAACGCATAATAAAATGAATTAAACTCTTTTCTTTTATAGGGTGCACCAACAAGATTAGGTTTTAGGGACTTGGAATAGTTCATTGTGAGTAAATTCTCCAAGACCACTAAATGAAACATTTATGTGTCTGTCCAGGTGAGAGTGTGAAATTCCTTTATATAATTAGTATTTCTCAAGATCCTCCTCTTACAAGGGAGTTAAGCATGAGGTAGTGTGAGCGGTTATGATTGGGATTACCTCTGGTTGTAGTTGAGTAGCACCAGAGATATTTCTAGGATTGTATTCGTATCTAGGGGTTCTTTCAAGAGTTTAGGGATTTTCTACCCTTCCCATACGGTCAATCCTGCTTACGACTGTCTTCCTGAGCATTGATTATATTGAGGTGACCTTAGTTGCCTTACCTAGGTTAATGAGGGGGTACTTCGCATAGGTTATTTTGTAGGTGTCCTAGCTAGGTAAGGTTCAGAAATCACAGTCGCTATATGCGTTGAAGCTAAGGGCCACTATAATTGGTTACATACCTCCACTTGTTGTGTCTGGGAGTCTCAAGCCTCTCCTAGGAGAGACAAACCTGATTCATTCGGGAGCTCACATATCCTCCTCTTGGTTTTCTTGTATTTTGGCTATAGATTTTCTTAGGATTGTGCTCTTTATGCGCTAGTTGGCCTTTGGGATCACGGTTACTTAAGTATATTTATGCTCTCTTGAGTTTTGGTTCTTTTATTTATGACATACCTGGTATCCTATCACCCATCCTTGGTCCTAGTGCAGACCCTAGTGTCATACTTGGGGGCATCACGGCCCCTTACCCTGCTCATAGATTTGGGAGTGGTCACATTCTGCCCTCTACTCCATTTGTGGAGGATGTTGACTCCGTTCTCTCGGTCCTTACACTAGTGGTCACCCTCATGGGGGTGGTAGTGGATGCGTGAACATTGGGTCTACACCTTACTTTCCTTTTTTATGTCCCATCATTCACTGCATTGTTTCCTTTGGGTTTAGTTGTCATGATCATTCCTCCCTATATCCTATAGCTTGGATTCTTTATTAACTATTTTGGGTTGGTTTGGACTAATATGGTTGTCATATAGGGTCTAGTTTTTGTACACTCTCTCTGAGGTTTCGACCCATTCATTCCTATCACAGGTATCATGTCTAAACTAGCATATAGGTTAGGATTTCACATCCGCTTGCATTTTGCATTACCTTATGACTATTTCATTTTAACCTTAGGTACGAACCCATTCCATGGTATCACAGAACCTTCATGTTGTTGTTAGAAGTGGTACTATGTGAATGGTAGAGATTTCCTATACATGGGTGTCCTAGTTAGATCCCCTTTGCATTTGGTGCCCATGCCGACATTTTTCCTTTAGGGTGTGGGAGTCCTTTGTATAGTATCACCATGACTTTGCATAAGAACCTCATACTCCTCTTGATCTTTTTGCTGGCCTTTTTCCCTAGGACTCCCTTATGTCAAGTTGTAATTGCATTATCATGAGTTTTGCTTGCCTTATTGAGCCCTATGTTGGCTTCACTGACTTTGATTATCATCTATATAGCCTGAGCTTGTCTCATGTTTGGCCAAGTAGAGCCATTTTACATATCGTTTGCAGGTTGATTCCCAATTTTTCACCAGGAGGGGACTTTCCCTTGAGTGTCGTTATCCTACACATGTGTCCTTGCATTGAGTATAGGTATGTTTCACTGCTTGGAACTAGTTTGTTTGCCTCTTGACACTCGTATCCTCCTAGTATGTAACTATAAATCACTTTTATTCTTTTTCAAGATTTTCAAAATATTTGAAAAAGTCCAAAAAATAAATCAAGAAACCAAAAATCCAGACAGGAAAAGATGTTATATTTGGCAGCAGTTGATTCATGTTGCCTTCGAACAGAGCACTGTATATCACATCTGTTGGTTGGGTTAATAGCTTGACTTTAGGAGCTATACTCATTTCTCTCATGAGTTTATATCCACCGACTGGTTAAGCTTCCAGTCCATATGGAGCCTTTGTCAATGCCTCCTGCATTGTGGAGATGTCCCAGTTTTGTATATTGAGTCTATGCTGCCTACATTCAGTCACCATTCACCTTTATGCTCTTGTTCGAAGGAATTTGAAACTTGAGTCAGCCATTCCTCAGTTCTTTTGACCTTGCATGTCAGCCCTTCCCAGTACTGTTATTGGTTCATGCACATTATGATCGAGTCCTTCCACATTATACAACTTTGCTGAGTACCTCTTGTTGGATAATGAGGGATGCCTTAATGCCCTCCTTCCAGAGGATTTCATCCCATCGACTTTAGATCATTTATTCTGGGATAGGAGTCTAGAGTCATTTTGAGTGCCTTGAGATTTGCAGTCATTAGTGGCAGGTTCTCTCGCTATCGACAGTTTTGGAAATACATAAATGTCCCCTAATCAATGGATCCTTTCAAGTGTTTGACCTCAACACATTTATTCACACTTGTTAGTTTGCACTCTAGTACCTTGATTCCCATTTTCATTATCGGTGGGTGATCTCGCATCTGTTAACAGCAATGACCGGTAATTAGATGATGGACTACTATGTTCGACCTCGACACCTATATTCACATAGTAAGACATGTACTCGTAGTGAATTGTGTAGAAGACCTTCTATATTGGCAGCATTTCATATATGCTACCTCCTTGATCGTGCCAGTGTTCATGAGATTTCAGCTCTCATGACTTGATTCTAATGTATGTCAGATATCTTCAGCCATTATGGAGATCTTGATCCATTGTATATCTCCAGCTTTCATGGAGATCATGATCCTTTATATATCTTCATCATGGAGATTCTGATATATCTATATTGTACATGGTGATGACCACACATGTCATATTTTGTATCATGCCTATTCATGGCCATTGTACTCTTATGTATCCGGGACTGCTGCATATACTTGCAGTCATGTGCAGAGTTTGATTATTGTATTATACTATTGGATGGCTGGTTCTTCCACCTGGTTCTTCATCACCCCACTTGTGGGATGGACTTATAATGTATTTCAGCCATTGTATCACCCCTTTGACCTCACACATTAGGGGGAATCTGTTACAGCTGATTTTACCACACATAGTGGATCACACATTTATGGCCTTCCCTGTCCCTCTACAGATTCTTTGGACCCCATGGACCATTTTTTTACCCTTGATATTTCCAATATCATCCCTAAAAACATGCATTATTTTCCATACATGGCTTTTAAACCCATTCTCGCGTATATACACGGATATGACCCTTAAACTCGTGTACATCAGGATGTGTGCAAAAGGCCAAATAGTTTTGGAGTTTTCCTTTATGTGGATCCAAATCACTTGTCTCTTGGCCTTCTATATGCCTTGAGATTGATTGGATTTGACCTTCCATTACCCCATTGAAGCACTATATAAGGAACCGTTTGGATACATTGAAAGGGGAGGAATTGAAGAGCAAGAAAACTATAGTCCATTGTTACTGGAGCTTATACTTGAGTCTGCATCCCTTTGTCCCTTGGAGCACTTTGTGTTCTTCCCAAGATTTCCTTTGCTTGTGAGCTTTCTATCGAGAGATGGAGGATTGAAGTGGTGGAGGCCTAGGTGGAGGACTCAGTTTCTCCGGTTTGCAGATGTGCCGACAAAGGTTGTCACCATTGTAATCTCTGATTTATATTAATAATATCTTTTCCTATCCAATAATGTGTATTTAAATGAATATTGAATCCATGAATGTTTTTAAATGATTATATGTTGTTAATTATATATGCTAGAGTAGGTCTAACACCATTATATAGCATGCTTGTCTTGTTTGTTGAATGTTGAGAGAGCAAATTGCTAATACAAGTGAGAGTGGAAAAGCTCAACAGGGATCTACATCAACCATTCGGAATCAGGTATGTTTCAATATCCTTACAGTGATGACGAGGACGACCAGGATACACTCGAGATAGAGGTAAGATCAACCCCCAAAATTAGTGTACCCATGCCTCTGTGCACTACATAACAATCGGGAAGAACCAAAAATTCAACACCAACTTGTCCGACGTGTGAACAACACTCTAATAGTAGCAGATCAACAACTATAGGAAGAAGGCCTAGAATAGTGGGCAACAAGGAAAAGTTACCTTTGTTTCATGGGAACAAGAATGAGGATCCAGAGCAGTATTGGTTCCTATGTGAGGTAGTATGGGCTGTCATACAAACTATGGATGATGATGTCAATAAAGGTCCATTGGAGAAAACCCTTTGGGGTCGCGCATTGGATTGGTATATGAAGTTTGTACAAGTTCCTATGGGTACCCTGATGAAGATCTTGGCTGAAGTCAGGAAAGGACTGATTGAAGAGTTCAGAAAACCAAAATTTGAAGCACAATACATTACTGAACTAAAGGAAATTAAACAGTATTCAAATGAGACTGTGTGGGATTTTGACCAAAGGTTCAAGACACTAATGGCAAGAGTCATTTTTGAGATTCAACATAAAGAATGGTTCATTGCAGCGTTACTTTCTCATATCAGACTACCACTGATGTAACATAAGATTGTGAGATAGAGCGAGGCCCTGGAGATTGCAATGAAGTTGGATGCTTCACCTGTTGGAGAAAATGCAGTTGGTATGAACCATATTTAGATGCAGCTAGAAAATATGACACTCCAGTTGTAAGATATCAAGAAAGGAAGAGAGCATCATGAAGAAGTTTAGTGTGCTTGATGTCGTGCAGATGAACATACCAAGGATAACTGCCTAGATTTCTAAAACTACTTGTTGTTAGGAGTGCCAAACCCATTGATTTGTGGTAGTGTGCCATGGTGCCGCATTTGTCAAGTATATGGGGATTGACATGAGGATTGTGGGTACATGTAGAAGATGGTAATGAAGTTAACGAACTTATACTGCACATTTTGTCGATCTATTGCGCATGAAGATAAGGATTTTTTTACATATGACCTACTCCAGGAAAAAACATATGACTCATACTATGTGAAGGGAGAGGTACAACAATCGCAACCACAGCAGTAGGTGGTACAACCACCACATCAACCATGGTTCGTACCACAAAAATGGATGCAATTTGCACCACACCAACCGCAACAACATTTGGTGCCACATCCACAGTATAATCAGATGCAGGTGGCTCCACAACAACCACAATATGTTTAGTCAACGCAATATGTTCAACAACAGCTGAATACCCCGCAGCAACAATTCAATCAACTGTAATATCAACAAGTAGGATTCTGAGGAGGATGAGGCAGAGGCTTTGGTCGAGGAGGAGGACGAGGTCATGGACCAGTGCAATATTATAATTCTGGTGTACTGGGACACTATCAGAGAGATCGCCTGCAATTGTAGTGTACGTGTACGTATTGTACCGTGATGGATCACACTCTTGAGAATTTTCCACAGCTGATCGCAAAGTGGCAGGAAAGAAATGTTTCACAGTTGAAAAACTAGAACCAGTTGTAGAACTAGAATCAGGTGTTGAACTAGAACTAGAATCAACTGCTGAACTAGAACCAGCAACAGAATTAGAACCAAAACTAGATTCCAATTCAGAACCAGAATAATGTGAATCGACCACTAAACTTGAACCAAGGGCCGATGGTTGCGACGATCTTAGCGGAGCCCATAATGCAGGATGTTGATGTCTCTATTGTCACTCGCGAAGGTGCGACAACTAGAGAAGATAGTCCATTTCCACAAGTCAGGTTAGCTAGAAAGAAGAAATCGCAATTCAATATCAACACATAGAAAGATACATTATTTGAAGCACAAGATGAGATGCGCAGAAATTCAGGTAAGTTACCTATTTATGAAATGCCAACTTCTTTTGATTCAACCTTGGAGGTAGGACCATCACAACATCATGGTACCCTGTAGAACTTCTTTGAGAGTTGTTTGTCAGTGGCAAGAGATACTGATGCTCTTACCGAGATGGAAAATCTATTACATCGATCGGCTAAGGGGAAGAAAGACTCTGTAGTGAACTCTTTGCATAAGAAAAAGACAAGAAAAGAGATGCACATGAATATTCATATTGGGGTCTATGAGGTAGATTTGGTCATCCTAGATCTAGGCTCAGATGTCAATATTTTGACAAGACAAACATGGAAAAATATGGGGAGCCTAAAGTTGGCTTGGTCCCCTTTACAACTGCAACTGACTAACCACGCCAGAGTAACGCCAACTAGGCAAGTTTCGCACCTTGCGATAGAAGTAGAAGGTATGAAAACTTATGCATATTTTGATGTCATTGAGGTTGTTGATGGAGGAAGTTCTTATCCTGGGGATTGGATGGGACAATGATAGTATGGCGGTAATCAACTTTAAAACACGTGTTATGACTTTTGAAAACCATGACATCAGGGGCATCGCTCTGATGGATCCCATAGAAGGGAGAAGGTATGTTGATCCAGTGAAGGATGAAGTTGTCAGAGGATGGGATCATGCATATAACATTTCAAAAGATTCAATCCATCTGACTGCCAATGGGGAATGTTGTTGGAATAGCGCTAGATCCGTGTCTTCTGATTCTGATGATGGTTTAGAGAATTGACATAATCGCATGCATGAGGTGTCGTTAAGGAAGTGTGGCTTGATTACACAGTCACTGTGTCCTGTCGCAACTGAAACCATGGAGTTACCAATATATGAAGGACTGCTTGAGTTATCTAAGTTTCTTGTTGAATTCGAAGATAAGGTGTTAGAACAACAATAGTTGTTGGCATTGGAGGAAGCGCTGAAGGCGACTCCAGCACATTGGTGGGCGACCCATAAGAAGTTGATCACTGGCTGGTTGTAGTGTTGGAGATTGATGACAGTTCACTTTGGAGATGTAGAAGTGTACCATGTTGGAAGGTACAATGGACGAAACAGTCCTGCTGATCATCTGGTTGAATTCCATACATTGTGGGCTTTGCAACCAAAGGATGAGTGGGTCCATGCCTTTGTCCACATATTGGATGAAATGCTGCGATATTGCTATGTATTAGTTGAGTTTCATAGAGAGATCACTACATGGGAGGATTTGACAGTTTGTTTCACTCACACCTTCAGTTTCATGGATGCCAACCTAGATGTTCATAATGTGCTACAACTCATCTATGACGTTGTTAAGAAGGTATTTTCGGTGGCATATCTAGTCGATTCGCATGCACAGTGTCAGATGCAGTCAATAATGGAATGATACAATGTGTCAGGAGAGCCAAATGATGATGATGATCTGTAGAATATAAATATTCTGGAAATAGAAGGGACTTGGGATGTTGCAGCACCTGATGTACCAACGGATGCAATGAGTCAGCCATTGAAGATTAGGAAGGTAAACATTGGGACAAAGGAGAACCCAAAGTTTACAAATGTTGGGGACTACTAGGACGAAGAGACCATGGAAAAGATCACAGACCTGTTGCATGAATTCCAATATTTGTTCCCTATTATTTTTTCTAAGATGAAGGGGATACTGGGAGATTTAGGAGAGATGAAGATTCCATTGAAGCAAGATGCAAAACCAGTAAGGAAACAATCGTATCTCTTGAATCCACAATACGAGGAAAGCATTAAAGCAGAACTCGACATGATGGTAGATGTTGGGATAATTGAGCCAGTTGAAGAATCATAATGGATCAGTCCTATGGTAGTACAAGACAAGAAGACTGGTGATTTTTAAATTTGTGTTGACCTCAGAAAATTGAATGATGCATGTCTGGATGATCCATTTCCGACACATTTTACTGATGAAGTGCTAGAAGGAGTAGGCAGTCAAGAAATGTATTATTTCATGGATGGTTTTTCTGGCTATCACCGGATCAGAATTGCAAAGGAGAATTGCCAAAAGACAACATTTGTTATAGAATGGGCATTAGAGGAAATTTGGGGTCTAAAATGGGCCTTATAAGAAAACGTGCCAAAATAAGTTTTTGTGAGTTGGAATTCAAGAACCAATAGAATTTCAATAAAATAATTCAACCATAATGGTTGAATTGACATATTTATCATTAAAAAAAACTACTTTTTTTGTTCGTATTTTCGACATATCTCATTGTGTTTTTAATCAAATTTCGATCGGGAGATCTCATCGGATGCAGAATTTGATTCCGCATCCAACGAGTACCCACACTGCATACTTTTCATGGACCCCACTACCCCAAAAATAAGAAATACCTAAAAAACGTGATGATGACATCATCATCACATTTTTTTAGGTATTTCTTATTTTTGGGGTAGTGGGGTCCGTCAAAAGTATGCAGTGTGGGTACTCGTTGGATGCGGAATCAAATTATTCATCCAACGAGCTCTCCCGATCGAAATTTGAGTAAAAACACAAGGAGATATGTCGAAAATACGAACACAAAAAATAGTTTTTTTTTTCTTCCTCCTAAATTAATCAATATTATTTTATTATTTTAACTATTATTTTATTATTTTCCTTCGGAGGCCCATTTTAGACCCCAAAATTCCTCTAATGGTTGTTTCCAATACATAGTAATGCCATTTGGGCTGAAGAATTCCCCTGTGGTATTTTCCAGGGTTGTTGTCACTGCATTCAAGTATTTTATTCAGAAATTTCTGCAAGTTTGCATGGATGACTATACAGTGTATGGATTGATCAGGGACCATCTGGAAAACCTACGACTTATGCTGGAGAGATGTCGACAACATCAGATCACGTTCGAAGAAGTGTATTTTCTGCACACCTTTTGGAATGTTGTTGGGACACATTTTTTGAAAGCAAGGATTGTTGGTTGATCTAGCAAAGATTGCACCGATTTTGAGCTTGTCACCACCTATGAATGTGAATATGCTTAGAGTGACGTAAGGAACACAGGGTATTATCGCAAGTTCTTACAAGGTTATGCTGCGATCACAACTCCTATGGAAAGGTTGCTGAAAAAGGATGTTGTATTTGTATATTGGAGTCAAGTTTGTCAAGACAGTTTTGATATGCTGAAGGCCAAGATGGCCTCCACACCCATACTAGTTTTTCCTAATTGGAATAAGGAGTTCCATGTTCATGTGGATGCATCATCCGTTGCACTGGGAATGGTGCTTGCGAAACCAATAGAAGAATATCTTGATCAAACGATTGCTTTCTCTAGTCGGAAGGTGTCATCTGTAGAGAAAACTATATAACCAAAGAAAGGGAAGGTTTGGCGATGGTATATGCGCTGCAAAAGTTTCGCCATTATCTATTGGGTGGTCATTTCAAGATGTTTACAAACCATTCTACATTGAAATACTTGGTTAATAAGCCTATGTTGGGGGGGGAATATATGCCGCTGGCTACTTCTCATTCAAGATTTTGATTTCGAGATCATTGTGAAGCCAGGTCGCTTGAATGTGGGCCCATGAAACTTATCACGGATTGAGACATGTGAGGAACCAAAAAACATTGAAGACAGACTGTCAGATGCATATTTGTTCAAAGTTGACATGGTTGATGGTTATTATGATCAAATAATTTTTTTTTTGGTGACGGGAACTGCAACGAAGGACCTTACTACAAGTCAGAAGGAGCATTTGGTGGTTAACCTCTCGGATTTCTAGTTGATTGCTAGACAACTCTATAAAACAGGAACATATGAGATCTTATGGTGGTGTGCCCTACCACATGAACAAGGGTAGTTTATAGCAAAGGCACATTCAGGAGTTGCTGGGGGACACTATGGAGGCCGCACTACCACTAGGAAGGTGCTTCGCATAGGGCTTTCATGGCCCACTCTTCATACTGATGTGACAGATTATGCACAAACTTGCGACATATGTCATAGAATTGGAAAACCATCGAGGAGGGATGATATGCCATTGGTACCTTAGGTGACATTGCAGCCATTTGATAAATGGGTTGTGGACTTTGTGGGACCAACCAACCCACCCTGGAAGAGAACTAGTGCTCGGTACATTATCACATCGACAGACTATTTGACAAGTTGGGTGGAGGCTACACCTATTGTGGATTGCACCGCTGCGACAACATCGAGGTTCATGTTTGACAACATTGTTACTTGATTCGGGTGTCCAAGGATATTGATGAGCGACTAGGGGAGTCACTTCATGAATCCCGCTTTCAATGCATTAACTGAGGAGTTGTAGATACAACATAAAAAGAGTACCTCGTATCATCCACAAGCGAATGGGATAGTGGAGGTGTTTAACAAAGTGTTGGAGCGTGCACTTACAATGGTATGCAATGCAAACTACGATTACTGGGATTTGAAGATTCCAACAGTCTTGTGGGAATATAGCACCACTTGTAAAAGGTTGACAGGGTAGACACCATTCAAGCTAGTGTATGGGAAAGAGGCATTCATGCCTATGGAGTATATTGTTCCAAGCTTGCGCATCGCATCAACAACATGCATGGATGATGAAACAACATTAGAATAATGTTTGGCATAGATAGTGCATCTTGAGGAGGACTTCTTTATCATGGTTTTTCACCAGCGTGTCGAGAAGGAGCGACAAAAATATTGGCATGATCGACATATAAATAAAAAACAGTTTCAGCAAGGAGACTCGGTGCTGTTGTATGACAACAAGTTCATGAAGCATCCATGTAAGTTACAGATGCATTGGTTAGGTCCATATCTCATTAATTCCATTAATTCAAGAGGTGCAGTTCAACTCCAGCAGTTAGATGGTGCGATGCTGCCAAAGCTAGAGAATGGTAGCAGGTTGAAGCCCTATTGGATGGGCCCGAAATCGCGCGATGCTTGAGGCACTGTGCAATGAAAAAAAAAGAGATAAGTAAGAAGGATGGATAGATAGAAGGATGGAACACTAGGAGGAAGAGGATGTGCAAGTAGGAGAGTTGGTAGCATAGTTAGGAAGGTCTACCTCAATGGCCACAGGGTCGCGACATAGTCAAATCAGCAGTAAATGTAGACAGTTAAAGTAGTTAACCAACGATGCTTGCTGAAGTGAGGCATATTGATGGCAGATTTGACCATTGTATTTACAGGATCAATGATGGATTCGGGTAGTTAATGCATGATTTGGTAATGATGATCGAAATGATTAAGTCATGATGGTCGAGGGATTGATTTGGTGCTATAAGAAGAGGCTGAATGTAGTCAAAAGTCACCATTGTGCTAAGTGAAGTTTGAGTAGAGTTGTAAGAGTTGCAGAGCAGAGTCATAGTGAGTTGAGTGAGTTACCAAGAGAAGTGAGGTTGAGTGATTATTGAGCATTGTAGGGCACTGGTGCGACATGTAGAGGGAACCAAGCATGGTTTATATTTCGAGTGGAAGAGAATCACCAGTTGAATCGGTAACCATTGAGGAGGAAGTTGTAAGTATGCCGATAGGATCATAGTCATCGGTGCTAAAGAAGAAGAGGAAGGGGCAGAATCCTAGCTCCTCGGCGTCGAAGAAGAGGCAAACTAGAATCTTCATGAGGGCACAAGAGGAAGAAGCTACACATATGGGTCCATCGAGCTCAGGCATTGTGGAATCAGCAGCTTGCGTAGGGGTGTCCGCTGAGGATATCCCTGGGTATATACCGCCCTATCGGCCCGGTGCGTAGCCCAAGAAGCTCACCAAGGATCATAAGTACCCAATAAGAATGTCAACGATACCACAGGGGATGGTATGCACCTCATACATTGTGTCGACGCTAACACAGATGAAATATGTGGACCATGACTTGCTCGCATTGGAGGATGTTATGAAGGAACCTTATGTTCCAATGGTAGCAGTAGGAGGCAGACCAATAGAAAACATTCCACAGGATTGGGCGCACAGGTTGAATAGAGTGGGACTTTTAGGCTTGATTAACATGTTGCATTTTGGGTGGTTAAATGAGGCGAATGCCCACATAAAGCAAATTTTGTCTTGTTTTCATGGTGGGATGTTGTGGCCAGATACACCAGTCACAATAAAAGTGGCATTGATCTCAGACATCATGGGGCTGCCCAAGGATGGGCTCAACCCCTCGCATTATTTTAGAGGTAAGGATAATGACAAGAGGCTTGAATTAAGGTTAAAGAAGTGATATGGGTTGCAGCATGACTGGTGGGATTATTGCATTGATAGTATCAATGACCAGGCGGTGTGCATTGGAGCACAAATATTGGCCAACAAAGTGGCCAAGAAGAACCACCCCATTCAATGTAACTTGGGGGTAATTGCATGCGCAAAATAATGCGCAGAATGTGTACAAATGAATTGGTCACTCTTTTTAATGAACCAGAGCGAAAGATGCAGGGGCAGTCTAGGTGGGAGAGCGACTGTTTACATATAGTTGGTTGTTGATCTTAATCGCGCTAGTGGCTTGGATGGAGTCAGATGATTATTAAGGCATGGAGGTCAAGACAGTTAAAGTTTGTAGGGGTGCACGCTACCATAATATCTGGTGGGTAAAGGAACTCGAGCGATTAAAGCACTGTGCAATACAGTCCTGAATCTATTGGGAAGCACTGCATGTGGTAGCTGTGAAAGTCCTGTGGTTATCTAAGGAATATGCGACAAAATATCAGAGGATTGCTCAGTTTTCAATCAACCCACATGCCATTCATGTGTAAGCATGGCATGATCTGGATAAGAAGTGGCTACCAACGCCATATAAGTTGTCAGATGCAGAGTTGGAGTTGATTGTTAATGATTGAACAACAGCTTGGAGAGAACCAGTTAGCTTGGAATAAGTATCGACATGACCCCCAGTGGATGCACCAGTTGATCCCATTCATAAGGACGACCAACAGAGTCACCATGAGTCTGATGAATAATCGTCCAAGACACCTATGGACTTGAAGGTAGAGTGCGCATTCAACGAGTTAAGGACAAAGAGGAATTAGGAACAAGGTGCGACCAGTAGCACAACACTAGGGATAGAAGCACAACTGAACCAACTCATTAAGGCAATTATAGATGCAACAACCAAAGAAATTAAGAAATAGGTGCAAGAGGGATTTGTTGAGGTAAGAAAATGACTTGATTCTTTAGTTGATGTGGTTTTGAAGAGGGCACCAAAGGGCATGACTGTGCAAGACTTTGGTTCAATCAGCATTGGGCCACGGGTTCGGAATGTTCAAATTCCCTCGACTGTGATTGAGACTGAAAACAAGGATTTGAATACCTCCATGCAATAGTTGTAGGACTTGTATATCGACATCAACATGCTATATACATAGATGTTGGTTCACATGCAAATATTTTCCAACCAGGAGTTGGATGATAGAGAAAATATCATCGACGATCAGTTTTTGCTATCGCAGGAGAAGGAAGCGGAAGCATAAAAAGAAATTGAAGCACTAAAGCAGGCACATGAGGAGTTGAAGGCGAAGAGTGCTGTGGAGATCGAAGAGCTAAAGAAAGAGAAATATCACCTGGTAGTTGAAAAGGAACACCTATGGGATCACATGGAGGAGTTAGAGAAGGTCACTTCAGAAGTATGTGAATGAGTACCAGAAGCTACTGCGGTCGAGGATGCAGAGGCTAAAGTGCAACATCTGGGGACAGTAATCGCACAACTGGAGCATGACAACAACATTTTGAATGCTCTTGTGCATCCAGACATGCCGCTGGAGCAAGTAACAGAAATAAAACACACCATAGAGCGGCGACAGAGCTAGAGGAGATGGAGAAAGAAGCAAATAAAGTGACAGAAGCAACTACACAATTTTGGGGTAGTGTAGTATAGGATGAATAGTTGGAGCAACTGACTACATAGTTGCAAGAGGAAAAATGGAAGCTAGCGACACTAAAGACGACATTGAGAGAAATACCACTATTTTTCCAGATCACAAGGTCTACGGAGCTGAAGGAGTTGCAACAACGTGTCAAAAAGTCAAGGGAAAGACAACAGAGGCATAGTGAGCAGTTAGACGAATTCTAGGATATTAGAGCATAAATTTTGGTGAAGACAATTGCTACGCTAGAGGCAATGCGACAAAGAAAGAAGGAGGTTGCATACAAGATGGTGGAGTACCCGTTGGTGCATGATCTAACAGGCAGTCAGGAGATCACTGAGAAGGTTAGAGAACAGATGAAGGAGATTACTCAGCACTATGGAGATTTCAAGAAGAAGATCATTGAGTACAACATGTCCAGCTAACGTGGCTCGAGGGAAAGGAATGAAGGTTGGACAAGAATAAAATTATGCTTCTAGGGAATTGCCTCACCTAATATCAACAATAAAAGGTTCTATTTGCAGTTCTAGGTATAATCTTGAAGCGATTTCTTGAGGATAAAACCCTAAATCCAACCACTTGTGTGCATCTCAGACTCCTCATCCTCTTGTTCAATTATGGCAAACTTTGTTGATGAAAACAACCTTCAAGTATTCTTTCATCATAGGGGGTAAGCCACAAGTTTGACTTAGTTAGTCAATCTCTTCCTTCATAACTTTGTGGTGTGCTTGTCTAACTACAACTATTTGTCATCTATAGCCTCCAAGAAAGACTATAACTTGATCTATTGCATTCCATCACCATGCAATCTAACTTTCTGTTCCTTGTGGTTTGGGAAGAAGGTTGCAAACTGTCCAATTAACAACCATAAATTGCATGTTGAAGACAAAGAAAATAAACTTGTCTTTTGAATGGGATGCCAATAACACTTTAGAAAGTCACAAAATGAACACAACAATTGGATGCAATATCAATTGAAACTCAGGGAATTCTCCTCAAATCTGAAAAAATAGGTATTGTGCATCTTTATTAGGTTAAATTACATAGCTACATGGAGCAAAATATTTGTTGGATTCCACTTATGTAATGATTCAAGGATTCAACCTGACTGGAGGATCCAAATGCTGCTACAACAATTGTTTCACAATCTACCATGCAAACCTATCCAAACTTTCCATGAGTGCCCCACGCAAGTTGAACAATACTCCAAACAAGGCATGAATGGTCACACAGGTAAATCACCCCCTATAGGGATTTCATTTCATACACATGAATCCCCAAAACACATCAAACCTGGATTTTTTAAGGCTTTTATGACTATTGTTTATACTTTTGGCACCTTTCCTACTACAAAAGGCTATATCAAATTTGTATATTCTTATTCTAGGGCACACAATGCACTAAAACCCCCTCAAAATAGTTTGTAAATGAGAATTGGGGACGCTTACCCATCCAAATAGTTTGCAAATGAGAATTGAGGACTCTTACCATGACTGTCCATGTCCAAAATTGGAGCTTTAACCATCAAAATTGGACTAGAACTTACCAAAGCTAGTTTTATGTTGTTATTCATCACCTTTTAAGACTATAAAAAGCCTAGAAATGTTTTTCAACCCTTATATTCAACCCATATTCAAAGGTTATGTCTTGTTACTGCTGATTTATAGTCGAAAATGACCCAAGATTGGAGGGACAAGGCAGTTTGATGGTGGTGAAATGCACAAAGGTGCCCAACATGATGAAGTAGGGTTGTTTCTTCCCCCTTTTAACTATCAAATATGGTTTTTTCTTTCCATATTTAGAAACTAGAGATTCATGGTGAGAGGAATGCCAAAATTTTCCTCTTAAAGTCTAAAATTGAAGAGATCTACAAACATACTTTGAGTGTCAGTGTGAAGGTATGCAAGTTGTGTAATATTTGATCCAAAGCAACATAGGATGGGGTCAATATGAAACTCCATCATGCGCGTGCACACACACACACACACACACACACATATATATATATATATATATATATATATATATATCAATATTTTTCTAAATTCAATTAGATGAAAAAAATATGCGTTCATAAGACTAAAAAATTAGGGTTTATATTGGTGAGAATTGCCTTAAACTGAGAGATGTTGGGTAGTTAGAAAAGATGATTTGTTGAGTTGGTGGTAACAAATATTCCATGGTTGATATGTTGTGTTTTGCATGTTTTTAATATGTAGGTACCCAATTCAAAATTTAATGAAAGTTGAAGATCCTTTGCAAAATTTCAAAATAATAACCCCATGATGCCTATGTAATTTTCGCAATTACAAGGTTTTTGAGAGTTGGAAGAATAAAACAACCTTTTAGTAGCTTTAGAAAGTGCACCAAGTCCATATTGTTGAAATTTGGGCAACCCTAACAGTAAGAATTCGGGCAGCAGAGAATTCAGGTAGCAATGGAATTCAAGCAACAGTAAACAGTTGGGCAATAGTAAAAATTTTTTGGGGAAATAAGTTGATGGTCAAAGGTGGTTAGGGTTTTACTCACCCTCCACATGGCAACATATGGTAGCAGAAGCAAGCCTAGTAGGGATTCATTGTACTTGATTTTTTTTCTTGTACATTCATCTCAAAATTCTAAGATCAATTCTCTTCTTTTCATGAACAAACTGAGTCATCTCATTTAAGGGATGAATTACTAATTCTTTGGGGTTTTTTGTCCTTTAAAGGTTTCCCCATGAAAAATAATGTGTTCAATTGTGTGGTGCTTGGTTGGCTACTGCATTTGTTTCAATGTTGTTTTCTTTTCAATTTCTATCTATATTACAGTCTGCAATTTCTTTAAAAATGACATTTACATGTTAAAATTCAACATATATTTCATGCTAGTTCCTCTCTCGGGTTAACAGTTTCAATAAAGACCAATGTTTCAAGGTATTGGAAACTCTTTGGGAAACTTTGTTTTAATAGATGAAGAGAAAATTAAGCAGGGACTATTCACCTATGCTCAAATCTATGTAAATATTGACATCATAAAAGGACTTCTTGACCATATCAACTTGGAATTAGGTAATTCTACCTAGACCCAAGTTTTGGATTGTGAAAACACAACATTTCAGTGTTGGATATGCCACCAGATAGGGAACCTTCACGGTGCATTTCCATAGTGGAATCCTCAATAGAAAAGGAAGAAAACCCTCTTCAAATCCAAGCCTTGGAATCTTGTTGACATCCAAATCAAATCCAATGATGAGGAATATGAAGATGAGTCCAACGAAGAGTTTCCTTTTGTTGAGATAGTTCAGAATATCAACAGTCAAATGATTGGTTTAGGTAAATATATTGGCCTAAAATAGGTGTTTTTATCCAAAATAGAGCTCGAAGGAAAAGTTGCTCCCCCCTGAAATTTTGAAAAGGATTCATGAGTATGCTTCTTCAGACTCTGATAAGGAAACACTCCTGGATAAAGATTCCAATCCATAGTTCTAACATCTAGACCAACATCTTGTAATTGAGTAACTTACTGATTTTTTTTGCAAATGGTTCACATAGAGGGATTCACTATTAAGGCTGCAATGTTACCAAATTTCCACGCAACCTCAAACATGACAATATTGCTCACAAAATCAAACTAGTTGGAAAATCCATGCTTACACTACCACCATCATTTCTGAATTACATTCCTATGTATCCAAGTCAAGAAGTTGTCAATTAGGGGTCTATTTCCCAGAATTTGTCTCTTAATGATTATTTACCATAATCCTCAAAATATTTCACCTATAATTTATTGAATAATGTTGAAATACAATGGATACTACAACTTATTTCCTTAGGCCGGCTTTGATGGAGCTTCTCAGGATAATGGGGTGAGAAGTGGGACTGGCTTCATAATTCACTTGTCTCTGGAAACACATAACTCAATAAAAAAACAAATGGAGTTCATATATTTTATGTGACCAACATACAAATTTGTGGCAGCTTCATACTTTTAGATATAAATCTATGTTTATGAAACATGAAATACATAGTTCTAGAATGCGTTGGGAATCTAATCGCTTGGTTTTAAGTTAAATAGAGACAGAGAACAAATGCGACCCTATTGTCTTTGCATCTTCTGTAGTTGTATCTTGAATGGATGTCTAATAAAAACTGAATCAAACCACTTCCAAATATCCACATATTTGTGTAAATCCAACTCAGATCTATTTGCGAATTTGCAAGAATAGTGTCTATGGTTTGGAGATCTTGAAAATTGGTTGTATTCAATCTTTAATATTTTAGAATGGAAATAAATGGCATTCACAAGTATGGAAATCAGAGATCATTTGAAATATTTTTCAATGAGAAGGTCACACCAAGTGCATTAGTTGTATTATCATCATCATAGGGCATTGGTGGGCCTGATGGGTTGCCTTAGAGGACCCACATGTAGGTATTATTTGTGTAATACCCCAATTTTGACTCCTTCGTATTTAATTGTACATGTTGTAAATATTGTATTTGAATCATGGCAAGGAGCTCAAGGCCAAGGACCTACCATTGCTGATTTTTTTATGGAGAGGTGATCAAGGCTGATACCTATGGTGATAGTGATAAGTCAAGCACAATAGATATATTTTGATATATCATGTAAATGTACAAATTAATATAAAACCACAGCTAGCTGTGGTGGCTGCAAACGTTAAAGAGATGGGGGCATGATTCCAAAAGGGATAGGGTGGGGAGTGAGTCAACCCTTGATCCAATAGGATGTGACCAGATTCCAATGGTGAAACCCATGAAGCCTCATATACTTTTGTCCTCTGTCCTCAATCATCAATTTGTTCTAGAAGTTGGTTGAGGCAGTTAATTCCTTGGACAGAGCAAGGCATGGAAGTCTGATGGCTTGACTGAGAAATCCTCCAGGTCTGTAGCTTGGGAGGCCACACCCTTGCTTCTGTAGCAATTAAACCCACATGGGAATGCATTCCCGTTCCCTCATCCCCTGAGTCGCGTAGAGTGTTGGGTCATCCATTCATTCATTCACATTATTCATGGAGATGCTGGGGAGATTTGTGTTTTGTTCCTGCATGCTGTGTGCCCATCCTCCTGCCTGAGAACTGTGTTTTGTACTGAGTTGTTCATCCTATAGAAAGAACCGCGCTCTTGCTCTTTGTTATTTTATGAACCATCTACCACAGTTTCGACAGTCACATTTGTTCACTGTCCGGAGTCAACAGACTGGTTATCTGTGAGTATTTTCGTTTGCCGAGTTAAGGGCAGTGGATATCACTCGATTTTATGAAAGAGTGCTCCTCCGAGTTTTCCATAGTGCTGTTGAGAAGCGTCCCATTTCTTGAACAGTTTGTTTCACTCTCCTGATTCACAGAATGCATTTTTGCAGTGGTCTTCTCTGTGTTATAGAGTGCTGGTTGTTTTACAAAGGGAAGCATGTGGGCTGTGTTTTCCTTATGGATTGTTGTGTAGTGCATCCCTATTTTGGTTTGAGGGCTTAAAAGTGGAGGAGGGCCAAAATTAGCTGATAATCCTAGTAAAGAGAGGAACCACACAAAAGATCAAGAGGGGCTGGTAAATCTGGCCTGCACACCCACATGAGCACTAGAGGAAAGGCATGGCCTAAAGGATTGTATAAGTGGAAAGGAATACTTCCTTGTGTAGGGTGGGGTGGAGCCATGGAGACCAAGCCAGATCTAGTGTAGGTATCCTTAGCTCTGGGGTTGAGGTCACTAGCCTAGAAATTCTACCTATCCATTTCCTTAGCATCCTAATAAGCACAACTATTAGTTGGTTTTGGTTGTGTCCTGTTGTGTTTGGCTTGTGGACTTAGTAGCCTGTGAATCCCAATTGTCTATTGGCCTGGATGGACAGTCTGTGAAACCCAACTGTTAGTTGGTTGCCTATGTTTTGATGTGTGTAACCATGTTGTTCCCTAGTTCCTTGTGGAAATCATGCCCAGCTCGGGGGTGGGAGTGTGTTGAGAGATTAATGAGCACACTGGCCTATGGTTGGGTGGAACATTGTAGCGAGATAACTAGTTGCGGGACAGCTTAATCATCAAGATAAGTATCTTTGTTATGCTTGTTTATGCCATGTATTGTCTATGAATTGCTATGTTCACATTGAATGCTTGTTGATGATCAAGTAGAGGTTACTTGTGTATGAATGAGCCTGTATTTTCTTGTCTATTCCTTATATGTTTTATGCATTTACTTCTGCATTTTCCTTGTGTTTTATGTAATGCATTTGCCAATTTCATGGAGGCTAGAAGCATGTTATAGAGGTCAGAATGCCTCTGATTTAGTGTTTCTTCCCCTTGGAATCCGCCCGCGAAAGGCAAAAACCTGAAAAGGGAAAAATGAACAAGGAAGATTATTGTGTTTCCGCACCCCGGGATCCGTAGCGTAAGGCGGGAGACAGAAGAAAGAAGTTTGATCTAGGTAGAATATGGGATTTCCAACTTTCGGGATCCGCCTACGGAAGCCGAAAGGTGGAAATCTGGAGAAAAGGTAAGGGAGAAAGAGTGTTTTCCAATTTCTAAGTGTGGAATGGTAGAAGGCGGAAGGTTGAAAGTCCGTCGAGATTTCCTTCCCACATCTATGTTTTTGATTTCCGATTTCTGAGTGTGGAAGGTGGAATGCGGAAGGAGGAAGGCATAAAGTTCATCGAGAGTTCCTTTGCACATCTATGTTTCTGATTTCCAATTTTCGAGTGTGGAAGGCAGAAGGTAGAAGGCAGAAAGTCCATCGAGAATTCCTTCGCGCATCTATGTTTCCAGTTTCCGATTTCCGAGTGCGGAAGGTGGAAGGAGAAAAGTCCGTTGAGAGTTCCTTCACACATCTATGTTTCTGATTTCTGATTTCCAAGTGTAGAAGGAAGAAGGAGGAATGCGAAAGGTGGAAAGTCCGTCGAGAGATCCTTCGCGCATCTATGTTTCCGATTTTCAATTTCCAAGTGTGAAAGGAGGAAAGTCCATCGAGAGTTCCTTCACACATCTATGTTTCCAATTTTTGATTTCTGAGTGTGGAAGGAGGAAGGAAGAATGCGGAAGGCAGAAAGTATGTTGAGAATTCCTTCTCTCATCTATGTTCCAATTTCCGACTTCCGAGTGCAGAAGTGTGGAAGTGGAGGTGCAGAGAGGGAAAGGTTAGTTAGGAAATGGCCATTCTAGATGCAGAATGGATAATTGAAGGTTGGAACGACTGGAATAATGGTTCTAAGCCTGATAGGAAGGTTGGAGAATAGTTTAACGTCCATATCGGGTGCTTATCAAAAGAACAAAGAGGTTCTTGAGGAATTTTTTTTTTAATAATCCATATTATTTGGTATGGGGATGCTAGATTGTGGTATCAGAGCAAAGGTTGTAGCACTATGGCCTAAATAGGCCAAGTTGAACAGTTAAAATGGAAAAGAACACCCAGGTTGTGGTTGAATAGAGCTGCTGGTTGAAGCATTGGTACAAATGTGCCAAGGCAATTATTTGCAGAAAAAATATATAGTGAGCAAGAGTGCTATTTAGCAGAATTGCTAAACTTAGCCAACCCTACAAAATGCACTATGACCGTAGATATGGGTTCTACTATGATCATGATCATTCATGCTTGTAATAAGAAGTTGGTAAGTTATTTTTGAATTTCTGAAATTGTATAACAAATGATGTTGTTAACACATTTTGCAGAGTCATAATGCAGATTGAAAATTTGGTTTTGGTCCGATCAATAAGGTCAAAGAATATCAACATTAACAACATGGATGATGCAAGGGATCCCTGTGGACATGGGGAATATTCTATGGAGGAAAAGCCAAGAGAGCCACAAGAGAATAGAAAGCCACTCCAATGCTGGAGATGTGGAGGACCCCATTTGTGCAGGAGTTGTCCACATGGGGAAGGGTATGTAAGGCCAGCTTACAATATCTAAGAAAATGAAACGAAAGCTGATGGGAGGAGGGAACAAGAGAGTTCCCCAGATGTTGTATCTACCATAAGAAACCCGAGGGTAGAGTTGTAGAGTTACAAAGAAGAAAATAAAAGGATGATCAAGGCACTGATAGAGAAAAACTAGTTGTCTATAGTCATGCCACAGAGTTTGGAAGACCTCCAAAGGCAGATAAACTCTGAGCACCAGTTAACAGAGATGGAAGGGAGTAAGAGAAATTCCCACAAGAAGAATGAGAAGCTTAACCCAAGGAAGAAAGTTTTTAAACCTTCTCACCTCTTGAAGAAGCAAAGTTAGCCATCATAAGTTGTGGTTGATCCAGCAATATTGATGAGGGAAAATCCAAGAAAACCACTCAAATGTTGGGGATGTGGAGGACCCCATTTGTGCAGGAATTGTCCACTTGAAAATAGGAATGAAGGTCAAGTCCACAACACCCAAGAAGCTGAAACTGTGGGTCAAGAAGTAGGGACCATTCCTAAACTTTGTGCAGTGTTAGAATACCACTAGGTAGGTCATAAATCAACTGTGGTGGAAGTTGAGGGTGAGATTGTTGAACAAACTATTTTTGTTTTGATTGGCCCTAGATCCACTCACAACTATATCACCCCTGGACTTGTTGAGATGTGCACTTTGAAGAATTCAAAGATAGAATATCATGGTTAGTCCAACTATCTACTGGAACCAAGAATAAGGTTAGTGAGGTGGTAAGGAAATGTCCATTCTTCATGGATGGGTTAGTCACTTGCACAGACTAGAATGTTCTGCCACTCGGTTCTTATGATGTCCTCATTGGAATGGATTGGTTGGAAGCAAATAGAGCAAAGCTTGATTTTTACAATAAGAATTGTGAGTGGTTAGATGAAGAAGGGAAACTAAAGGTGGTGAAAGGCATTCCAAAAGTGATCTTTGGAAGGTAGGCTTCAGCAATACAGTTGAAGAAGTTCTGTGGGAAATGTTGCAGAATGTATGCAGCTGATGTTTTGGAGGCAACAAAGAATGATACTCCCAGTTCAGAGGGTTTTCATGTGTTGTAGAAATTCATGATTTTTTTTCCTGATGAAATTCTAGAGCTTCCTCCAAAGGGGGACATTAATTTTACCTTTGAACTTGTTCCTGGAGCAGCAATAGTGTCCCAGACACCCTACAGACTAAGCATACCAGAAATGTCAGAGCTGAAGATGCAGCTGTAAGAGTTGTGGGAGAAGAAGTACATCAGACCAAGTGTGTCTCCTTGGGGAGCACCGACTATGTTTGTGAAAAAGAAAGATGGTATAGTCTGGTTGTGTATTGATCACAGACAACTGATCAAAGTCATTGAGAAGAACCAATACCCTTTTCCTAGAATGGATGACCTCTTTTATCAAATGAGGGAAGCAAAGGTGTTTTCCAAGATTGACTTAAGGTCTGGTTAACATCAAGTAAGAATCAAGGATGAAGATGTTCATATGAAAACCTTCAGAACAAGGTTTGGATCTCATGAGTTTGTAGTGGTACCTTTTGGTTTCACAAATGCACCAGCTACGTTTATGTGCCTTCGGAATAATGTTTTCAGCACGTACTTGGACAAGTGTGTTCTTGTTTTCGTTGATGATATTATTACTTATTCAAGGGATGAGGAAGAACTTGTAGAACAGTTGAGCCTGATTTTGAAATTGCGTAGGAAGCATAAGTTGTATGCAAAGTTGAGCAACTGTGACTCATATGAAGATAGAATTCATTATTTGGGTCACATTATCTCAGATAAAGGAATACGTGTAGACCCTGAAAATATTGAAGCCATGATGAGTTGGCTTGCTCCAAGAAAGTTGACAGATGTAAGATATTTTGTGGGACTTGCAGGAGGTTCACTGAAGGATATTCTACAGGTAAAGTTGAATCTATGTATAGGATGAGGAATCCTGCATGTGAACTTGTAGTTCCACGAGGAAATGGCCCATGTGTGTATGTGCATGCATACCAGGATTTCCTGAAGACTACAGGTAGAATGAATTGAACAGAGAAGTATGGTTGTGCCCAGTGAAACCAAGGTAGGAAACTACCATGTGCTATGAGAAGGATCTCATGGCTGAAATCTAACTTCTGGATAGAATAGATTTTAAATTTCAGATTTTAAATTTTGTTGTTGATTGCTAAATTAAATATTATTAACTATTTAGCTGATCTAAAATGGTGGCAGGATGACATGTTGTATGTGGATGTCCAGGTTTTGGGAAACATGTGTAAGAAGGGTACAAGTGCCCCCACTTGCAAAATCCAAACAATATGAGGATGGCCTCATGGTTGCAAAATTTGATTTTCTATGGGAAGCAGAATTGTGAATTTAGATTTTGATTTGAATATCAATGTTATTGATCATTTGGTATTTGGAAATTTTTCCATGCGCAAAATAGACTTGAAAATCTATGATTGAAATGTTTATGATGACATCTCATGTGAACTGACTTCTAGTATGTAACGCAGGTGATATGATGAGGGTATGCCCATGGATTACATAGCTACTCAGGAGGATGTGTTTGAAGATGGATGGATCCTCTGGAAGGATGTGCGAGGGCACATCGCTTCAACCCCCTGCCAGCTAGACACCTATATGCATCACTGGGGACACCCATGGTGTAAGAAATCCTGATAGACTTCCTTCTGCACACATTCACATCATAAGGGGACTGTCATGGGAGTGGGGGCTCTGTGAAGATAATAACCCCTAGGTATTATGGTGTTCGGAAGGGAAGTGCATGAGCACTAGTGAGAAGTTGGAGGAGGTGATGTAGAGGGGGCCACTAGACCTCCTAAATGTCATCATGTAATTATATAGCTTAAAGGATAAATATATATTAACAAATGAGTAGTTGGAGCGAGTACAACCACTCCAACCTCTCTCATCATGTGTAAATAGTTACCAAAGATAATGCAACATCAGATTGGACGTCCCTTCCCAATGCTTGTCTTGGATGGCTCTGTATGAGTGTAATGTATGCTTGAATGATGTGAAAGCCTACCTTTCAACATATGGTGCTATTTCCTCCTTCACTTAGCTAGGTGACAGCAACAGTGAGTGGGGTGGATCGAACTTGAAGGAAGTTGGAGAAAAAGACCTACAAGGAGAAGCTTAAAGATATGGGAGCATATGGTGCAACCATGGTTTGAAAATCTTGTTATAGATTTCCTCCTAAAGGAATGAATATGACATGTGAATTAATTTGTTGTGGTGTTTGGAAAGGAAGCACATGATCTTGGTGAGCACCTAGAGGAGGTGTTAGGCTCTGGAGCATAGCTACCATATCTCGGTTGAGAGATGTTTTCATAAGTGATATGAGGCTTGCGGAAACTTGGCTACCTTTTAATGCACACCCTAGGAGAGCATCAGAAGGGTGGGTATGATCAAAGGAATGTATAGAAGAGAAGAGGTACCATCCTTTTATGGGGTGGGGTAGGTCTTGTGGGTGCCATAGTTGTGAAAAGACAAGCCAGATACCTATGGAGCCAAAAGAAGATACTTATGCAGATAAGTATTTGAATCACTTCTTGATTTTATGTCAATATAGATGTGCATATGATTCATCTATGATTTTTGAAAATTCTTGTGAATATGATATGAGTTTTGACTCACTGCTTGGGGCTTGAGCATAGGTATTGCTGGTTTCCAAAGACATTGGAGATGTTCCAAGTTCTGGAGAAGGATTTTCCAAGACCGGAAAGAGACTGGTGGTATGGACTGATGCATGCAATCAAGGATCTGGAAGAGTTCCAGATCATGTCATTGGATAGATAAGGTGCAGAAGGAGCACTATGACCTTGATGAGGCTGCATGGGAGCTAGAGGATGCCATGCAGTTGGTGCATCCATTTTTGGTTCAAATTTTGCAGAACACTGAGGGTGGTTCCAGTGTAGCATTTTGTTTAAATTTGTAAAGCACAAAGGCTAGTGTTGTTGTAAGGGGGAGGGGATTGTAATACCCCAGTTTTGACCCCTTGGTATTTAATTGTACATGATGTAAATATTGCATTTGAATCATGGAAAGGAGCTCAAGGCCAAGGCCCTACCATTGATGAATGTTTTGTGGATAGGTGATCAAGGTTGATACCTATGGTGATATTGTTAATTCAAGCATAGAGATATATTTTGATATATCATGTAAATGTACAAATTAATATAAAACCACAGCTATCTATGGGATTGCAAACATTAAAGATATGGGAGCATGATTCCACAAGGGATAGGATGGGGAGTGATTCAAACCTTGAGCCAATAGGATGTGATCAGATTCCAATGGGGAAACCCATGAACCCTCATCTACATTTTCCCTCTATCCTCAATCATCAATTTCTTCCAGAAGTTGGTTGAGGCAGTTAATGCCTTGGGCAGAGCAAGGCATGTCAGTCTGATGGCTTGATTGAGAAAGCCTGTAGGTATGTATCCCGGGAGTCCGCATCCTTGATTTTGCAGCAAGTAAACCCACATGGGAATGTGTGATCATTCCCTCATCCCTGAGTCACGCTGAGCGTTGGGTCATTCATTCGTTCATTTTCACTGTTCGTGGAGTTACTAGGGAGAGTCATTTTTTGTTCCTGCACATTGTGTGTCCATACTACTACCTAAGAACCGTGTTTTGTTCTGATTTGTTCATCCTACAACAAGAACCACGCCCTTGCTCTGTGTTATTTTCTGAACTGTCAACCCCATATTCGGTAGTCGCGTTTGTTCACTGTCTGGATTCGCGGAACTAGTTATTTACAACTATTTTCCTTTGTCGAGTTAAGGGCAGTGGAGATCACTCGATTTTGTGAAAGAGTGCTCCTCTGAGTTTTCCCCAACACTGTTGAGTAGCATCCCATTTCTTGAATAGTTTTTTTCACTTTCCCGAGTTGCAGAATGCATTTCCACATTGGTATTATCTGTTTTATAGAGTGCTATTTGTTTTACAAAGGGAAGCATGTGGGTTATGTTTTCCTTGTGGATTGTTGTGTAGTACATCCCTGTTTTGGTTTGAGGTCTTAAGAGTGGAGGAGGGACATAATTGGATGATAACCCTATTAAAGAGAGGAACCAAACAAAACATCAAGAGGGGCTGGTAAATCCGACATGCACACCCATGTGAGCATTAGAGGAAAGGCATGGTCTGTAGGATTGTATAAGTGGAAAGGAATGCTTCCTTGTGTAGGGTTGGGTGGATCCATGGAGACCAATCCAGATCTAGTGTAGGTATCCTTAGCTCTGGGGTTGATCTCACTATCCCAACACTTCTACCTATCCATTGCCTTAATAGCCTGATAAGCACAACTGCTAGTTGGTTTTGGTTGTGTCCTGTTGTGTTTGGCTTATGGATTTAGTAGCTTGTGAATCCCAAATTTCTATCATCTTGGTTGGATAGTCTGTGAAACCAAACTATTAGTTGGTTTCCTATGTTTTGATGCATGTAGGCTATGTGTAATCTTGTTGTTCCCTAGTTCCTTGTAGAAATCATGCCCAACTTGGGGGTGTCATTGCGTTGAGAGATTAATGAGCATACTAGCCTATGGTTGGGTGGAACGTTGCAATGACATAGCTAGTTGTGGGACAACTTAATCATTAAGATAAGTATCTTCATTATGATTGTTTATGAAATGTATTGTCTATGAATTTCTATGCTCATGTCGAATGCTTATTGATGATCAAGTAGATATTACTTGTGTATGAAAGTCCATGTATTTTCTTGTTTATGCCTTATATGTTTTATGCATTTACTTCTGCATTTTCCTTGTGTTTTATGTAATTCATTTTCCAAATTCATGGAGGCTAGAAGGTTGTTACAGAGTCTCTGACTTAGTGTTTCTTCCCCTTGGAATCCACCTACGGAAGGCGGAAGGCAAAAACTGGAAAAGGGAAAATTGAACAAGTTAGATTATTATGTTTTCGCACCATGGGATCTACAGCGGAAGGTGGAATGCAAGAGGTGGAAGAATGGATTTTAATCCAGGAAGAATATGGGATTTCCAACTTCTAGGATCTGCTTGCGGAAGGTGGAAATCCAAAGAAAAGATAATTTAGAAAGTTTGTTTTCCGATTTCTAAGTGTGGAAGGCAGATGGCGGAAGGTAGAAAGTCTGTAGAGGTTTCCTTCATGCATCAATGTTTCCAATTTTTAATTTATGAGTGCGAAAGGTAGAATGCGGAAGGTGGACTGCAAAAGGTGGAAGGCGGGAAGTCCATCGAGAATTCCTTTGCACATCTATGTTTCCTATTTCTGTTTTTTGAGTGCGGAAGGCGGAAGGAAGAATGCAGAAATTCCATCGAGAATTCCTTTGCACATCTATGTTTCTGATTTCTAATTTTCGAGTGCGCAAGGTGGAAGGCGGAATGCGGAAGGCGGAAGGTGTAAATTCCATTGAGAGTCCCTTCGTACATCTATGTTTCTGATTTCCTATTTTCAAGTGTGGAAGGCGGAAGGAAAAAATTCCATTGAGAGTTCCTTCATGCATCTATGTTTGCAATTTCTGATTTCCTAGTGCGGAATCCAGAAGGAGGAAATTTCGTCGAGAGTTCCTTTGCACATCTATGTTTCTGATTTCCAATTTTCGAGTGCAGAAGGAGAAAATTTTGTCGAGAATTCCTTTGCATATCTATGTTCAAATTTCTGACTTCTGAGTGTGAAAGGAAGAAAGCGGAAGTGTGGAAGTGCAGGTGCGGAAAGGGAAAGGTTAGTTTAGAAATGGCCATATTGGACGTAGAATGGATAATTGAGGGGCAGAACAACTGGCATAGTGGTTCTAATCCTGAGAGGAAGGTTGGAGAATAGGTTAGCATCCATACCTGGTGCTTATCAAAAGAACAAATAGGTTCTTGAGGAATTTTTTTTTAATAATCCACATTATGGGGTATGGGGACGTTATACATACGGTAATTTTTGTATGTGAAATACTGAATAAGGTGGAGATTCAATTGGTGTAAAATATCTTATTTAATGATTGGGTGCACGATTTGGAAACATTGAAAGATATACAAAAACAAGGGTTCAATGGAAGCATATCAGAAAGATAAAAATACACACAAGATCGAAGAAGCAAAGGTAACACCAATTAATAAGCAATAGACATACCTTGAACCCTCAAGCACTCTCTCTCCAACTAGTGATGCCACCAACCTATATCTACTCTGCACCTTGCCCACATGCTTTCACAGTGGGGCAGTCGTTTATTATTTCATGTTTAGTGAAAGAACTAAAGCTTCCCTTTAACAGATCGATAAATCTAGTGGCAACTCATAGACCCAAAAAATCCCCACTTGTGTTGGAATTCCCTAGGTGTTCAAATTTTGAATTGAATGAAAATCCATCACCATGTCTATGCAGAGTGGCGGCCTAAGGAATCATTCTTGTTTTTTGGTTTTTTTTTGTTGTGTGTTATTTTTTTTCTTTAATGTTTTTTAATTTTTAATTTTTATTGTCTTCAAATATTTTTTATTTAAATTTTGTATACATCGTTTTTAATGATGATGTTGATGATTTATGGTGAGGATGAATGAAGATGACACAAACGAAAAGAAATGGTGTTCATGACGACAAATAATGGAGACCATTGTGATGACAATGCTCATCATCCTAAGATTTGGTTTATTAGAATCAAACCATCGGTTTGGATAGTGTGATATCAGTTTGGGATGGAAAAGTATGGGATTTTTCCTTCTACTTAGATGTTTTTTTCATTAAATTAATTGTAAGAAATCATATAATAGAGTGGAGTGATGGCAGTGGTGACAAGATAACATTGATGACTATAATTCCAATGGTGATGTTTTACATGATCATGACCATAATAATCAAGAGGAAAAGAACAATGATGATGATGATGATGACCCTGATGATGGAAATATCTATTATCATTAGAATGAGGGCAATGATGATGATGAATGAAGTAAATTAGATACTAGGGGTTCCACACCCATCCTTTGTGAGATGTAATGTTGGGTGAAGTTCTTCATCTCCAAACACCCCATGTATTAAGAATCAAGGATCTAAGAATTAACCATTATTATGACCCAAAAAAAGGAAAAAGATGAAAACCACAACAAAACCCAAAGTCCATGGCTTAGGGAAACATGAATCAATCGACTTTGGTCATTTACACTTATCTAGTCAAAAATAAAATATTGCACTCAATACCACAAGATAAACCAAAATTAGAGATCCGATACCACAATCCAAACCATTTCCTTTAGTAATCTAAACCTAGAGATCCCTTACCAAAATCCAAACTAGTTTAGTTTCATCATTTATATCCACCTAGTCATAGAACAAATTTATCCCTTACCACAAACCAATCCAAACTAGGTTGAGAGAGCCCTTACCACAAGCCAAACCATAGCCTTTGTCAACTTGATTTTCAATATTTTCCCAGGTAGGGCTCATGTTTTTTCTTCTCGTATAAACAAGTCATACAATACAATGACATATATTTGCTTATGGTATTACAGGGACTTGTATTTTAACTCTAGGTGTCATACTCATGTTAAAAATAGGCCTTATGTAACCTCATTGCTGTCATGGATACTTCATTTTCAATGGAACTAACCATGTTATATCACTATCATAAAATATAATGGTTACCACCAAAGACATGAGAGTATAAATAATGCACACAAATAACTTCAACCCATCCATTGATGGTGTAGGAGTGCTATGAAAGGTGGTTCCAATAGAATTCTCTGACAGTTGGGTGTTTATGGAGTTTTTTTGAAGATATTGCAACTAAGGGAGGCACTATGATGTGCACAAAACCAAATAACACCAAAATTATCTCCAAATATCCCAATGCTACCACCTCGAGAGGAATTATGAATATCACCTTATGCAAAATGAGAGATTTAAAAGGTTGAGAGGTTGATTGTACAATTACGATCCTTTGCTCATAATAAAATGATCCAACTTAGGACACTTGCTAGCCACTTATACCAAATTTGATCTCATTCATGTACCATTGATAGAGCATAGTAGCATTGATGTGGTCATTAGCTCCAAGTTTTGGGTTTGGTTGTTCATGTTTTGACACTGTAATGACCTTTGTTCATGTTTGGGTACATGTATGCGATGAACCACCCATGAGAATGCTCAGACTATAGTTAGTTAATAATAAGAAAAATGAAAAAACCATGACCAATGAGTGTGATGTATGAAAGACACTGATGGCCTCAATAGAGAGTTTCAATGACAAAAAGCCCCAAATATTTGGGTATTTATGGACACATGTCATTAGGCTCTCACTAAGACACACTACACAAGCCATATAATTGATAGATATAAATAGGATTTCTTGCAAAGAAGAAAGGTATTCTAAATAACCACCACAACCCACCCAACAATTGAATTTCTCAACATCCTCAATACAATTTTTTAACATAAATAACTGATCTAACCTCTTTGAGATACCTTCACTCCCCCTCCTTCATTTTCTCCAAGTAGTGACAACTTGAATAGGCTCTATTTCAATTAGGTTTTATTCCTTGAAAAATTGTGTGAAATAGTTTGCCAAGGGATTAGGTCTATCCACTTATCCCCAAACCTATATACAATACAATGTCATATTAGACTCCTCACCAACAATTCTATTATCATCTACCAAATATTCACCTCTTAATTTTTTCCCATAACAACCTTCTTTCCCCATAAGGTCCATAAATGTTTATAATTTTGAATACTTTACCTAAATATTTTTCTTCTACTTCAAGAATGATTAATGTAATAAAGATATGGGTATAGATTTCATTGAATCTTGGAATCCAACCTATCACCAAACAATGCAACACTTGTATTTGAATTGGATATGGAGGGTTTGAAGTCCTTTGCTTTACCACTTTCCTGTACATACTAACAACCCATCGAAATCAAGGGAACACAAATTCCATTTTATTTAAATTTTAGACAAAATATAATTGACTTTGATTCCAAATGCATTGTTTCTTGAAAGAGATAACATCTGGATGATAAACCAATGTCATTCTCATGATAGCTTTTTGTTTATGGGCACTCTCCACCCCCATCACATTCATGGGCACTCTCTTGATAATAATTTTTCTTTGGATATGTTAGAATTTATTCCTACTATCAATTGTTTATCAATTGAAAGGGATACACCTCCTTCAGTTGCTCCGTTTTCTTTCACCTTGATTATATTTTGAGGATGTACCTGGTAGGTGAAATATTGAGGAACCCTATACTATATATTTTTACAAGGATTAGGACTTCAAATTCACCAAAATATCCTTATTTCTATGAAAGAGACTCCAAGGACATCCTAGGTGAGAGTCAAGAATTTTATGAAACCTTGTATTCCTTGTGAAAACTAGAGTTTAAGGGATCCTTTTCCAAGAATTTTGGGCTATCAAAACCTACAATATTTTTAAGGAGATACAAAATTTCCTGTTGTTTAAATAATGAAGAATAAGGAGATAAAATTTTTTTTTGCAAGGGTTGTGGCCTACGTTGATTTAGATGAGTTTGAACTACTTGATCTAGATAAATATTCTCATCAACATTTTTGACACCAAGAATCTCTTCCATCATGTCATGAGGTTCCTTGTTTTCATTAGTAGTAGTTTCTAGCACTTGAGATTTTTTTCCTAATATTTTTTTTTTGTGGGACAAACACTCCATAAATGACCTACTTCATGATAAGCTAAGCACCTAAAAGGAAATTTCCAATAATACAATATTTGAGTGAAATATCCTAACCCCATTCAATTTATAGTTCACCCTACAAACCCTCCCTGAAATCTAGATCCACAAGAACCTTGGCATTTATTTTTGTCTAAATATTTCCAAAAGTATTTATCTATAGCAATGGATTTCCTTAGAGTATTATAAATGGACATTAAGCGCCCTTTAGTCCAAAATAACAAAGTAATACTAGGAATTGTTAGATTTTTAACATTAAGATAGCATTATATTAGGATCTTTTAACTGAGAGAGTAATAAGCACAACAATCAAACATAAGAGACAATGAACATGGTGTTTTTCCTTGGGGAAACCATAAATGGTGAAAACCCAGCAACTTCCTTAGAGATAGAATCAACACCAAATAGAAAATCCCAAAACAGTAAGATGATCTCTCGACAGCAGTAACCTCTTTCTTCCTAGCCCTAGTGTCTTATTCTTCCTCAACTATGCGCTACAACTGAGTGTGTGTGAGTGTGTGATAAATAGAGAGGCTAGCTCTCTATTTATACTAATTCCTGACTTGACTAAACCCTACTAGGGCCGAATTCTCTAGGAGAGTCTAATAACCCTAGTGCCCCGGAACTGCGGGGACTTTAACCCTTGAACAATAGGAGGGTTACCCACAATGACTTGACATGACTTGTTTACATTATAGAACCTCTCGATAGGAAAATCAGGGCATGACATGACTCAAATACATTATGGAAACTTCCCAAAATAAACATCGGGGTACAAGACATAAGATACATAGGTGAATACATTCTGAAGTTACAAATACATCAACACTCCCTCTTAAATAGGAAGGTATTATTTCAACACAATTTTCAGCACTGGTCTTCTTCTTTGTATCGACTAGATCATCTCGTCATCATCATCTTCAAGTTGTCTTCATCTTTAGGTCTTCTTCTAAGTCATATTCGTCTTCAAGTCTTCTTCTAAGTCATCTTCTTCTTCAAGTCTTCTTCATCATGGGATCTGGATCATCACGACTGCTGGAACATCACTACTGGATCATCATCAAATCTAGATCATCACTTGATCTAGATAGAGATCAAGTCTGGATCATCATCACATCTGGATCATCATCAAGTCTGGCCTAAGTCAGAATGGCTCACCCAACTCTTAAATCTGACCTTATCTTGTCAGAAAGGCATGCCCAGCACTCACATATGACCTCATCTTGTCAGAAAGGCCCAGCACTCACATCTGACCATGTGTAAACACATCGCACCAAAATGGCTCAGCACTTATATCTGACCATGTGTGAACACACCACATTAGAAGGGCTCAGCACTTACATCCGACCATTTTCAAAAACACTGCATCAGAAGGGATCTACACTTACATTCGACCATGTGCTAAAACACCGCATCGAAAGGGATCTGTACTTACATTTGACCATGTTCGAAAACACCACATCGAAAGGGATCTCAATCCTAGACTGAGGATTCCTGGTAACTGACCAGGTACCTCCATTCTCCCAAAGAATGGCATCAACCCTTATATCTGATCAAGTGGGAACAAATCTCTCAATCACATCAGAATGTCCATGCACTCACATCTGATCATGTAAGACTACATCCTATAGTCATATCAGAATGGCCCTCAGTCCCAGACTGAGTATTCCTGGTAACTGACCAGGTGCCTCCATTCCAAGAAGGGAATTTAGCCCTTACATCTGATCATGTAGGGACCAATCCTACAGTCACATCAGAATGGCTTAGCACTCATATCTGACATGGAAGGAACCAAATCCTCTCACCATGACAAAATGGCTCAACCCTTACATCTGACCATGGAAGGAACCTAATCCTCTCACCATGTCAGAATGGCTCTTGGTCTCATCATTTCCCCTTGGAGGGAACCTCAATCTAGAGAACACCAAGCTTCTCCTTGAAGTAGTCAAACTTCACTCTAGCCAATGGCTTCATCAACACATCAGCTATCTGTTCGTTCATTGCAACATAATGGAGCTTCACTACTCCTCTCTACACCATATCCCTGATATAGTGATACTTGATATTGATATGCTTCGACTTGTCATGGAACACTAGTTTCTCTGACAACTTCACACAACTCTGGTTGTCACAATATATACAAGTAGCATCCAACTGGAGATCAAATAAATCAGACAGTAGCTTTCTCAGCCACACTGCCTCGCAACTAGCTGAACAAGCTGCGACATACTCTGCTTCATGTGTACTCAGTTCCACACAGGATTGCTTCCTGCTAAACCAAGAGATCACACCTGATCCCATACTGACAAAACACCATGAAGTGCTCTTCCTATCGATGGCACTACCTGCCCAATCTGAATCAACATAACCCTCTAGGTTAATCTTCTGATTTTCCTCGTACTTGAGCCCATAATCAACTGTACCCTTCAGGTACCTCAAAATATGCTTTGCAGCAATCAAGTGAACATGTCCTGGATTTGTCAGGAACTGGATCAAGGTGTTCACAGTAAAGCAAATATATGGTCTCATGTTCGTCAGGTACATCAAGGACCAAATCATCTAACGATACATCGTAGCATCAAATGCTTCTGATGAAGCATCACTCAATAGCTTCAGGTTTGATGCCATAGGTGTAGTTATGGCCTTGTATTCCATCATCCCGAATATATTCAGAATATCTACTGCATACTTCCCTTGTCCAAGGAATATTCCATCTGCATTCTGCCACACCTCCATGCCTAATAAATAGTGCATCATACCCAAGTCTTTCATTTTAAACTCGGCAACAAGTTTCCTCTTTGTATCAACAATCAACCCATCCATACCTGTTACAAATAGATCATCTACATATAGTAGGAGTATCATTGGATTGACATATTCAACCTTGTAGTAAAGGTTAGAATTTGCTTTAATCTTGGTAAAGCCCAAACTGAATAGGAAACCATCAATTCTGTCGTACCATGTCCTAGGTGCCTGTTTCAAACCGTACAGGACTTCTTCAATATACACACATGAGACTCCCTGTCATGTGTCTCAAAACTGAGTGGCTGCTCCACATACACTTCCTCTTCTACTACACCATTCAAGAAAGAAGTCTTGACATCCATTTAGTGTATCTTCCATTTCATCACTGCATCCAGAGCAAGTACTGATCTGATGGAAGTGTATCTGGCTACAGGTGCAAAAGTTTCTTCATAATCTATTCCTTCTTTCTGGGAGAAGCCACAAGCAACAAATATAGCTTTATATTTCTCTATGCTGCCATTTGCAGCATGCTTGATCCTGTAGATCCATTTGGAAGTTACAATGGACTTCCCTTTTGGTTTTGGGAAAACATCCCAAACATCATTCTTTATGATTGATTGATACTCTTCGATCATAGCATCCTTCCATTCTTTCTATTTTTCCGCTTCTTCATAGTTGGAAGGTTATTTGTCAATAATGTCACATAGCAAGGCTACATAACTGGAGCATGACCTAGTTCTCTTTCTTCCCCTGGGTGTTTCTTCTAAAGATCCATATCTTTCTGCACCTTGGATAATTTCACGTACCCAAGCAGCTTTCCTCTTATGAGGATTCTGTTCCAGAGGTGGATCTACAGGTTCTTGAGGTTCTTCTAATTCTTGATCTTCTTCTTGAATTTATTCGTTCATGGTTGTATCATGAACTCTTGGTGCTCTTGTTTCTTCAGGTTCTTTAGCTGATTTCTTCCAGGATTTGATGTAGGCTGAATCTTCATCAAATGTTACATCTCTACTAATGTCAATTTTCTTGAACCCTGGGAAGTATATTCTGTAAGCCTTCGAGCTTTCAGAGTATCCCACAAATATACCCTTCTTTTCTGAAGGATCTAACTTCATCCTCTTTTCTTTCGGAATGTGTATGTATAGAGGACAACCAAATATTTTGAGATGGATGAATTCTAGTTTCTTGCTGGAGAAGACTTCTTCAAGAGTCTTGTTCTTGAGTACTCTTTGTGGAGTACGGTTCTATACATACTGTTAACCCAAAAAATCCTTCACTCATCTCCACATGGCCTACACCACCCAAGGACACCCATACACGACCCTTATTTCACCCCATTAGACCCCCACACCCTCAAAAGGGCTTAAGAATGAGCAAAAGGGCTTAAAAACCCCAAAAAGAGCCTAAATAAGTTCTCCTAGGGGCTAAAGCCTCCAAAAAGGGGATAAAAACCATAAAAGGAGCTAAGAACCCCAAAAGGAGCTAAAGTTAGGGTAGAAGGGGCTAAACTCCCAAAAAAGGGTCTAAAGCCCCAACCAGGGGCTTAAAACCCTAAAAATCCCCAAAAAAGATATAAATAGAGGGGTGGGGGTCACTCTCAAATCATTCCTCCCTTGCATACTATTATGCTACCCGTGGATGCCTTGAGACCTTTTGTCTCTCAAGCCACCCACATCCCCCTCTCATCCATTCATTTTCCCATTGAGCCATAACTCCTCCATTGCCAAGAGGGAGAGAGAGGTGCTTCTTCCAGCCAGGGCATGGTGGCCCATTGCACCAAAGAGAAGGTATACATGTGTATTTTCTTTTATCTAATCCATTTCTTCTTTGCAAGTTTTCTAATATGTTTTCGTAGGTTATTGGAGTGGAACCCTAACATTGTTTGTAGAGGGGTTATCCATTTGATTTTTCATTACTGCTCAGCCTCATTTCTATTTTTCATTTTTGCATTTCCATACAGGAACCTATCCTTCCCTCCTATAGATGGAAGGTAGCCATTCCTGCCCTGTAACAAGGGAGAAATCCCTGCTACACATACACCGCTGTTCTGGAAGTTTCTGCCCATAGATGCATAGGAATATCTTGATCATGAAGCATTGCTCTTGAAGCTTCCATGATAGTTCTATTCTTCCTTTATACAATCCCATTCTGTTGTGGATTATAAGGAGTGGACAACTCCCTCTTAATCCCTAAGTCTTTGCATAATTCTTTGAGTTCATTCGAAGTGAATTCTTTGCCATTATCTGATTGAAAGGTCTTGATATTCTTTTCAGTGTGGTTCTCGACCAAGGATTTGAATTCCTTGAACTTGTTGAATACTTCATATTTGTTGTTCATAAAGTATATCCATGCCTTTCTAGAAAAGTCATCAATAAAAGAAACATAGTATACATACCCGCTTAATGAACTTGATCACATTGGACCGCATACATCAGAGTGGATGATTTCCAAGATTGCTTTTGCCTTGCTCTTGCTACTTGGAAATGTGTTCTTTATGTTCTTCCCTTTGGCACATCCTTTGCATACTCCTTCATGTTTTGTCTGCATTTATGGGAGACCTTCAACAACTTTTCTTGCAAGTGGTAGTGCTTTGTAATGCACATGTGTAAGCCTTCTATGCCAAAGCTCATTTGGTTCTACCGAGTCATGAACCAAAGCTGGTTTTGGTTGGCCCTTCAATTTGTATAGTCCTCCTTCTTGTTCCCCAATCACTACTGCATCATCGAAAGACTTTCCTTTTGGCCACATGAGGACTTGGCCATCTACAAATGAAACCCTCATTCCTTTTGCATCTAATGCAGATATGGAGAGGAGGTTCTTCTTTAGTCCAGGTACAAACAATACATCTTTCATTTTGATAGAATTTCCAGAGTCTAGCTTGTATGAGGATTCAACACTACCTTTTATTGGATATTGGTATTCATCTCTAAGTTTCACCTTGTGAGGTGATTCATGTTCAGACAGTTTCACAAAGGATTCCTTGAATCCTGTCATATATTTGGAAGCACCACTGTCTATAAGACAATCATTGATGCTATGTGTGATAGTTCCCATGAGAGCGGAGATCAGAACATATTATTCATCACTTGAAGAATCATCACTGACTTATCTGTTTCTCTTTGTGGAAGGTTCATCATCCTATGCAGCATGATCATGATGTCTTCTCCTGTTTCCCTTCTTCTTGTGAGAGATAATTTTGTTTCTAGGATAGTCTCCAGCAAAATGTCCTCTTTCATCACATGTATAGCAAATGTACTTAGGCAAACCTCTAGGATTTGTAGATTTATTCCTTTGATGAGAGTACTTACTTTAGTGGTGGCTAGATCTAATTTTCTTGGATTGTACTGTGAGAGCTTGATCTTCACTTCACATCTTTTCTTCTCGAGCTACTATCCGAGCTTCTTCTTGAGAGCATTCTTCCCATAGTCTGCTAAACTTGAATAACTTCTTTCTGGCACAGATCCCTTGAATAAAGGAGTCCCATGATCTAGGGAGACCATTCAAGTTGGTCATTACAATATTTGCATTTTCTACATCTTCATCTACTGCTTCCAACTGTTCCTTGATATGAGAAACCCTTGTAAATTAATACTGGATGGTCTCTGCATTCTGGATCTTTACATTCTTCAGTTAGTTTCTTAGAGTCATCTTCTGGTTTATGTTCTTCCCTTCAAACAATTTGGTTAGGGCATCAAACATAGCTTTAGGTGTCTTTAGGGAGGACACTTGTGGTATGAGGTGATCCTTGATTGAAACAGCAATAATCCTCTTAGCCATAACCAAATTCTTCTTGTGTAAGGCCTTAGCCTCATCTCCCTCTGGAACTGGAACCTCTTCATTGATGTAGGAGTCTAACTCATTCTCTTCCAAGACCAGGGAGATCCTATACTTCTATGCTCGGAAGTTATCAGTTCCCTCAAGCTTTTCATCAAGCTTGGTATGATGAGAAATCTTAAATGAGAACCTCAAATGGAAATACAAAAGATTTAGATCTTACCAGGTCAAGATGTTGGATTTGGATTTGGAGCTGAAATTCTGCAGTGCTAGTTCAAGAGCAGATTAGGGTTTTGCTTTTCCAGAGTTCTGTCCAACCAAATGCTTTGATCTTGATCTCTAAAATTCGATTTTGGGGAGGAGATCAATCCAGGCCTAGGCTCACTGAAAAATTCCACTTCTGTGGAAAGCCCTAATTTTCAACAACAGTGTCGGGTCCAAAACTGAAAAACCTCAGAATTGGATTCTGCTTCGACAAAAAGATGCGCCCTGTGGAGGAGAGTTATCCCAACATTATTTTGTTGAAATGTATGGAGAGATATAGACAAAGTAGGAATCCCTAGTTCTCGCAGCCGCACAATGTCTTCTTCTCGGGTTAGCTCTGATACCATGTTAGATTCTTAACATTAAGCTAGCATTATATTAGGATCTTTTAACTGAGAGAGTAACAAGCACAACAATCAAACACAAGAGAAAATGAACATGGTGTTTTACCTCAGGGAAACCATAAATGGAGAAAACCCAGCAACTTCCTTAGAGATAGAATCAACACCAAATAGAAAATCCCAAAACAGTAAGATGATCTCCCGACAGCAGTAACCTCTTTCTTCCTATCCCCAGTGTCTTATTCTTCCTCAACTATGCGCTACAAATGAGTGTGTGTGAGTGTGTGATAAATAGAGAGGCTAGCTCTCTATTTATACTAATTCCGGACTTGACTAAACCCTACTAGGGCCAAATTTTCTGGAAGAGTCTAATAACCCTAGTGCCCCGAAACTGCGGGGACTTTAACCCTTGAACAATATGAGGGTTACCCACAATGACTTGACATGACTTGTTTACATTATAGAATCTCCCGATAGGAACATCGGGGCATGGCATGAATCAAATACATTATGGAAACTTCCTGGAATAAACATTGGGGTACAAGACATAAGATACATATGTGAATACATTTTGAATTTATAAATACATCAACAGGAATAAGAACCTATATTTGATCGATTACCATTGTATCTCTTTTAGGATCTGAAATTGGGTGACATCACTTCAAAACCAAATTGGATGCTCCCATAACTAGTTTTGAGCTAAAATGGAGTTTGCATCTTTATCACATTGGAGCCTGAAACAAATGCAACCCTTAATTAGAATATAAATCCTTAGCATATACCCTAACTGAAATTTCCACCCTATTTCTAACCATTATGGTGGGGAATCATTCTTAACAACCTTAGCTGTGAATCTTCCTACTAATGCCACTCATAACCATCCTCCACTTTCTCAAAAACAATATCATGACCTAGGATCATTTTCAACTTTCCCACTCATTCCCTGCTACACTTTTTTTTCATTGGGAATGTCCATAGGATTCAACGTAGGAGATTGAACAAGGAATATTAGGATTTAGGTTATAATCCCAATTATCAAGGTGATGATGGAACCAAGGGTTGGCATAAACGACCACTTGATGCCAAACTTGCACCTTCCATGATTATTTGTATCGCCAAATATTGACAGTCCACTTTCATAGTTCCATTTGTCCTTGTCTAAGAATTGTCCTTGGTTTCCAAATTGGCTTTGTAACTAATGCTAAATGCTTTGCAACATTTCCACACTTTTAATTGTTACTCATGGGTACATAATATGGCTATAGAATTCACATCCGCATTCTCCCTATAATCTAATAGCTCTTCCTTAAGGTACATGTCTATTGTAGGACCGAAAATTTATAATAAACAATGAGAGTTGTGAAAACCCTAGAAACCATAGTCCCCTCCAAAAACAAAACTAGATTCAATTCTCCCTCCCTCCCACCCAAATCAACTACCTACACCCCCATCACTATAGTACATTCATTTTCCATGAAGATGTAGCAGCCAAGTAGAGTTCTGTATACTACAATTATTTAGGGTTACAACACAATAGTTCCTTAGTTATACTTCAATGATCGCTAATTGTATCTCTCTCTTAATGAGTTGTTTTAGGCAAAGGTTGTGTATTATATGATCTAAAAAAGCTTACACATAGCCTTCACTCATCTAAGTTACGACTAAATGCCTCATGTACATGTTTTTTAAACAATCTAATCTTTCATATAACAAGCTTCTATTATTTCTTATAACAATCTAATCAAAAGTAATAGAAGAGAGTGCTCACCCACTATATGACAACTCATATTCATTATCTCTAGACGACCAAATATATCTCAGTACATGTTGGGGCGCGCACCTTAACGGTCCCTAATTTTGGTAACTTCGCGGTTTTTGTGGAAGTTTGTAAGCGGAGTTGCGACTCAAAATAGTCTTAGGGGTGTTAGGGTTGAGTAAAAGCCTTCTTTTTGTAATAAACCCATGGTTTAAGTCCAGGGTTTATGGTTCAGGGTGCCCATGGTTTAAGCCCATGGTTTTGTAATAAGTGCACTATAAATAAACACTCTTGTAAAGAAGTCAGTTTAGGCTTTTGATGTAAGATGAAGTAATGCGAAGCTAAGGCTTGTTTTGTAAGGAAGGTTAAGTCCCAGTTGTGTGCATGGACGACCTCTGCAGCTGTGTGTGCAGAGGGTTTTTGGGTGATTAAGAAGATCTGTAGCTGTGTGCACAGAGATCTGCAACTTAGTGCGCAGCTTTGAGGAATTGAAGGGATCTGCAGCTGAGTGCACAGATCAGAACTGTGGTTTTTGTAAAGAGTTAAATAAAACACAGTTCTGTGGACGTAGCCCCTAAACTGGGGGTGAACCACGTTATATCTTGTGTCGTGGTTTTGTTGTGTTGTTGTTATGTTATTTTATGCATTGATAAATATATAACTGATAAGTAAGATCATTGCTAAAATACTAACTTCGCTGTGAATTCCCAGTAAAGGGTTAAGCAAGGCACTGTTTGTTTATCTAACCGCGAAGCTAAATAAGTGAATGTCAAAGCTCTATATTTTATGATTATCAATTGTTAGAAGCTAAAGGTACAGTAATATCCCTCTTCTGCTTGCAGAAACCTGATTCTGCGGCACCCCATAGCTGTTTCGAGTGAGACTGCAACCTGTTCGTAGGTTGTTGTCGAAAGGGCCAACACTATGGGTCTTTTGTTGGTGTGAAGACAAAAGTATAGAACCCGGGTCTACCCTAAGCCCAACAAATTGGTTTTGTTGCCGGTTGAACTCAGTATCTGCTCAAGAGGGGTTTACGTTGTACCTCAAGGGCTATGTTTTGGAGACCCTCAGTGAAAGAAATCGGTGATTGGATTGAAGAGAATTATCTGAACTTTGTTGTACAAGAGAACAAAGATCCGCGTCGTAGTTCAAATGAATTTTTACAAAGGTACGCTTTTTCTTATGTTTATGAAATTTTCTTTGGTAGTATCCACATAGAGTTACACCAGTGGTTATCCAGGTTAACAGAGAGAAGGACGAACTTCCAAGAAGGTCAGTTTCCTTATTGGACCCCCGCAAGACTTAATATATTGAAAAGGGTAAACAACGAGATATCCCGAGCTGTTGATTTCTGGACAATGTGAACCCTTGAAGCATTTGTGACGGAGTTCGCCATTGACACAAGTACGTCATTCAGCGAAGCCGAATGGCAGTTTTTCAAAGGGCTAAGGGGTGAGTACTTGAATTCATTTAGTTTAAGAATTAAAATGCTATTGGCTGAAAAAGGTATATTGCTTATTGAATCAGACTGTTAGATTTAGTATTACTAACCTATGTTTGCAAGTGAAAGTACCTTCGACGAGCAAAGTGGTTTGTTGTGAAGTGGCAAAAGGTACAAGAGAAATTTTGAGTCCTATACCCTAGTTCAGAATACCGAGTCTAACCCCGTAAGTCCAGCAGCCTCAAAGCCCGAAGAAACCCCTTCTGTTGGAAATCCTTCGGTAACCCCACAACGAAGACCTATTATCCCTGAGAACCCATCGCAATCTGAAAGTAACCCTAGCCCAAGTATTCCTGTCGCAGGTCAGTCTACCCCAGTAAGTTCCCCCATGCCTACTACCAGTCCCCCCCCCCCCCCCCCCTAGATCGGCGATGGCCCAAATGAATGATGACATTAATCTCCCTGTTTTCAAAGGAACTGGATCAGAGGATCCAGAACAGTTATGGTTCTTATGTAAAGTAGTGTGGACTGCTAAGAACATTATGGATCAAGATATAAGAAGAGTGCAGCTGGTTACTTCTTTTAGAGATCGCGCTTTGACCTGGTTCATGAAGTATTCCAGTACTCAGAACCATGTCTTGGCTGATATAAAAGCAGCAATGATAAAGGAATTTAAGAAGCCTAAATCAGAGTCGCAGTGTATCACTGAACTAAAGGAAATTCAGCAGCGGCGAGGAGAATCAGTGTGGGATTTTGATTAGAGGTTCAAAGTTCTGCTAGATCAAGTCAGTTTCACTATTGGACCAGCACAGCATAAGGAATGGTTCATCGTAGCTTTGTTACCGCACATCAGGACTCCACTCATGCAACAGAAGGTTGCGGATCAGTAGGAGGCTTTGGAAATCGCTATGAAGCTTGAAACAGCCCCTGTCGAAGATAATTCTGGTATTGCTCAAATGCAAGCGCAGTTGGCAGTGATGGCTCTGGAGCTTTGCGATATGAAAAAAGGGAAATCTATTCGCGAAGAGGTTTGGTGTACAAGATGTCGGATAGAGGGTCACGACAAGGAACAGTGTCCTGCGGTAAGAAATTACCTGAATTCTGGTGCACCAAACCCGTTCAACCCTGGTGTTCTATATTATGAGCTCTGTAGGACAACTGGCTAGCATCGACCTGAAGACTGCTATCTTCTGTAGAGGTATGTGCAAGTACCTAAGAACCCTTATTGAAAGTTTTGTAAGTCAGTGGGACACAACGAAGATGAGTGTCGCAGATTTGACCTCATGAGAGAACGGACTTATGATGCTTATCGGGTACAAAATGATGGCCAAGGCAATGATGGATATGGTTACCGTGGTAGTACATCAGGTCACGGAACTTTTGGAGGTCGTGGTCGTGGTGGTATGGATGGAAGAGGACGAGGCTAGGTTGTGTGCTATAACTGTAACCAGGTAGGACATCTAGCTAGAGACTGTCGAAACCCAACTACGACATGTCGATATTGTAGATCTGTCGACCATGTGATTGAGCAATGCTCGCAGCTGATAGCGAAGATTCAAGAAAGAAATAGTGCCCCTACTCAGAATATTCAGCTGATTGCTTTGGAGCAATGGCCTGTCCCAGCCATTAATGTTGTTACCATGAGTGGAGCTACGACGAAAGTGCAGAACAAGGAGAAATAGCCTGCCGAGGCTTGGGTTCGTAAGGCCCTAGAAAAAATCCCAGCATTTGATGTCGAAAGAGAAAAAGAGACATTTATGGAAGCCAATAGAGACTTTGCTGACCCCAACACATCAGTAGCACCTGCGCAAGAACCTTAGCAGCAGTCGCAACCGCAAGAAGCTTTGACGGACAAAGTAAGTACACTGTCCTCCTTTTTACAAAGTTGTATGAAGCTCTTAAGAAATCAGAATGCTTTAAATGAGTTGCAGAAAGTTATTGCTTCTTGCGAACCTCAGCGAAGTCCTGTTAAGGAAAAAACTGTTCATATGGTCAGAAGAACTGGCAGGGAGATGAGATTGAATGCTCAGATAGGAGAATATGACATGACTGATGTCATCTTGGACCTAGGATCAGAAGTAAATGTCTTAACTAAGCAGACATGGGAACAAATGGGAAAACTTACTCTGGAATGGTCCCCTATATAGTTGAGATTAGCTAATCAGTAGAAGATTGTGCCCCTAGGAAGACTCCCTAGTGTATCATTAGATATTGATGGAGTCAGTACCTTAGCAGACTTTGAGGTAATTGAAATAATTAATGACAGCAACCCCTATCCAGCACTGCTAGGCATTGAATGGGGAATAAATAATGATGCAGTAATCAACCTAAAGAAGAGGCAGATGACTTTCGAAGGGAAAGGACTAAGATTCCTAGTCCCATTGGATCCTTCTCCAGGAGAGAGATACACCGAGCCAGTAAGAGATGAAGACCAAGATGTTTTGGACCATATCTACAATATCACAGTGAAGGAAGTAGATTATGTTGATCCTACTGCCGAAGGTATCATGGATTGGTAGTGTGACAGCTCCTGCATGATGGATTCAGATGACGGCCTAGAGAACTGGCATAATAGACTGTATGAGCTACATGGACATCGATGTACAAGAATTGCCAAGTCTCTCAGATGGATTAGTTCATAGACAAGAACCTTACCTATTTTTGATGGTTTGACAGACCCAGAAGAGTTTATTGTGCAATTCTTAGAGCAGGTACCAGACTCATAGAAAATGGAGACTCTAGATTCAGCATTTAGAGCCATAGCAGCCAGATGGTGGAATGGGCACAAAAAGTACATTCATAGTTGGGAAGCATGCCAGAAGTCCCTTTGCCTAAGATTTAGGGATCAACCTCAGGAGGTGCGAAGCAGTTTTAATGGTATGACCAGTCCTCAAGGACACTTGGAGAAATGCTACGAAGCATGGAAGCATGTACCTCGTGAAGAATGGGTACATAGGTTTGTGCACACCCTGGAACCTATAGCAAAGAACTGGTATGCGGAGGTCAAGCTTCACCATGGTACTGTAAGTTGGGATAGTCTTGTTGATAGTTTTGTGCTGACATTCTCTATTAATGAGGTTTCTCCTGCTTTGCACGCAGCTGTTAGGATGATCCATACTAAAGTATTTGATGATCAAGAAATAGCAGAATACCAACCTGATTGGAAGGAACAAGAAGCAGTCATTCCCATGGAGTACATTGTTCCTAGACTCAGAATATATGCTTTCATAGAGATGGATGACCTAGATATGATGAAAGAAAGGCTGGCAAAGATACTAGAACTTGAAGAGGACAGATTCATTGCAGTGTTCCAGCAGCAAGTACAGAAAGCTAGAGAAAAAGCATGGCATGATAGACACATTAAGAGGAAGCAGTTCCAAAATGGTGATCTTGTGCTTTTGTATGACAGTAAATTCATGAAATTCCCAGGGAAGTTCAAGACACATTGGAAAGGACCATACATAGTGCAGAGAGTTACTAATGGTGGCGTAGTCCAGTTAGCTAAATTGAATGGAGTAATTTTACCTTCCATGGTGAATGGAAGTAGGTTAAAGAAGTACAGGGACAAGGTGAGACCCCTTAATCAGAAGTAACGGAAAGAAGGACAGTCTAAGTACCAAGAACAGTTGCAATTGGGTACTAGACTATAATGAAGATGTTCTCAAGGCTACGAAGTGTGAAGACTGTCAAAATTTGAAGGTTGAAGTTTGGTTGCCGTGTGGGTCAGGATGGGTCGAAGGCGAATATTATGTCGAGGGTACTCATTGAGGCGAAGCTGAAGTTAGTGGTTATGTCGAAGACTCAAAGGTGTTTCGCAGCCTAAAATGTGACTGACGGGAAAAACTCGACTTGGCGGTGTCGGCATGTGAACTGCATGTCATGATGAGATTTTGGGAAAATCTAGCGCCGTGTGGACCGGATTTACCGCCGTTCCATCAGATTTGGTGTCATTAATGCACCATGACGACAAATTTTGTTGCAGGATTCTATAAGAAGCTACATCGGCCTCTAACTCCTGCATTGTGCACTTCTTTGAGTTTACAGCTAGCACCATGTCAAATGATCGTGAAGTCAGGGAGAGAGGTCTGCAGAACCTTATGAGCAATCCTCCTTGCAAGGAGGTGTCTCCAGCGCCAAATAATCCAAAGCAGATACGATCAACCAGAAATAAATTTAAAGCAGAAGTTCACTCTAAGTGGAACAAAGAAAGGCACAACCCCTCAGGAAAGACTCAGGAGGATCCTGAAGAATGGAGGCATGTTGTTTGTCTTCTACAAAATTACAATGGCATGCAATCACAAGGGCACCGCCTATTAAGGACCCAAAGTTGTGGATGGTCAAATGTTCGATAGGACATGAACGGGAGGCAGTTTGAAGGATGGGGTCATTGATAGAAGGCATAATGACCCCCATGACCACCATAAATATGATGGAGGCAGACAGCAGCATAAGAGATGGTCGTATTATACTAAGGACGAAAGGTTGAAGGATGAAGATCAAGCAAGCCATGGCTGTGGTAGCAGTAGAAGAAGGGACGACGATGCAGCCGTAGCAAGCCATTTTCTATCTTTGCCAACAAGATTCTACCACCAGAAAAGCAGCAGAGTGTCCCGGGACGGGACACTGGTGAGTCTTAGGGGCCTGTTGGGGCGCACACCTTAACGGTCCCTAATTTTGGTAACTTCACAGTTTTTGTGGAAGTTTGTAAGTGGAGTTGCGACTCAAAATAGTCTTACGGGTGTCGGGGTTGAGTAAAATCCTTCTTTTTGTAATAAACCCATGGTTTAAGTCCAGGGTTTAGGGTTTGGGTGCCCATGGTTTAAGCCCATGGTTTTGTAATAAGTGCACTATAAATAAACACTCTTGTAAAGAAGTCAGTTTAGGCTTTTGATGTAAGATGAAGTAATGCGAAGCTAAGGCTTGTTTTGTAAGGAAGGTTAAGTCCCAGTTGTGTGCGTGGATGACCTCTGTAGCTATGTGCGTAGAGGGTTTTTGGGTGATTAAGAAGATCTGTAGCTATGTGCACAGAGATATACAGCTTAGTGCGCATCTTTGAGGAATTGAAGGGATCTGCAGCTGAGTGCGCAGATCAGAACTGTGGTTTTTGTAAAGAGTTAAATAAAACACAGTTCTGTGGACGTAGCCCCTAAACTGAGGGTGAACCATGTTATATCTTCTGTCGTGGTTTTGTTGTGTTGCTGTTATGTTCTTTTATGCATTGATAAATATATAACTGATAAGTAAGATCACTGCTGAAATACTAACTTCGCTGTGAATTCCCAGTAAAGGGTTAAGCAAGGCATTGTTTGTTTATCTAACCGCGAAGCTAAATAAGTGAATGTCAAAGCTCTGTATTTTATGATTATCAATTGTTAGAAGATAAAGGTACAGTAATATCCCTCTTCTGCTTGCAGAAACCTGATTCTGTGGCACCCCATAGCTGTTTCGGGTGAGACTGCAACCTGTTCGCAGGTTGTTGCTGAAAGGGCCAACACTGTGGGTCTTTTGTTGGTGCGAAGACAAAAGTATAGAACTCGGGTCTGCCCTAAGCCCAACAGTACACCATTGTAGAACCCTTTGGAAGGGTTAGAAAGGTTTTAAATTTGAATGTTGCTTCCAATATTGAAGGCATCTAGGTTCAAAATTTCCACACATATAAAATAAAAATTGATAGCTTAGACCTGAACCACATGGCTTCTTGCTGCAATTACAAGAACACCCATGCAAAATGAGGGTAACATTATGCATACTAAAATGGATCCCTTAGATATTAAACAAATCCCATGCACCATACTTAGATCATGCAATCTTGGGTTTTTTAAAATATGAAAATAGAACAAATATTGTCCACTGTTTGAAATTAAGGAAGGGGTAGCCATCGATATGAATCACAAGAGGGCATCAGGGAAAATAACATAGGGACATGAATACATCTCGAAGGATTATCTAAGTCTTAAATCGAAACCAAATATATCTTGAATGCACATCTAAATCCAATTTTAACACCATGGACTAGAGGAAATCACAAATAAGGAAAGAAACAACCTAAGAGCCATAAACTATACCAGATATTTGTGTAAGCGTTGATGCCCAATTGATATACAATAATAGATCAAAGTGATCTCAAGGATTTGGGACTCTGGTGCATATAGATGAGTAAGATAAGGTTGTGTGTAAATAATGTCCTAGAAAGCAATGCTATTGTACTTGGAACTAGATCTAAACCATTTTTCCCGAAATGACTTATTAAATAAAATATACATGAAAATTTCAAATTTTAATTTAAAAAATATACTCATGTACATCAGTATAGATCCAAAAAATTAACAATACACTTCTATGAAGACTAGAACCCTTTGGAAGGGCTAGAAAGGGTTTAAATTTGAATGTTGCTTCCAATATTGAAGGTAGTAAGGTTCAAAATTTCCACACATATAAAATAAAAATTGACAGCTCAGACCTGAACAACATTGCTTCTTACTGCAATTAAAAGAACACCCATGCAAAATGAGGGTGACATTATGCATACTGAAATGGATCCCTTAGTTGTAAAACAAATCCCATGCATCATACTTGGATCCTACAATATTGGGTGTTTTAAAATATGAAAATAGAACAAATATTTTCCACTATTTGAAATTAAGGAAGGGGTAGCCATTGATATGAACCACAAGTGGGCATGGGGGAAAATAACATAGGGACATGAAGACATATTAATGGCATATCTGAGTCTTAAATTGAAACCACATATATCTTGAATGCACATGTAAAGCTAGTTTTAACACCATAGACTAGAGGCAATCACAAATAAGGAAAGAAACAACCTAAGAGCCATAAACTATACCAGATCTTTGTGTAAGCGTTGATTCCCAAGGATATACAATAACAGGTGGGAGTGCTATCAAGGATCTAGGAGCATGGTGCATATAGATAAGGAAGATAAGGTTGTGCATAAATTATGTCATAGAAAGCAATGTTATTGTACTTGGAACTAGATCTGAACCATTTTACCCGAAATGACTTATTAAATAAAATATACATAAATTTTACAAATTTTAATTTAAAAAATATACTCATGTACATCAATTTATTAGATCCAAAAAATTAACAATACACTTCTAGGAAGAGCTACAACCCTTTGGAAGGGCTAGAAACGGTTTAATCTCTCAACTTTATAATTTATTTGACTTAAATATTTCATGGCAGACAAGTTCCTGACACTAGCTCCCAAGCTAAGTAACTCAAGTTTTGTCTACAACATATGTGGTGTATTGGTGGTTGTGAATCCTACCCTTTTTTGTATTTCAAGTGACTACCTCTGGTGGTAGCAAACGAAGCAGTGACCAACAAATATGGACATACTTACCACTAGCAGTAATTCCTAACAAATTTGACATCTCTGTGAGTTCTGAATTCCCATCATTGCCTGCAGATGTGGCTCTTGACAAGCATATATGAAGCAACAGTTGATTCCAAAATTCACATAAAGTAAATGCTTCTAATATGGTAGCAGTGCTTTTGATTTTAACTTTTACCCGAGGTTCCACATGCTCAAGGATCCTTTTATCGATGAGTTGAGCTCACTAGAAGACAAAAATGCTGAGGAGATACTTCATATTTACAACATTATTGCCACATCTAGATTGTTTACACCATAATGGTTTTTCTTTTATAGTAAAAAAGTTTCCAAAAGGTTCCTTTTTCGCAATGTAACTTTTAGGAAGTCATCTCTTTTTCACAATTAAAAATACAAAGTATTAGAGAAATGGAGAATTTTGAGTATTTAATAGATGTATTTAATAGTCATTTAATAGATGTATTTGAGTATTTAATAGATGTATTTAATATTCATCTCTATACCTAAGTGAGTATTTAATATATGTATTTATTTTAGGACATTTAGTTCAAGTTTTGTCTTTCAAGATAAGCAAGACAAGTAATGAAATGAAAGCTTTATTAGTCCTGAATAAAAATAGGGAGGGAAAAAAGGTAATGCCATAGAAGATGTTTTAACTCTTGCTGGGAAGAAAGAAGGTATTTCTCTGACAAAGAGTAAACCTATGGAACAATCAAATGGTATGCAACTAAATGGGGCAACCAAATGGCATACGCTACCCTATTCATTGATACAACCAACCTACTCACTAATAGCATCCACACTATTCACTAATGCAACCAACCTACTCACTAATAGCATCCTCACTATTCACTGATGTAACCAACCTACTCACTAGTAGCAACCACCATACATTGTTCACTTCTGGAAATTGACCTAGATTTTATTAACAAAAATCAAGATATATTAAATGATGCAACGATTTTCCAAATCATAACACTCCTCTCTAATTATTAATGTGCACTTCCCCATAATTGTAGAAATTTTAGATATAAATATAATTATTGCTATTCTTGTGATGATTCATGTAATTAGGCATTACCTTTACACCAAAATATCTCTCACACATTATCCATATTAACTAATTACAACAGTGATTTGGATTTTGGTATTAAATACTGTAATACATTCGTTGAAAGGAAACTAAAATAATTCTTTAGGGAGAACAACAATATCATTGACAAGGAAGAAGTTACATTTTAAATTTCATCTAGTTTCAAGGTATGGATATTTATGTTATTCCATACTTGTAGCTTATGATCGATTTGCACTTTATTTTCTATGATAATTGTATCTCTTTACATTTATTATCTTGATTCCCAAGCCCTAGATTTTCCTAGGTTTTCTGTCACGTCCCCATGCCTCCGACCGGCAAAGAGGACGCGAGATTGAGCTAAATGAGAGCGGGCCAAACGCCCATGAACATGTACAGGAAGTAAAATCGCCTAGAACAGAATGCTTAAGAGAATTTGAACTAAATTATGCACCCAGAATTATTAATCATTCACAGAAGCAATTTAATCATCATACACAGCGGAAAATAACAGCATTCAGACATGCATTCATTCAACATGTTCATTTCATTTTTAATTAACAGTAAATGTGGAATTGCAGAGGTAAAATACACAAGATCACTTATCTTATGAAAGCTTTGCTCCGCAACCAGCTACGTCGCTGCAACGTTCCACCCAACCATAGGCCAGCGTGCTCATCAATCTCTCAGCAACGCTGCCACCCCTGAGCTGGGCATGATTCTCCAAGGAATAAGGGAACCAGCAGGCTGACACATAGCCAAAGACAACCCAAACACATCCAAGCCAACTCAGTTGGGTTTATCAGGCCATTAAGGAGCTGAAGAAGGCAATTTGCTAAGCTGGTGAGCTCATTACAGAGCCAAGAACACCTACACTAGAACTAGCCTGACCTCTAAGACACCCATCCACACCCAACACAAGGAATCAGTCCCTTCTCTGCTACACAGTCCCTCAGGCCCTGCATTCCTTTCCAGTGCTATTCAGGGGTGATGGGGAAGAAGGCCAGCCCTCTAGCTCTGCCTGTGTGGTTTCTAGCACCAGGTTTATCAAGAAACTAAGCCAACACCCTTGCTCCCAATACAGTCCGAAGACCAACAATTGCACTCCGGCAATTAATTCAACTCTCACAGCTTAAACAGGGGAAAACGAGTTACACAGCCCCACACATAACAGCAAAAATGACTCACACATAACAGCAAAAACGACTCACACATGAGGAAACACACACAGTCCTGAAGCTTATCATTGAACACAACTCACAGCAGGGGAAAAACGCCCCAAATAGTCTTGTGCATGAGACCAAATGTCAATGGGACAGTCAAAAACGTGAATGGAAAATGCACCAGCAGCTCCAAAAACGTGAGGAAGACAACCCATGCCCTGGCATTACAAAAACGACCTCCAATCCCTGGGAAAAAATGAAGCCACAGCCAAAAACGTGGATGGAGAAACACACAGGAAACTCCAGCTGCTCCCCCAAAACGTGAGAGAACTCAAAAACGTGAATGCATAGCAGAATGGCATACGATTTTGGGCCTTTTTCTTGCCCAGGAAGTCAGAACACGTTTTTCAAAAATGGGTCTCTGCCCAATTCGAATTTTGGTTTCCCATACTCTTCCCCTTTCATGCAATAACTTCCTCAACCACCAGCAGTCTTTCTTCAATGAAAGTGGTTGGGTAAAACAAGAAGAAGTCACATGGGTATTTTCCCTTATTGGCTAAAGTTGGACAATTTCCCCACATCCTTACCCTTGGAAGATAATGCCCCATTCGATTTAGTTGTCGCGGCCGTAGCTGGTTGTGTTCATTTTAATTAATTATAGATGCATATTTACATGATGTTGAAACTTAATATGTGCCGCACGCCCCGATATTCAATCGGTGACGATTTAAATCCCAAAACATAGCATAACCAATCAATGGTGGGGCCTTGGCCTTTAGCTCCACACCATGATCATTACAATATATACATCATATACATCTAATGTAACGGGGTCAAGACCGGGACGTGACATTTTCCCTTAGATTCCCCATTAAAATGAAACTTGTAATGATTTTCCCACTCAATATTTTCAAGTTCTTCAGAGAGGTTTCATAATTATGGATATGCTTCTTCTGTTTCATCAATTGGTTGATGTGACTAGTGTGTCCTGAACCCTACCTTATGAATAGAATATATCAATCCTTAAAGTACCATTCATCTTGTCCTCACTTTCCATTTGATTCACCTTGATTCCATTAGCCCTAGTTGGATATTGACACTAATATCTTAGGTCTCTCCATAAATTCTTATTCAAAAACCATAAAAAATACAACCCCATTTTCCTAGGGATATCTCTTTAAAATAACGGTGTTCCCTCATTGCCATATCCTAGTAAACCTATTTACTCATGACCCCTGAAGTTTGAGAATAGACAATAGTAAGTGCATATAGTTAGTTACTATGGTGAAAGTGTGCAAGGCCTATAAGGTTACTATGAACTAGTAGTGATATTTTGGGATTTAACTACATGTGCTAGTTTGTGTGGTAAGACTCATTAGATTTCCTTAACTATGCAATATCATTGTAATATATTCCCTTATGCTTGTGCTAGAAGGAAATCTAACATGCGTTGTATTTTCTTCACGGTGCAATGCATTTGATGACAATGTGGTTGTACCAAAAGAAAAGCTAACATGCGTTAGATTTCCTTCATGGTGTGATGTATTTGATGGAAATGTAGTTGTACCGCTAAGAAAGAAAGCACGGATTAGATTTCATTAACATGCAATGTTGTTGTTAGAAATTCCCTTGTGGTGGTGCTAAAAAGAAAGCTAACATGTGTTAGCTTTGCAATATTGTGCAACGGGGTTGTAAGAAATGCACTTGTGCTTGTGCTAGAAGGAAAGCTAATGCGCATTAGATTTCCTTTTGGTAATGTAGTTGTACCAATAAGGAAACTAACACGGTTTAGCTTTGATTCACATGCAATGTTGTTGTTAGAAATTCCCTTGTGATTGTGCTAGATGGAAAGCTAACAAGTGTTAGATTTCCTTCACTGCACAACGCCGTTGTAAGAAATTCCCATGTGATTTTGCTAAAAGAAAACTAACATGCATTAATTTCATTCATGGTGCAATGCATTTAATGGCAATAGGGATTTTACTAGTAGGAAATCCAGCATGCATTATTTTTCATTCAGCATGATATGTTGTTCCTATAAATGTCTTTGGGCTAGTGCTAGAAAGAAAGCTAATAGGTGTTAGCTATGCTTCACTGTGCAATGTTGTTGTGCTTGTGTTAGAAGGAAGCCTAACATGGGTTATATTTCCTTCATGGTGCAGTGTATTTTATGGGAATGTGGTTGTACCGATAGGAAATCTAACACGCGTTAGCTTTGATTCAACATGGAATGTTGTTGTTAGAAACATCTTTTTTCTTTTTCTAGAAGGAAAGCTAACATGTGTTAGCTTTCCTTTACTCTGCAACGTGGTTGTAGGAATTTCCCTTATGCTCGTGCTAGAAGGAAAGCTAATGCATGTTAGATTTCCTTCATCATGCAATGTATTTGATGGTAATGTAGTTGTACCCATAGGGTAGCTAAAATGATTTAATTTTTATTCACATGCAATGTTGTTCTTAGAAATGCCCTTGTGCTTGTGCTAGAAGGAAAGCTAACATGTGTTAGATTTCATTCATAGTGCAATGTCGTTGTAAGAGATGACCTTGTGGTTGTGCTAGAAGGAAACCAACATGGGTTATATTTCCTTCATGGTGTAATGATTTTGATGGCAATGTAGTTTTCATTGTAAGAAATATAACACGTGTTAGCTTCTATTCACATGCAATGTAGTTGTTATAAATTCCCTAGTGGTTGTGGTAGATGGAAAGTTAACATGCATTAGGTTTCCTTCACTATGGATAGTCATTGTTAGATATGCCCTTATGCTTGTACTATGAAGAAAACTAATGCGCGTTATATTTCCTTCATGGTGCAATGTATCTGATGGTAATGTAGTTGTACCGATATTAAATATAACAAGGTTTAGCTTTTAATCACATACAATTTTGTTGTAATAAATGTCATTCTTATTGTGCTAGAAGGAAAGCTAATGAGCATTCAGTTTCCTTAACTATGCAACACCATTGTAAAAAACCCTTGTGCGTGTGGTAAAAGAAAAGGGAACATGTGTTAGATTTCCTTCATGGAGCAATGTATTTGATGTCAATGTGGTAGTACCGATAGGAAAGGAAAGCTAACATGCATTAGCTTTCATTCTCCAAAGCTAACATGTGTTAGCTTTCCTTCACTATGAAATGTTGTTATGCTTATATCAGAAGGAATCCTAACATTGGTTAGATTTCCTTCGTCAAACAGTGCATTTTATGGGAATGTGGTTGTACCAGTGAGAAATCTAACATGCGTTACCTTTGATTCAACATGCAATATTGTTGTTAGAAGCGTCCTTGTTCTTTTGCTAGAAGGAAATCTAACACGCGTTAGCTTTCCTTCACTTTGCAACGTGGTTGTAGGAATTTCCCTTGTGCTTGTGCTGGAATGAAAGATAACGCGTGTTAGATTTCCTTCATCATGCAATGTATTTGATGGGAATGTAGTTGTACCCATAGGGAAGCTAACACGGTTTAATTTTTATTCACATGCAATGTTGCTCTTAGAAATGCCCTTATGACTGTGCTAAAAGGAAAGCTAACACGCGTTAGATTTCCTTCACTATGCAATATCGGTGTAATGTATTCCCTTGTGCTTATGCTAGAAGGAAATCTAACATGTGTTGTATTTTCTTCACGGTGCAATATAATTGATAACAATGTGGTTGTACCAAAAGAAAAACTAACATGCATTAGATTTGCTTCATGGTTTTATATATTTGATGGAAATGCAGTTGTATCGATAGGACAACAAACATGATTAAGCTTTCATTAACATGCAATGTTGTTGTTAGAAATGTACTTGTGGTGGTGCTAAAAATAAAGCTAACACGTGTTAGCTTTGAAATACTGTGCAACGTGGTTGTAAGAAATGCACTTGTGCTTGTGCTAGAAGGAAATCTAATGCGTGTTAGATTTCCTTCATAGTGCAATGCATTTTATGGTAATGTAGTTGTACCAATAAGGAAGCTAACATTGCTTAGCTTTGATTCACATGCAATGTTGTTGTTATAAATTCCCTTGTGATTGTGCTAGAAGGGAAGCTAACACATGTTAGATTTCCTTCACTGTACAACGTCATTGTAATAAATGTCCTTGTGCTTCTGCTAAAAGAAAACTAACACGCGTTAGATTTCATTCACAGTGCAATGCATTTGATGACAATGTGGTTTTACTAGTAGGGACGCCAACATGCATTATTTTTCATTTTCCATGATATCTTGATCCTATAAATGTATTTGGGCTAGTGCTAGAAAGAAAGCTAACACGTGTTAGATTTGCTTCACTGTGCAATGTTGTTGTAAGAAATGTTGTTATGTTTGTGTTAGAAGGAAGCCTAAAATGGGTTAGATTTCCTTCGTGGAGTAGTGAATTTTACGGGAATGTGGTTGTACCAGTGGGAAATCTAACACACGTTAGCTTGATTCAACATGCAATGTTATTGTTGGAAACGTCCTTGGTATTTTTCTGGAAGGAAAGCTAACACATGTTAGCATGTTAGCTTTGCTTCACTGTGCAACGTGGTTGTAGGAATTTCCCTTGTGCTTGTATTAGAAGGAAAGATAACGCGTGTTAGATTTACTTCATCATGCAATGTATTTGATGGTAATGTAGTTGTACCCATAGGGAAGCTAACATGGTTTAACTTTTATTTACATGCAATGTTGTTATCAGAAATGCCCTTATGATTGTGCTAAAAAGAATCCTAACACACGCTAGATTTCCTTCATTATGCAACATCATTGTAAGATATTCCCTTGAGTTTGTGCTAGAATAAAATATAACATGCGTTGGATTTCCTTCACGGCACAATGTATTTGATGACAATGTGGTTGTACTAAAAGGGAAACTAGCATGCGTTAGATTTCCTTCATGGTGCGATGCATTTGATGGAATTGTAGTTCTACCGATATGAAAGAAAACACGCGTTAGCTTTCATTAACATGCAATATTGTTGTTAGAAATGCCCTTGTGGTGGTGCTAAAAAGAAAAGTAATGCGTGTTAGATTTATTTCATAGTGCAATGCATTTTATGGTAATGTAGTTGTACAAATAAGGAAGCTAACACGATTTAGCTTTCATTTACATGCAATGTTGTTGTTAGAAATGCCTTTGTGATTGTGATAGAAAGAAAGCTAACACATGTTATATTTCTTTCACTACGCAACGCAGTTGTAAGAAATGCTCTTTTGCTTGTGCTAGAAGAAAGCTAACATGCGTTATATTTCATTAATGGTCCAATGCATTTGATGACAATGTGGTTTTTACTAGTAGGAAAGCCAACATGCATTCTTTTTCATTCGCCATGATATGTTGTTCCTATAAATGTCTTTGGGCTAGTGCTAGAAAGAAATCTAACACATGTTATCTTTGCTTCATTGCACAATGTTGTTGTAAGAAATGTTGTTATGCTTGTGTTAGAAATAAGCCTTCGTGGTAAAATGTATTTTATGAGAATGTGGTTGTACCGATTGGAAATCTAACACATGTTAGATTTTATTCAACATGCAATGTTGTTGTTAGAAACATCCTTGTTCTTTTGCTAGAAGGAAAGATAACACACATTAGCTTTCCTTCACTTGGCAATTTGGTTGTAGGAATTCCCCTTATGCTTGTGCTAGAAGGAAAACGAGCACATGTTATATTTCTTTCATCATGCAATGTATTTGATGGTAATTTACTTGTACCCATATGGAAGGTAACAAGGTTTAATTTTTATTCACATGTAATGTTGTTCTTAGAAATCCCCTTATGATTGTGATAAAAGGAAAGCTAACGTGCGTTATATTTCCTTCATTGTGCAACATCGTTGTAAGATATTCTCTTGTGTTTGTCTTATAAGAAAATATAACATGTGTTGGATTTCCTTCATTGTGCAATGAATTTGATGACAATGTGGTCGTACCAAAAGGGAAACTAACATGCGTTAGATTTCCTTCATGGTGCGATGTATTTGATGGAAATGTAGTTGTATTGATAAGAAAGGAAACACGCATTAGCTTTCATTAACATGTAATGTTGTTGTTAGAAATTCCCTTGTGGTACAACTACATTACCATAAAATGTAGCCAACTATATCCTCGCAGAAGGTCACCTCTACTTGTACAACTATATCAAATTCCTGAAGTAACATCAACCACCTAGTCACTCAAGCATTAGTAAAAGATTTATTCATTAAATATCTAATAGATGAGTGGTCAGTATGTACAAAAGTAGAATATTCAGTAATATAATGCACAAATTTATTAATGGCATAAACAATGGCAAGGAACTATTTTTTCGTTACCATATAGTTCAGTTCAACAAGAGCCAGATTCTTACTAACATAGTATATAGCATACAGGTTGTGACCTTCCTGCTATTCCAAAACTGATCCAATGGTTGTATCTGAAGCATCAGAAGAGATATGAAAAGGCAGGGCCCAATTAGGCCCTCTCAAGATAGGTGTTGTAGATAGCCTTTTCTTCAGTTCTGCAAACGCTTCCTGGCATGCATCTGTCCAAACAAATTGTGCATCTTTCATTAGTAAAGTAAATAAAGGGGATGCCAATTTGGAAAAAAATTCTATAAATCACTTATAATAGCCAGCATGACCACGATCATGACCAAGAAAACTTCTTACCTCTTTCTGCGACCCAGGAGTAGGGATATTTGCAATTACCTTTATCTTGGCCGGATCTACCTGGATTCTTGTAGCAGATATAAAATGTCCTAGAACTACACCTTCACTCATCATCATATGACACTTTTCAGTGCTCAAGGATAGGTGGGTCTGTTCACATTGTTTCAAAACGTTTTCCAAGTTCCTTAGAGCTTCATCAAAATTGTTACCATATGGAGTGAAATCATCCATAAAAAATTCCATGCAATCATTTACCATTTCAGAGAAAATCCCAATTACATCTTGTTGAAATGTAGCTGGCGCATTACACAATCCAAAAGGAAGCACCCTATATGAAAAGGTTCCTTAAGGACAAGTGAAGGTGGTTTTGTCTTGGTATTCAGGGGCAATCTGGATCTGGTTATATCCACTAAAACCATCTAGGAAAGAAAAGAAGCTTTTTCCGTACATGGTGTCTAAAACTTGATCGATAAAAGGCGAAGGGAAGTGGTCTTTATGTGTTTCTTTATTCAGTTCTCTGTAAAATACATAGACTCACCATTTCCCATTTTTTTAAGGCAGGATCATTAGTGGGGAAACCCACTCACTGTCTGAAATAGGGTAGATAAAACGTGCCTCTAAAATTTTCTAAATTTCCTCCTTCACAATGTCTCTCAAATTTGGGTTCATTCTGCATTGAGGTTGGCGTATAAGATTTGAATCATTCTTAATATAAATATGGTGAGTACACAGTCCTGAGGGGATACCCATCATGTATGTATATTCCCACACAAAATCCCCCTTATTCCGTTTCAATAGCATAACAAGACGTTCCAGTTCATCGGTTTTGAGATTAGGATTAATGTTTAATGTTCTCCCTGGTTCGATTTCTACTGGAACACTCTTTGAGTTATCAATTACTCGGATCATTTATGTGTTACTGACTAAGGATTCTTCTGTAATTTATTCCTATTCTTGTTCTTTTAATGTGTTGTTCAGGATCTGATATGCTTGTCTAATGACAGACATAGGCTCGCTAATAAAATTACAGATGGTGTCATTTTCAATTTTTGTTTTGAAAGTCAAGGCTCTCCAAACTTTTATTAAGAGTTGAATATCTTCCTCCTCCTCTAAATCCATCCACAATGAAATTTCAATGTCTAAGCTCAGTATGGATGGAGGATATAAGGTCAGGTTTTTTATGGAAATTCCATCATAAAATCATCATGTACCTCGATCTACAGCTAATGTATGCATCTGATGTAGCTAGCCATGGTCTTCCGAAGATTAATGGGTGTCCCCCTAGTGGTGACTTGGGATGTAAAACAACAAAGTCTATAGGGTACTCCCATGAGTCAATGTAGACTAATAGGTGGTCCAAGATTCCTTCCGGTTTGATAGTGGTTCTGTCATCCATTTCTAGTATGGTTGGGGTAGGCATGAGATCAGTGAGTACTAATTTATTTACAGTATCAATGGTCATAAAGTTTATTGAAGCACCTAAATTGACCAAAATGTTAGGGATTTGGGTCTCCCTGATATATGTTGTAACAGTGGGGTTACTTGCGTCATCATATTTAGCTAGTGGAGCTCTCCCCATCATAAGTTCAGATAGCTTCCCCACTACATGCATTGTAGGAGGATCCTTAGGATTCCTTCCTAGTTTTTTTACATCCAGATCTCTAACAGTCTTGGTATAGATAATTACATCATGTAGGGATTGTAATAGTGGAATTTTTACCTAAATATTTTTCAACTCTCCTAAAAGGTTGAAACTAGGTTGTTCCACGACCTTTTGCAAGTTTAATAGTTCAGGATACGGTGGTTCTCTCAAAAAATGTGTAGGTTGAGTCTTAGTACGTGTCTCTATAAGTGTCTCAGCTGATGTTTCATCATGTATCTCAATTGATGTTTCAGTTGGTGTTTCAGCATCAACAATAATAGGGATTGTTGAACTGAATGAATTTTCAAATCGTGGATTCATTCCTTCATCATTCATAGAGGATGGAACATCCTCAATGATGATTTGTTCCACTACCCTCCTCGATCATAAGTGTAAATAATTGCAAGAGAGAGGGGAAATGGAATAAGTTGACATACTGGAAATTTCGCATTGTTGCACTGCCTTATTATTAGGATTGGGGTTAGGTTGAGCAGGAAGTTGAGGACAGAGTGGTTCCCCCATTGATGTAGAATTATTTGGGAGTTGCAGTTGTGGTTGATGACACTACAGATAGGATGGTTGATTATGGGGAAATTGGTTCCCTTGATAAGGGTTTCTCCATCCCGGAGACCAAGGGGTTGGTTGGTTTGGATGCAGTGCTCATGAAGTCCAAGGGTTCGGATATTGTATTGCAGGTTGTGAAGGTTGGTTCCACTATGTATTAGGATATGAATATGACAGAGGAAATTGATTATTAAAATTATTCTAGGAATTGAAAGGTGTAGGCTCATAATTTATACTTGGAAGTCGAGATTTCCATGGCTTCTTCTGCAAAATGAAACAATCCTGCTCTCTGTCTACAGTGGATTCTTGAAAAACTGCTTTGGTGAAGGGAAATCCTTACTGTCATGTTCCATTTCACACAAAACACATACCTCTACCTTATCAAGAGGGAACTCTCTTAGCAGATGCTTTTTCCTACACTTAGGGAAAAATACCCCAAGTACCAAATCTTCGACCACTTGTTTCTAATTTACTCTCATGACATCCACCTACAAAGAAATGGAACTCATCATGTCATTTTTATAATTCTCGAGAAGGTTTCCCATCTATTCCTGAGTAGCACCCCCACTTGCTGACTTTTGTGCTTGTGAGAAGACGTCTTAGTCCCTTGCATTGGTTCTGGAAGACCGTCTATAGTATCGTCGACATAAGTATACAATATGATCAAAAGGTTCTTTAGAGATGTCTCCCTTCCCTAAGAGATTAAGCATGTCCAGGAAATCTTCCCTTATTCCACACAAAAAAATGATCTCAAGGACATCCCTTCCAATACTAGTATGGCTTGATCTCTACACATTATACAAAAGCCTCTCCACAAAATCCTCCAATTTTTCATCGTCTTTCTACACCATCTTAAATAGTTCTTCTCTCGTATCCTTCATTCTGCAATATTCTTGTTACTTCAAAAGAAATACTTGTTTCGTATGATCCCACGTTGCAGCAGTTTTGCCACCCAAATTCATAAAACATCGTAAGGAATTATCTTTCAAGGTGGAAGGAAATAATTTCAATTTCTGCTCACTCAAGGTATATTCATAACTTCGACAGAGAATGTTGAATTCGAAGAGGAATTCATTTGAATCCTCTGTAGACTTCCCATGAAAGTGCGGTAATACTGAAGGTGAAATATTTTTCATAGAGGCATGTCCAATTGTTTTTCGAATAGGGAAATGAAGTGTGGAAATTGTCTCCTCATGCTGGAGGTCGCCATTATTGTTATTGTTATCCCCTACTTCTTCTTCACGATCGTCATGGTGACGCTCATTATTCATGATTATCTCTTCCTCTTGATTTTCTCTCTTTTTATGGTCTTCAAACTTCTGTTGAAACTACAACCACTCTTCTTTGGTAGCTTCCTCACTGTTGATTCGATAGAACTCCTCTAGTCCACCTACTACCATAGAACTACCCCTATCTCCTGGAGTTCCCTCAGTGCCACCGGATGGTGTCATAGCTCCTACTGAGCTCTCCATAGTTGACACTGATGTCTTCATCCTAGGAGGAATATGGATTCTTCTTACAGATGATGGTCCTCGATGTAGAGATCTAGTAGAAGAATCAACCCTGGCAATTAATTCATCAACGAATGTCTTTATTCCTAGGCCTAGGCTACAACCACAATCTCTTCCACCTACCAAGTTAGTGTTTTGGGGGGTTCTGGGAATTTCCCTTTGAGTTCTTCTCGTATTCATGCAAACTTATGAGTCTTCTAAGATTATTAAGCATACTTGATCCTCGGGTAAGGAACTCATTTGGTCTATTGAAGGATGCACGGGTCTTCACTGCATCTTATCGCTCTTGCACCCAAGAATCATAATTGCTAAATAAATTGAACAAATTCAACTACTAAATATGTCTATCAATTACCTTCCCCGACAAAGGAGCCAAAATGTTGGTCACTCTATATACTCATTAATTATCATAACAAGCAAAGTGCTCAATATAAATTGCCAACCCAGGGAAGTATGTTTATTTCAAAGGTAATTAGAAAAGTATATGCATAAACATTTTTAGTAGTTGATAAGTAAAATGCAAATCATTCAATCCTAATCATTTCTTAGTCAACTCAACTTCCTGTAGAAAACCAAATTAAATCATAAATCTAGGAACTGTAAAGGACTTCTCATTCCTACAACATCAATCCTGTGGCTTATAATCTAAGAATAAATCAACCTAGAATTACTTTTGCAGAAAGTTAAATCCTATTTACTTGTGTAGAAATTTAAATCCTATTTTACCAAATCAGAACAATCACAAACCATCAATAAAAGCAATGATCTATCTAATTCAACAAACTCTAATAAATATGAATGATAACCCTACACAGGGGCTGAGTATGTCTGTAACATCTAATGCTAATCAAAACACTCTTGAAAAGATTACTCTACACAGTCAATTGTCACACCACACTATCACAACAAACCAAAGAAAAACATAATAATGCTATTAGTTAATGAATGTTGTTGCAACTATCTATGAATGCATCACACTAAAATTCCACACTAATAAAAAACAACTTAAACTAAAAAATCTACTACTACCAGCAACTCTTTAAGAAGGCAGGCCCTAACCTTCAAACAAAGATGTTGTAGAAGGCTCAAAAAAATCTACAACAAAACAATATTGAGAATTGCATCTCCTTTTATTTAAAAATGACTCAAGTACAGTTACAGTCTCCTCTCGTATATCTTTGTCACAATGCCAAACCCCGGATCCAATTGCCCATCCATACTTATACATAAAATGAAACAGTTCAGTTACATCAATATCAGGCAGCCATGAATATCTACGATCTTCTGGCTGTTGAATTAAACAAGAACTATTGCAGACATTATTACATTGCATAAGATCAATTTATAATAATGAATAAGCTTTTAAGTTCGAACTGTTCTTAGGCCGAACCGTGTTCCAGCTAAAGAGGAGAGAAACTCAGACGGTTTAAGCTAGATGCATGGAAGGACATCCGAGATTCCCTACATCAACAGCTTGGACCCTACCATCAAACGACAACCAACACCAGGTGCTATCCATCTCCAAATGCGGTGAGCTGTTACACTTGGGACACCTAGAGATTTGAACCTTTCTTATGAACCAATGACAAATTAGTGCATATGAAAAGATAAAGTTCATAATTATGAATCAAATAAAGCATTAATGAAATAAGTAATAATGATTTATACCTTGGGAATTCATGCTTGTTTTCTTGGAAAAGATAAATATTCAGTTGTAACTTAGGAGACAAAAATAGGAAAAAGGAATAAACAAAGTAAGGTAAAAAGGGTAATTTTAGTGCCCAACAATGACAATGTGGTTTTTACTAGTAGGAAATTCAGCATGCATTATTTTTCATTCGCCATGGTATGTTGTTCCTATAAATGTCTTTGGGTTAGTGCTAGAAAGAAAGCTAACATGTGTTAGCTTTGCTTCACTGTGCAATGTTGTTATGCCTGTGTTAGAAGGAAGTCTAACAAGGGTTATATTTCCTTCGTGGTGCAGTGTATTTTATGAGAATGTGGTTGTACTGGTGGGAAATATAACACATTATCTTTGATTCATCATGCAATGTTGTTGTTAGAAACATCCTTGTTCTTTTTCTAGAAGGAAAGCTAACACATGTTAGCTTTCGTTCACTATGCAACGTGCTTTTAGGAATTTCCTTTGTGCTTGTGCTAGAAGGAAAGCTAGCGTGTGTTAGATTTCATTCATCATGCAATGTATTTTATGGTAATGTAGTTGTACCCATAGGGACGCTAACACAAATTAATTTTTATTCACATGCAATGTTGTACTTAGAAATGCCCTTATGATTGTGCTAAAAGAAAAGCTAACACGCATTAGATTTCCTTCACTATGCAACGTCGTTGTAAGATATTCCCTTGTGCTTGTGCTAGTAGAAAATATAACATGCGTTTGATTTCCTTCACGGTGCAATGTATTTGATGACAATGTGGTTGTACAAAAAGGGAAACTAGCATGCGTTATATTTCCTTCATGGTGCGATGTATTTGATGGAAATGTAGTTGTACCGATAGGAAAGCAAAGATGCATTAGATTTCATTAACATGCAATGTTGTTGTTAGAAATTCCCTTGTGGTGGTGCTAAAAATAAAGCTAACAGGCATTAGCTTTGCAGTACTGTGCAATGTGGTTGTAAGAATTGTACTTATGCTTGTGCTAGAATCAAAGTTTACGCGTGTTAGATTTCCTTCATAGTGCAATGCATTTTATGGAAATGTAGTTGTACCAATAAGGAAGCTAACACGGTTTAGATTTCATTCACATGCAATGTTGTTGTTATAAATTCCCTTGTGATTTTGATAGAAGGAAATCCAACACGTGTTAGATTTCCTTCACTACGCAACATCGTTGTAAGAAATTCCCTTGTGCTTGTGCTAAAAGAAAGCTAAGATGCATTAGATTTCATTCATGGTGCAATGCATTTGATGACAATGTGTTTTTTACGAGTAGGAAATCCAACATGCATTATTTTTCATTCACCATGATATGTTGTTCCTATAAATTCCTTTGTGCTAGTGCTAGAAAGAAACCTAACACTTGTTAGCTTTGCTTCACTATGCAATGTTGTTGTAATAAATGGTGTTATGCTTGTGTTAGAAGGAAGCCTAACATGGGTTAGATTTAATTCATGGTGCAAAGTATTTTATGGGAATGTGGTTGTACCGGTTGGAAATCTAACACACATTAGCTTTGATTCAACATGCAATGTTGTTGTTAGAAACGTCATTGTTCTTTTGTTAGAAGGAAAGATAACACGCATTAGCTTTCCTTTACTTTGCAACGTGGTTGTAGGAATTTCCCTTGTGCTTGTGCTAGAAGGAAAGCTAGCGTGTGTTATATTTCTGTCATCATGCAATGTATTTGATGGTAATGTAGTTGTACACATAGGGAAGCTAACGGTTTAATTTTTATTCACGTGCAATGTTTTTCTTAGAAATTCCCTTATGATTGTGCTAAAAGGAAAGCTAACACACGTTATATTTCCTTCACTATGCAACATCATTGTAAGATATTCCCTTGTGTTTGTGCTAGAATATATTCACTATTTCCTTCACCGTGCAATGTATTTGATGACAATGTGGTCGTACCAAAAGGGAAACTAGCATGCGTTAGATTCCTTTATGGTGTGATGTATTTGATGGAAATGTAGTTGTACCGATAGGAAAGCAAACATGCATTAGCTTTCATTAACATGCAATGTTGTTGTTAGAAATTCCCTTGTGGTGGTGCTAAAAGGAAAGCTAACACGCATTAGCTTTGCAATAATATGCAATGTGGTAGTAAGAATTGTACTTATGCTTGTGATAGTGGGAATGCTAATGCGCATTAGATTTCCTTCATGGTACAATGCATTTTATGGCAATGTAGTTGTACAAATAAGGAAGCTAACACTATTTATCTCTCATTCACATGAAATGTTGTTATTAGAAATTCCCTCGTGATTGTGCTAGAAGGAAATATATCACATGTTAGATTTCCTTCACACCGCAACGTTGTAGTAAGAAATTCCCTTGTACTTGTGCTAGAAGAAATCTAACATGCGATGTATTTCATTCATGGTGCAATGCATTTGATGACAATGTGGTTTTTACTAGTAGGAAATCCAAGATGCATTATTTTTCATTCACCATGATATATTGTTTCTTGGGGCACCTTTGCATATAACTTGATAACTTGATAGCTTATTAACTTGATAACTTGATAACTTATTAACTTGATAACTTGATAACAAATTGCAACATGCATTATTTTTCATTCGCCATGAAATTGCAACATGCTTAAAAGAGGAGAAGGGAAACTTAAAGCATTCAATCCAGAAATCGTATCGAGATGTGTTTTCCTAAAGTAGGAAATGGCTTGATCACTGCTAGGTGAAAGTGAACCCCCATCCTCATATGAAGAATTGGTTAAAGATTTTATGTCCATGAAAGCTATGGTAGAAGAAATGTATGTAGAACGAAATAAATCCAAAGGGGAAGGAACATCGAGAGTTGAAGAACAAATTGGATATGCAACTCGTTGAAAGGAAATGGCAATTGATGATGCTCACAAATTATAATAAGGCTTTCCACAAGGACTTCTATCGGATTCTAGATAAGGTATATAATTTTTTTGCATATTACCAAGAGAGACTGGAAAAAAGGAAAAGAAGAAGGTAAAAAAAAAAGGTGATGCTTCAGGAAATGAAGGAATTCCTCTTGAACCTTCATCTCCATCTTCAAATTCTAGTTCTTCTTCCTCTTCTTCTTGTTCTCCTCATTCTAATAAGCATAAGAAAGATGATAATAAGACTTTAGTTAAGATTTATGTGAAACTTGATTTATCCACTTTTAACAAAGAACTCGATGTTGAGAAATTAGATAACTAGATTAGACAAATCAAATTTTACTGCAAAATTAAGAAACTTGCAGGTGATGAAGCAAAGATCCAGTTGGCCTCACTTCAACTTGGAGGCATTGTTATTGTATGGTGGGAAAGAAAAACCCAATAGGACCTTATCTCTAAAATTAAAGTTATTTCCTCATGGTATGAGTTTGTTTTAGCATTGAAAAAATAGTTCTATCCATTGGGTTACATGCAACAGGATATGATGTACTAGCATAATTTCAAACAGGGTATAAAGGTCAGAGTGTGCAAGAGTACACATAAGAATTTAGAAAAAAAGAAGAGCTTTAGTGTTCGGTATATCTCTCTATACTCAAGAAACAATTCTTAAATACATAGGATAATTTCATAGTTACTTAAAACATACAATTTTAATGTTCAATATTAATAACTTGGGTGAAGTGTGTGTCCAAGCCACCCCATTGAAGCTAAAGGGAATGATACTTCTAATAACTTGTGCTCAATTGAATTCAACCATTTGAAAGAAGGCAAGCACAAAGAGAAGAGAAATCATACAACTACCTTGAATAAAGGGGTTACAAATCTTTCATGTTTTCATTTCTAGAGGGATGGGCATGATTCAGAGCATTGTTGGAAGCTCCATACAAATTTGAAGCCGAAATGGGATAGGAATTAGAGAGGTAAGAAAAATACCACAACTGTAGTCTAAGATCTCGGATCTGAATCCAGAGATGAGACAAAGGTGATAGCCATGGGTCTTCAAGGAAACATTTCTACTACTGATTATAGTTCATTTGCTTCTATTTCAAAGTTTGATATGAGCCTTGAGTATACAAAGAGGACTGAGTTATTTCACATAAGAGTAATCTCCAAGAATACCAAAATAGACACGTTAATCAATAGTATATCTAAGGTGAATCTTCTTTATGAGCAGGTTGTTAAATATTTGGGATTAGAAATGAAACCTCATGCTAATCCATACCCCTTGAGTTGGGTGTATGAAGATTCCAAATTGAATATGTCTCATCAACGAAAATTGAAATTTACTATTATAGTTGGTTTTGTAGATGAGGTTGATGTGGATGTATTCCCTTTATCCATTTGCGGGATTGTTCTTGGTATTCCTTATTTATTTGATAGAAAAGTTATCTTCTTTAGGGAGCATAATTTTTATCATTTCTTCAAGGACGAGATCAAATACATAGTGTTGTCTCATCGATTTAAGAATAATTTTCCCATGATGACCACAAGGAAGATAAAACAACTTATGAATACAAGTAAAATTTTGTCTTTAGATTTGCCGCAACATTCAAGATCTAATTTTGCATCCTGTGAACGATTCTTTGATTGTTAATAGTCTGGTAAAGAAAGAAAAGTACATTGTTGGTTCGGTTTCCTTTACATCTATATGTTCAGTGATGTTACTCATTTTGTTACTAATCAATGGATTATGGTTGGTAAAAGTAACAGCGGATGTAGATGTATATGGCATTGAAGCGATTTTTACTTTAATCAACAATGATTTTTCTATGTTTTCCTTAGTGGTGATGGTACAGATGGTTATCTTTCAAGTAGGATTGGTGAAAGATACTAGACAAGTGACGCAACAATGCAATCACTTATTTTTAGAATAATCCCAGCTTTTGGCGGTCCAAAATATTTTTAGTGAGGAGGTTTGATCCAGGAGGATATCCCATTTTACCAAAGTTTTTATTATTCAAATGATTAAGGAAGGTTAAATTTGTATAGTGCTCGCCAAGAGCTTTCCGGAAGAAACCAATTTTATCAAATTTGAACTTCAAATGACTAAGCTACAACACTTTGAAGTTTTGGAATTGGAGAAGTCGAGCATTAGGAGCCGACATGGTTTGGTTGGTATTTTGTTGGAAATGCCAACTACCAACCCCCAACATTAGACAGTTAGGAATGAAAATTCATCAGGTTTACATGGCACTATTGTGTTGTTCAGGCTGATCATTAACTCCCTAATGGTGGAACAATGGAAAAGTCAGGAATTGTGGCTTCAAAACATTTTGGTTGTGGATTCAGCATCACCAACTGTTGAACCCTAATCGGAGTTGACATTACACCAGTCGTAATCCTTGCAGTTTGGCACCAGACAATCAACATCAAGATGTTGCAAATCAATGGTCCAGATTGTTCGATGACATATTTGATCAATGGTTTCGGTTTAATCTGGAGATTTCAACTATGGATTTGATTTTCTTGATTTACAAATATTTTTAGACGAGGATATTTGGATTTGATCCACTATTCATGCCATTTTACTCCTGGTTTGGGTATGGATTCTTATCCTTTAGGTTATCTTGGACATTGAGATTGATTTTGTTCCAAGTTGGGCACTTTATCCATATATCTCTACCGATCGATTCCTTCTATTTAATAGTTGTAGACAAGGTTTGTGAGGACAAGGAAGGAAGGAGCGTAGAAACAGGCAGTAGATAAGAAGACATAATAGAGAAAGATTGCAAAGAGACAATTAGACAGAGGATGGGTTCGCTAGTGCCTGAAGATACTGCATTTCATAGGAACACTTGAGTTATTATGTTGGTGTTAGTATTTGTATTAATTGAGGTTGGACTCATGCATTATCTATGTAATTTCTGTAACCTTTTATTCCATTTGAATAATTTATATATCAGTCACACTGAGAGTGGACCTAGAGACGTAGGCATTCTAAACTCAAACTTTGTTATCAAGTTATTTCCTTCATTTTCATGGTTGCAATTTGTGCTTATATTTAATGATTATGCATGTTATGTTCTCTTTAAATTTACTATTATGCCTTATTGAAGTTTAGAAATTATGAACATATTCACATTAAACTCTTGCTTGGTTAAGTAAAAGATCCCAGCGTTTCTGAATCAATACCAAATGCAACAACATAAAGTTTTTAACGATTAAATTTTCCTTCATTAAGTGGTGCATTTGTAATATTGGGAACTGTTGCCGCATTTTCACACACTTGGATCACGTGGTAGAAATATTCAAGCCACTCGGTGTGTCCTTGGGGGCAAGTCTCGAGTCAAGGCTGTCACCTTGTTCTTAACTCCTTCGTTTAGNAACAAAACCTATACGGCTACCCGCAAGGAATATGTGGGCTGAAATGGAGTCTCTGGGGATATGTTCGTAATGCACCCATTAGGGTGTGACAGAGATCGGCGCCTTGAGGTCACTTTTCAGTAGGTTCCCGCTTCCTTTGGGTATTTTTCCACCGTAAAGGTTTGATCGAGGTGTTGGATTTTCACCTGATGGTTTGTTAATTGGGGAGGGTAAGTCCTAATTATGCTAGTCACCCAAGTGATTTTGATACAGCTTGACTGATCGGACAAACCACAGCCAAGTGTAGAGCATACACACTGGATTCTTGTAAATTTTAATAAGTTTTTAAGAGATGTGTTCTTGTTTAAAAGAAAATCCTCCAAGAACCTCTTTCGATCCAAGTGGATCTCAATAGGGGAATCGAGGAGGGGTTAATTTTAAAGCTGCTAATAAACAAATGATAGAAAAATAAAACAACTATATAAATCTGGTTTTCTGATTAATCCTACCACGAATCTCTTTCCCCTTTCGGGTCACTCGGGAAATCATGGGGTAAGTATTATGATTACTTTTGAAAGTAATATATGGAATATGGAATTAACAAGAAGATCAAATATACTACCCTACAAATCAGATCAATACTATTAAAAGGAAATAAGCAGAGAACGACGAAAATGGCACCGACGCAAATCCCCCCAGGGGGGATGGGGAATGGGCTCGAAAGAGCCTATTCAAAAGATTATTTTATTACAGAGGTTACAATATCAAAGCACTGATAAAATAGAGCTTTCTTGGTCCTTATACAGGCTGAAGCCAATATATTACAGTTTATACAAAAAATTTACAAATTATGTGACAAAAGAGAGACCCCTGGGAGGATTTGAGCACTCCAAAAGCCACTTTGGACAGAAGCTTCCTTTATTCTCTGTTAGACCTGATAAATGACAGTGATTGATTTAGAATAAAAAATTCTTAAAATCACTTTAAGATTACCTTTGGGTCAACCTACTTTATCTCAAAAAATAATGAAATTAAACTAGCTAAAACGGCGAACAGGGAACCAAGGAAAGCAAGCTTTCCTTGGGGTCTTGGCTTGCTGTTTGTGTAGCCAATTAAAAGCACTGATATTGCAGAATATTGAAATTATCGAACAGCAAAAGAAACTACCTTAACAGCAAGCTATGAATTTTCACTAAATTACTTGCGGAACTAAGGTACTTTTAGCTAGATCTCTTGAATTTGAACTTTATGAGCAAAATAGAACTAAGATCTAGAATAAAGGAGGGATCTTACTGATCAGATCTATGTGTGTTTTTCCTGATGAGATAGATCAGATTAATAAGAATCCTTTAAAGTAACCAGTTTGAGGAAAGTTTAATAGTTTTTAAAGGAGGAAGAGAGAGAAAGAGTGTTTGAAGCCTGGGAATGTTGGGCTTTGGATTCTGCTTTGGTGGAACACCGAGGGACTATGTCATTCATAAGATACTGAAGATGAGGAAGATTCAAACCATCTCAACCTATTCTACCAACGAGATCACCTGCAACTTAAAAATCCTTGCACAAACAGATGGTTAAAACATAGGTGCTGTCGAAAGAGATGATTGGAAAGCATGCAATTAAACTTAAAATACATACAAATCCAATAGATCTGGAACAAGTAGCAGTAAGAGAATAAATCAAACTAGAATAAACTCTTACCCTAATAGGAGGGAGCTCTCTCCTTCAAGGCCAACAATTAACCAGCAAGGCAATGATAAACAAAAGCAGATTATACATCATAAGCATTTGACAATCAACATCCACACATGAAGAGCATTACACCATAGATCTTGCCTCCAAAGATTCTTTATTCCAGAATGAAAAAAACAATACAGTACAAGAGCAACAGCACCTCAATCCCAGTTCTAACTAGCTTGGAAGAGGAGGTTGTGCCTGGATATATACAATTTGCGGGCCATCTAGCCCGGGGGGGGGGCGCAATTACTCATGGAATCAAGTGAAATCAACTGATGGAGAGTCCATCAATGCCTGATCTGTGTCTAGTTGAGCCAGATCTGAGTCTCACTGAGTGCAACTGTCAATCGGGGGGCTGATCTGACTGACACCTCAACCTGTTGACTGAAGAATCCACCAAAAATCATCCAGTTGAGCCAAAAACGTGTTGAGGAGAGAGGGAGGGCGAAATTCCTCATAAAGGATGCTCAAGATCAACTCTGGATCTGATTTGATCACCTCCTTCAGTCAAGGATTTGTCAGATCCAGTCAATCTGCTTTAGATCTGACTAATTTCAATCAAATCGGCTGAGAATCCATTGATTTATGATTTTGGATTTGCTCCATTATTCATCAATTTAATAATTAAAATAATCAATAATTGATTTTTGGGGCTTTCTGACCTGAGTGATGGAAAATCACTCAAAACTAGGAAACAGTGGGTCCATGGGTTTACATGGTGCTCTTAGCTTGAAAATGAGCACCTACATGACTGAAACTGATTATTTGGCCCACTTTTATTACAAAATCAATTTTTCCAATTAAACTATTAAAAAATAGCCTAAGTTTTGGAAAAATTAAATTTTAATAAAAAACACTGAAAAAACTAAAAAAAGGAAAAATTGAAAAACACCTAGGGGGACTTAGACATGTTCATATGACTAAAAAATGATTTCTAGAATGTTTATACATTGACACATAGACTCTAATAACATCAATAGGCCTAAATTCCAAGCCGACCACCCCAACTTTGGAGGTATGGAGTGAAAAAATCAGAAATTATCAGTCGTTTGTTCAACAACCAATAATAACCAAGGGAAAAAACACCCTGGGATGATCGGATTGACAAATAAAGTCTAAGAGACCAAGTCTTTTACAGACACTATCATGCTAGAACATTTATTACAATTCCCTCATGGGGTATGAACATGTGATATAGTACAACAAGCACTTCCCAGAAGTACTTCCAAAGGTATTTTTGAAGTCCGAACAAGTTAGCCCTGTCCGCTTCACCGGGCTCACTTGATAAAAACCACTAAGTACAACTTAGGTGGTAACAGGAACCATTGTTAAAGGTGCTTCTAATTATTATCAAGAGCATCGAATAGACACATGGGTAATATTTAGATTTTTTGTTATAGAAATGTAGATGGACTGCATAACACACCACAAATTATGTGTATTGTAGAATTACATGATGTGCAATGTAGAGTTTGAACGGAATAGTTTGAGTGCAAGATTCTTTTAAATGAAAAAACTAACAAGTTTATGCTAAATTTCAAATTTTAATCCACTAAAAATGTAAATGAAGAGGCAACAAACAATGTACCTCCTATTTTCTTCATCGAGGAAGCATGGTTGCCATGAAAGTAGAAAAAATGAAATTATGTAACGGTTTTGCAAAATTCTAAAACCAACAAAATCCACTAGTGAATTAGAGGAATCTATGGATCTGACAACATAGTATCACAGACAATGGGACATTCATACAAGGATGCTAAACATTGATGCTTGTGTGGTGGAAGCATTGAAGTAAATTTAATAATCAAATTGTGACTTGGTATTTTTTTTCATTTTACATTAATTCAATGTGCTTGATAGGAAGAGACATCGATGCGTTATGATGTTTTAGGTGCATTATAGATTTTGAAAATAAAATTAGCATCTCATTGTGCCCAATTGTAATCCATATGGTGCATTCCTATGTTATGCGCACATCATATGATTTTTAACAAATGAGCATGGTCATGAACTATGTATTTAGATGCCTCTGATGCATCTCTTACAATAAACACACCAATTAGTTTTTGAATTTTGAAAAATAAAATCCTATATTTTATTAGTAGTTTCCCTAGCCTACTTCTTTGCTCCTTGAATTACGATGCATAAATCCACTCCTATGTTCCTAGTGCATCATTTGAGTTGTGAAAAAACTAAATATTTGTGCACAACTTATTAAGAAGCACTAATGCATCCCATTTAAATTAAACACATTTTTTGGTTTTACAATTAAAATAAATAAATAAAATCAAAACCATAGTTTATTATCACATCTTTTAACTTGACTCAGTGTGTTGCACATTGCAATGTCTTGGTGTGTTTGTATGTTTTAGGAACATCGAATAGAGTTGTTTAAAATTAAAATAACTTGATATTTTTTTTCCACAAATTGGTTAAATCACATTCAATGCATGTTAATTTTTGACACATTGGTGTGCCAAGATTTGGATCGCACTTATGAATGTGTAGAACTAAGGAGAACTGAAGAAAAAAAAATCATTTCAACTTCCTCCACTTCCAACCTTAGCTATAAATTATAGCGTCCCTGCTACTCTACTACTACTCTGATACCACACTGTAGCATCCCCTCCCGCCCTAGAGGACAACGTGAATGCTAATCCTACTTTGATACCACAATGTATTGTCCTCGTTACTCTGATACTGCTCTGATAGCTCAATGTCCATGAACCTGGTACCCATACACCTAACTAATATGCGGAATAATTTAAAAAATATCTTTACTATCTCTTTTAACATAGTCATGGGTCATGTAACATCCTTTAACATTCATTCTTAGGCTTAAAAACCACTGTAACAGTCCTTCCACCCTTGACATATCCATTCTATGACTAGAAAAACCTTTTACACACTGAACCTATCAGTTCTGCACTTTTCCCTCTGCATTCCCATTTCCACCTTCCCCTGCGGAATCTACGAACCAGAAACATAATGTGTGACGGAGTCATTCAGCCACTTTTTGCCTTTCACCTTTTTGCTTTCATCTGCGGAACTCAGGAATCAAAAACTCAACATTTGATGAAATTACTTAACCACTTTCCTCCTTTCGCCTTCCGCTGCGGAACTCGGGAATGGGAGACTCAACATTCGACAGAATTACTTAACCACTTTCCACCTTTCGCCTTCCTCCTTTCAACCTTCCTCCTTTCCGCCTTCCACCTTCCTCCTTTCCACCTTCCACTACAAAACTCGAGAATCAGAAACTCAACAAATAGACGAAATTACTTAACCACTTTCCACATTTTGCCTTCCACTGCAGAGCTCGAGAATCGGAAAACCAACAAATCAATATCTTGAATTGTTCATTTTCCACTTTCATCCTCCCGCCTTCCGCACTCTGCAAGAAGATTCTGGATCGTAGAAAATCAACACTTGGCCTCATTTCTCTTTCTGATTTCCCAATTTCTACCTCCTGCCTTTCGCCTTTTGCAGGCGGGCTCTGGGGTGTAGAAACGCTTAAGTCAGATACAATCAACACTTGGCCTCATTTCTCTTTCTGATTTCCCAATTTCTACCTCCTGCCTTTCGCCTTTTGCAGGCGGGCTCTGGGGGGTAGAAACGCTTAAGTCAGATACATTCTGACTCTGTAACTAGGCTACCAATCTCCATGTACTTAGGAAAAATGCATTGGAACCAAAAACATATGCAAATATAAAATGTAGGGACATTTAACAACAGTAAAATCTACTTAAAACATTAACAAGCATTCAACATAATCAGTATATTCATAAGCAAATACATTGCAAAAATAACACAACAGAGAATACTTATCTTGAATATAAATTTTTCCCGCAACTAGCTATGTCATTGCAACATTCCACCCAACCATAGGCCAGTGTGTTTATCAATCTCTTAACACCACTACCACCCCTGAGTTGGGCATGATTTCCACAAGGAACTAGGGAACAACAGGATCACAAATAGCTAGAACACATTAACACAGTTAATCCAACCTATAGTTGGGTTTATTAGACTGTCCAGCCAAGCCAATATAGAATTGGGTTTATCAAGCCACAGGAAAATAAGCCAATACACTGTTGGGCTTATCAGGCTACACAACCAAGCTAGATAATAGTTGGGTTTATTAGACTACACACAGTCAATCCAACATTCACATTAAGGGCAAGCCAGTCCAACATATGGGTTTATCAGGATACACATCCAAGACATCTCAATGCTGGGTTTATCAGGCTACTTGGCCAAGCCAGCTAACAGTTGGGTTTATCAGGTTGTCTAGCCAAGGATCAAACATGGACAAATGCACAACAAGACACAACCAAGCCAACTACTGGTTTGGTTTATCATGCTGCTCATCCAAGCCAATTTCTGATTGGATTTATCAAGCTGCCCAACCAAGCCAATATACAATTGGGTTTATCAGGTTGTCAGCCAAGCCAATCTATGTTTTGGTTTATCAGGATCCTAAGGAAGTGGAAAGGAAGAATGCCTAATATAGTGTCCCATTCAAGAGCTAGGGACACCTCCACAAGATCTATCTTGCCTAGAATCCACAATACCTACACACCCAACACAAGGAAGCATCCCCTTATTTGCTCCACATTCCCTTAGGCTATGCCTTCCCTTCTCATGCTCTTCAGGGTGTGTGTAGAAGATTCACTAGCCACTCTTATATTTTTGTGAGGTTCCTCTCTACACTAGGTTTATCAATCCCATTCACTGTCTCTTCCACTCCTAATTCTTGCATATAGTTCAGACCCAAACTAGGGCACACATAACAACAAACCACAAGGAGACACAGTAACAAAGGGATCCACTTTGTAACACAGACCACAAGTTTGCATACCACTCACTCTGTAACACAAGAGAAATGAGGCTTCACTTGTACACAAGATACCAGGGTCCCATACCACTCTCTAACTCAAAGAAATACTACAGAACAACCCTTCCACGACTCAGGATAGTGAACCACTGAATAATTGTGAATCATCAACCATTGAGAGAAACTATGACTGTAGGATAAGGATGAATGAATAACCCACAACTCCAAACAACCACAAAACCTTTTCGCAACTGAGGGAAAGATGGACTTGGCATGCATTCACGTACTTACTTGCTTCAGAAGCAATAATGTGGCTCCCCAAACTACAGACTTGCTCAAACTGCAGGCTGCGGGCTTGCTCAGACATGAAATCTGACCGTCATGCCTTGCTCTCCCCACAGCATTAACTTCCTCAACCGCTCTTCTGGAATAAATGAATGATTGAGTACATAGGATGAAAAGGTAGCTAAGGGTGTATGGGTTTCCCCATTGACATCTAGTCTCACCCTATCGGATCAGGGGTTTGGACAACTCCCCTCCCTAATCCTTGTGGAATAATGCCCCCATCTCTTACGTTGCAGTGCATAGCTAGTTGTGGTATTTTCTTAATTGCATATTTACATGATATATCAAAATATACTGTGCTTGACCAACACCATAACCATCGACATCAACCTTGATTGTCGATCCATAAAACACCAAATCAATGACAAGGCCTTGGCCTTGAGCTCCTTGCCATTATTTAATACAATAGATACATCATGTACAATTTAAATACAATGGTGTCAAAACCAGGCTGTTACATTCCCCTCCCCCATCATTATCATTGTCCTTAGAGCTCTGCGAAATTGAACAAAAATGGATATACCGATTGCATGGTATCTTCCAGCTTCTAGGTAGCCTCATCAGGACCGTAGTGCTTCCACTGCACCTTCACCTGTCCAATGGCTCAATTCCGGAGCATTATGACCTTCTTGTCGAGGATGCGCAATGGATCGGTTTGGAACTCTACCTCGGGTTCCACCTGAATCACATCCCAATTTATCACATGGTTAGGATTGTGTACATATTTCTTAAGAAAGGAAACATGAAAAAAATTATGAGCTCTAGTGCTAGCAGGAAATACAAGTCTATATGCAAATGTCCCTATTATTTCAAGAACTTAAAAAGGCCCACAGTATCTAGGTGATATCTTGGCACAACTTCCAAGCTTCAAGGAACTTTTCCTTGGCCTCACTCTAAGATAAACACGATCCCCAATATTGAACTCTCTATGCACTCTATGCTTGTCTACGTATCTTTTCTGTCTATCTTGGGCTGCTTTCAGGTTCTGCCTGATCTTTGCAACCTCTTGCTCAATTTCCTTGAGCAATTCTAGACCAAGAACAATCTTTTTTACTGGATTATCCCAAGTTACTGGTTTTCTACACCTTCTCCCATACAAAGCTTCATATGGACTCATTCCCGATGATGCTTGCTGCCCATTATTATAGGAAAACTCTGCCAAGTGTAAATAATCATCCCACTTGGATGGTTTTTCCATTACATACGTGCCAGGCATGTCTTCAAGCACCTGATTCATTCTCTATGTCTGTACATCAGTCTGAGGATGGTAGGCAGTGCTAAAGTTTAGCTTTGTACCCAAATCTGCAAACAATCTTTCCAAAAATTGGAAGTAAACTTGGAATCCCTGTCAGAAATTATTACCTTAGGGAATCCACGCAATTTGAAAATCTCCTTCGTGAAGATTCTTGCAATGGCATCATCCTTAGACGTGGACTTAACCGGTATGAAATTTGATTCCTTAGTCAACTTTTCCACCACAACCATGATGGAATCATGTTTCCTCACATTCATTGGAAATCCTGTAATAAAATCCATGGAAATAACTTTCCATTTCCATTCCGGGATTGGAAAAGGCTGCAATAAACTTGCTGGGTGTTGATGTTCAACATTCACCTGCTGACATTTCATGCACTTAGAAATATACTCAGCAATGTCCTTTTTCATTCCTAGCCAAAAATATTGTTTCCTGGCTGTAGCAATTGTCTTCTGATATCCTGGGTGACCATAATATGGAGCTTGATGGATTTCATTCATAACAATTCTCCTCAATTCTACCACATTTGGAATATAAATTATGTTCTTATAGGTAAGAAGTTCATCTTCATCCAATTTATATCCCTCATACTTATTTTCAAGGATTTGATACTGCAACTTGTCCTTTATCTGCACATACATTTCATCCTCAACAGTATGATTAATAATCTGATGTCTCAAATCTAGTTGGCAAGTACTAAGAGATGTCACATGCATTTCATGTGCCTTCCTGCTGAGTGCATCAACCACCTTATTTTATTTTCCTTTTATGTGTTTGATTTCAAAATCAAACTCACAGAAAAACTCCAGTCATTTATCTTACCTAGCATTTAGAGTTGGTTGATCAAATACGTATTTCAGACCACAATGATTTGTCCTTAACTCAAATTTTATTCCCATTAAGTAATGCCTCCACATATTGAGAGCATGTACTATGGTTGCAAGTTCTAGATCATGAGTAGCATAGTTCTTCTCATGATCCATCAAATTTCTGGACTCATAGCATACCATGTGGTTGTCTTGCATAAGAACTCCAATTCCTTCATTGCACGCATCAGTACACACCACAAAGTCTTTTTCTGGGTCTGTAATTTTCAAAATTGGTGCACTTGTAAGAAGATTCTTCAATTGCTGGAATCTTTCTTCACATCTTGGTGTCCATTCAATCTCTATCTCCTTCTTTTGCAAATAAGTGATTGAATGTGCAACCTTGGAGAATCCTTAAATGGACCTCCTATAGTATCCTTCAAGTCCCATAAAAGATCTCACATCTGTCACATTTCTTGGGGTTGGCCAATTCATAAGGCCTCAATCTTCTCAAGGTCAACAGACATGCCCTCCTCTGAGATAATATGACCCAAATAATGAATTTTATCCTTCTGAGAAGTCACATTTGCTCAACTTTGCATACAACTTATGCTCCCTTAGAAATTTCAATGTCATTCTCAGATGTTCTTCATGCTCTTCTTCATTCTTAGAATAAATAAGAATGTAGCTGGTGCATGAGACACATGAATGTAACTGGTGCATTTGTGAGAGAAATGGTACCACTACAAACTCATAGTGTCCATACTTTGTTCTGAAGGTTGTCTTATGAATATATTCCTCTTTGATTCTTACATGATGGTAACCATACCTCAAGTCAATCTTGGAATATACCTTTGCTCCTCTCATTTGATCAAAAGGTCATAAATTCGAGGTAAAGGATATTTATTCTTCACAGTAACCTTTTTCAACTGTATGTAATCAATACATAACCTGAGTGTACCATATTTCTTCTTCACAAATAGAACTGGTGCTCCCCAAGGGGACACACTCAGCCTGATATACTTCTTTTCCAACAACTCTTGCAGCTACATCTTCAGCTCTAGCAATTCTGGTGTTCTCATCCTGTAGGGTGTCTTAGACACTGGTGCTGCTCCAGGCACAAGGTCAATTGTAAAATCAATGTCTCTCTTTGGAGGAAGCCCCATAATTTCATCAGGAAAAACATCCTTGAATTCTTGCAATACACAAAAGTCCTCCAACCTAGGAGTTTCATTCTCTGTTGCCTCCAAAACATGGGCTGCATACAATCTACAACCTTTCCTACATAATTTCTTCAACTACACTGCTGAAATATGCCTAACAGAAATCACTTTTGGAATGCCTCTTATAACCCTTGGGTTTCCTTCTTCATCCATGCATTCAAAATTATTATTGTAATAGTCGAGCTTAACTCTGTGTGCTTCTAACCAGTCCATCCCAATGAGAATATCATAGGAACCTAGTGGTATAAAATTCAAGTCTGCATAAGTGACTAACCTATCCATCTCTAATGGACATTTCTCTACCACTTCTTTAACCTCTCTCTTGGTTCCAGTGGCTAGCTGAACTAACCATGATTTGTTATTCTTTAATTTCTTAAAAGCACAAATATCAACAATTCTAGGTGTAATATAACTGTGAGTAGATCCAGGGTCACTCAAAATAGAAACATATTTCTCAACAATCTTACCTTCAACTTCAACCACAATTGAGTGATGATATGCTTGAGGGTCCTCTAGCATTGAATAGATTATAGGGATAGTCCCTTCCTCTTGACCTATCATTTCAGCTCCTTGGATGTTGTGAGCTTGCCTTACATACCCATTCTCATGCGGACAGTTCCTGCACATATGGTTTCCTCCACATCCCCAACACTGGAGTGATTCTCTTGGATCCTTTGGATCTCTTGGCCTATCTCCCATCACTCTGGATGTCTTAGTCATAGCTTGTGATGGTTTCATTTGCCGATTTAGGAAGTTAGAGGGTTTGAAACCTTTCTTCCTTTGGTCAAACTTATCATTCTTTTTTTCCTTCCATTCCTTATGGTAGTCAGGTTTTCTTTTGTTATGATCGTAGCAATACTCCACCTTCCTTATATCCTCTTTTAGAGTTCAAGGTTCATCAAACTCAATCCTATCTTTATAAGAATGAGGTATCCCACTCAGAGAACGTTGAATTTTCACTTTATCATCCCTGATGTATTTTACATACCTCAACAACTCCAATAATTTGTTTGCATATTCTTCCATGGTCAGTTGTCCCAATATAATCTCATGGAACTCTTTTATCTTATCATCATAGTACCTATCATAGAGGTACTTCTGCTTGAAGTACTTCTTGAACTACTTCCACACAATATTTCTGTCATTAATATTTTTCACTTTCATGAGGTGCTCCCACCATATAGATGCTCTTCCATTCATATTAAAGACAGCTACCCTTGCTTTCATATTTTCAAGTAGTATTGGACTTGGAAGTACTTTCTCATCCCAAAAATCCAAGCTTCAGCTTCTTGACCATAATTTATCTCACCATTAAAGGTAGGAGGCATTTCCTTCTTAAATTCATCACGTGAACTGCTCTGGTAACGCCCCTTTATGTTAGCCCTGTGAGATGAAGAGCTTGAACCCCTAGTGTATCCTTTGGAGTCAAATGAACCACTAGAAGAACTTTTTATTATTCTAGCACTGCTCCTACTTCCTTCCAGATTTACTACTCGATGCCCATAGTTGATCTGCCTTTGGATGTCTTTCAAACTCTGCAACATGGCTACGTTTAGCTGATTCTGCTCTTCCTGAGGGTTAATCATTCTTTCATTATCTTCTCTATAACTTTGCAACTCTACCCTTAGGATTCTCATGGTGGTTGCAATATCTGGGGGAGTCTCTTGATATCTTCTTCCAATATCTTCTTCCATTGGATTATGTTTCAGCATTTCCAACTTGAATGTTTTCCTCCATAACATCTTCCTCAAGCCCATAGGGATCGTGTGCATCATTCATGTTGTTGATTCTCATGGCCGATCCAAAACAAACTTTCCCAAACTACACTATGACTCTGCAAAATTTCATATTGTTAGCTGCATAAAAATTTCAAGATTTGAACACATTGTTTGCTGCGTAACAATGGTGTTGCAACCAATAGCTCTGAAAACTATTCATTTGGCCCATCTAGGCCCAATGTTGTAACCAATTGCTCTGAAAACTATTATCTTGGCCCATCTAGGCCCAATGTTGTAACCAATAGCTCTAATACCATAATGTAGCATCCCCACTACTCTACTACTGCTCTGATACCACATTGTAGCATCCTCTCTCGCCCTGGAGGAGAACACAACTTCTAATCCTTCTTTGATGTCACATTGTAGCATCTCCGCTACTTTGACACTGCTCTGATAGATCGATGTCCATGAACTCAGTTCCCATACACCTAACTGATATGTAGAATAATTTAAAAAATATCTTTACTATCTCTCTTGACACAGTCATGGGTCATGTAACATCCTTTAACCTTCATTCTTAGGCTTAAAAACCACTGTAACGGTTGGTCCTCCCTTGACAGATCCATTTTGTGACTAGAAAAACCTTTTTCGCATTGATCTTGTCCTTTCTGCACTCTGCCCTCTGCATTCCCCTTTCCGCCTTCTGCTACGGAATCTGGGAACCAGAAACATAATGTGCAATGGAGTCATTCAACCACTTTTCACCTTCCACCATTCTACTTTCCGCTCTGGAACTTGAGAATAAAAAACTCAACATTCTATGGAATTACTTAACCACTTTTTTCCTTCTTCCTTCCGCTGCGGAACTCAGGAATCGGAAACTCAACATTCGATGAAATTACTTAGCCAATTTTCGCCTTTCACCTTCCACTGTGGAACTTAAGAATCTAAAACTCAACAAATCTATGGAATTACTTAACCACTTTCCACCTTCTGCCTTCCACTGCGGAACTTGGGAACTAGAAAACTAGCAAATCAATATCTGGACTTGTTCATTTTTTTCTTTCAGCCTTCCACCTTCCGCACTCCCTGGGCGGATTTTGGATCGTGGAAAACCAACACTTGGCCTCATTTATCTTTTTTATTTCCCAATTTTTGTTTCCCGCCATCCGCCTTCCGTGGGTGGGCTTTGGGGTGTGGAAACGCTTAATTCAAATACATTCTTACTATGTAACCAGGTGACCAGCCTCCATGAACTTAGGCAAAATGCATTGGAACCAAAAACATATGTAGATATAAAATGTAGGGACATTTAACAACAGTAAACTCTACTTAAATCATTACCAAGAATTCAACATAATCAATATATTGATAAGCAAATACATTGCAGAAATAACACAATAGAGAATACTTATCTTGATTATGAAGTTTTCCCGCAACTAGTTATGTCGCTGCAACGTTCCACCCAACCATAGGCCAGTGTGTTCATCAATATCTCAACACCACTTCCACCCTTGAGCTGGGAGTGATTTCCACAAGGAACTAGGGAACAACATGCTCACACATAGCTAGAACACATCAACACAGTCAAGGAAACCTACAGTTGGGTTTATCAAACTGTCCAGCCAAGCCAATACACAATTGGGTTTATTAGACTGCAGGTAAACAATCCAATACACTGCTGCATTGATCAGGATACACAACCAAGCCAACTAACAGTTGGGTTTATCATAGTGCACACAGTCAATCCAATGTTCACATTAAGGACCAGCCAATCCAACAGATGGGTTTATCAGGATACACAGCCAAGAAATCTCACTGCTGGCTTTATCAGGCTACTCAACAAAGCCATCTAACATTTGGGTTTATCAAGTTGTCTAGCCAAGAATCACACATGGCCAAATGCATAAGAAGAAACAGCCAAGCCAACTGTAGGTTGGGTTTATCAGGCTTCTTAGCCAATTCAATTTTCGATTTGGTTTATCAGGCTTCCTAGCCAATCCAATATACAATTGAGTTTATCAAGCTGTCAACCAAGACAATGTATGTTTGGGTTTATCAGGATATTAAGGAAGTGGAAAGGGAGAATGGATAATCTAGTGGCCCATTCAAGAGCCAGGGACACCTCGATAAGATCTATCTAGCCCGGCATCCACAATACCTACACACCCAACACAAGGAAGCATCCCCTTCTCTACTCCACAGTCCCTAGGGCTATGCCTTCCCTTCCCATTCTCTTCAGGGTGTGCATAGAAGATTCACCAACCACTCTTATATTTTTGTGAGGTTCCTCTCTACACTAGGTTTATCAAGCCCATTTGACATCTCTTCCACTCCTAAGTCTTGTATACAATTCAGACCCAAACCAGGGCACACATAATAGCAAACCACAAGGAGACACAACAACACAGGGCTCCACTCTGTAACACGGAAAACAAGTTTGCATACCACTCACTCTGTAACACAAGAGAAATGAGGTTTCACTTGCACATAAGAGACCAAGGTCCCATACCACTCTGTAACTCAGAAATACTGCAAAACAACCCTTATGTGACTTAGGATAGTGAACCACTGAATAATCATGAATCATCAACCATGGAGAGCAACTCTAACTACAGGATAAGGATGAATGAATAACCCACAACTCTGAACAACCACAAAAAATTCTCGCGACTGAGGAAAATACTGTCTGGGCATGCATTCATGTGCTTACTTGCTTCTAAAGCAAGAATGCGGCTCCCCAAACTGTAGACTTTCTTAGACTGTACGATTGCTCAGACACCAAATCTGACTGCCATGCCTTGCTTTTCCCAAGGCATTAACTTTCTCAACCTCTCTTCTAGAATAAATGAATGATTGAGTACAGAGGACGAAAAGGTATATGAGGATTTATGGGTTTCCCCATTGAAATATGGTCTCACCCTATCATCTCAAGGGTTTGGACAACTCCCCTCCATATTCCTTGTGAAATCATGCCCCTGTCTCTTACTTTGCAGTGCATTGCTAGTTGTGGTATTTTATTAATTGCATATTTACATGATATATCAAAATATATTATGCCTGACCAACACCATAACCATCGGAATTAACCTTGATTGTCGATCCATAAAACACCAAATCAGTGGCAGGGCCTTGGCCTTGAGCTCCTTGCCATGATTTAATACAATATATACATCATTAAAATTTTAATACCATGGTGTCAAAACCGGGGTGTTACATAAACACACAAGGGAGACATTTTTTTGAGAGATTTTGCAAAAAGCTCCACTATAAGGTGTTTTCCTTGTAGTGTTTGATTGATATTGCTACTATGTTGTATTATTACTTGTTTTATATCACAATGTTGTCTTAATAATATGGGCGTCGTAAGGATTTGTTTCATAAACTATTGTTGAAATATGATGATACATACATTGTTTTGACATGTACTCTATATACTGAAATCAATATAAAAACGTGCTTTAAATAATATTGGTATATACATTGTATTAATTTGTTCATTTAGCTTTCTATGACATGATGATGTGAAGATATAACATCATATATTTAATGGGCCTACTGATTAAAAACATGTGTTTCCTCCTAAGATTTCACATGTTCAAATATGAAGGGGTGTAGGGTCTATACACCTTTGTAGACTTTAGCATACAAATTGTTATGAGGAGGGGGTTCCTTGTGTTAGCCTATGGATCCCTTTTTTAATCACAAAGTTAATTGTCATTTTTATTTGTATTATTCATTTTGGATAATAGTGATTTATCCCCAAATGATGAATAAGAGATTTAGTTAGGGTTTCCTATCCCTGTCACCATGAAAGGTGTTGTTAGTTTTTCATCATATAAGTTACCATTATGATCTTAGGATCTTTTCACTGAGAGAATAACAAGCACAGCAATAAAACATAAGCACATCACAAGAGACAAGAGACAAAAAGAGTTTTCCTCAAGGAAACCATAAAGGAGAAAACCCCGGAACTTCCTCAGAGATAGAATCAACACAAAATGGTAAAACCGAAAAACAGTAAGATGCACTCCCGACAGCAGCAGTCTCTCTCTCTCACACTGAGAGAGCTTCTCCTCTCTCACTCATGCGCCCCAATGAGTGAGTGTGTATATTGCAAGTGATAAATAGAGAGGCTCACTCTCTATTTATATTCTTTCGTTCACTTGAAGTGCACTCCAACATGTTGGCCTCACTTAACAATTACTTACTAGAGCCGACATCTCTAGGAGTGTCTAATAACCCTAGTGCCCCACCACTTGTGGGAAATTTTTCTCCTCTGACCAATAGGAGGGTAACACAATGTTGGGGACTATTGCCCTGACTTATAATGACTCACCTAGGGTTAACTTCACTAGGATAGTCTAATAACCCAAGGGCCCCACAACTATGGGGACTTTAACCCTTGACTAATAGGAGGGTTACCCACAATGACTTGACATGACTTTCTCATTATAGAAACTTCCCTATCGGAACATCGGGGCATGACATGACTCAAATACATCCTGGAATAAACATAGAGTTACAATAGATAATAAATACAAGTGAATACATTCTGAAGTTACAATTACATCAACACTCCCTCTTAACTAGGAAGGTATTCTCTTGACACAATTTATTAGCACATGTATTCTTCTCTGTATCATCTAAATCATCATCAACTTCTCATCATCTTCATCTTCAAGTCATTTTCATCTTTAGTCATCTTTCATCTGGATCTAGATCATCACTCGATCTGGATCATCGTCACTGGATCATACTCGATCTGGAACATCATCACTGGATCATACTCGATCTGGAACATCGTCACTAGATCTGGATCGTCATCACTAAATCTAGATCATCACTCGATCTGGATCATCATCACTGAATCTAGATCATCACTTGATCTGGATCATCATCACTGGACTGGATCTGGACCATCACTCGATCTGGATCTGGATCTGGATCATCACTGTTGGATCTGGATCATCACTCGATTTGGATCTCTCGGAGTCATAATAATTGGATCTGGATCATAGCTTTATCTGGATCTCATCTGGTCATCATCATGTGTGTGCTATCTTGTCATAGGAAGTTCTACAGAGCCAGCCTTCTTTCATGCTGGTTGTAGGCCTAGCCATCAGGTAGGTCTTCGCCCAGCACTTACATCTAACCTACTCATCAGAAAGGCACGCCCAGCACTTACATCTGACCTACTCGTCAGAAAGGCATGCCTAGCACTCACATCTGATCATGTAGTAAACTACAATCACATCAGAAAGGCCCCGCACTCACATCTGTCGTGGAAGGAACTGAATCCTCTCACCATGATAGAATGGCCTGCCCTTACATCTGACATGGAAGGAACTTAATCCTCTCACCATGAAAGAATGGCCCGCACTTACATCGGCCATGGAAGGAACTTAATCCTCTCACCATGACAGAATGGCATGCACTCACATCTGACTTGGAAGGAACCAAATCCTCCACCCTCATCAGAAAGGCCCCCAGTCCCAGAATGAGCTACCTGGTAACTGACCAGGTGCCTCCACTCTCTCAGAGAGTGGCAGTTTCCCTTACATCTGTCCTACTCGACAGAATGGCCAACACTCACATCTGACATGGGACGAACCTAATCCTTTAGCCATGACAGAATGGTTCAGCCCTTATATCTAACCTACTCGTCAGAATGGCTCTCTTAGTCCTGGAATGAGTGTTCCTGGTAACTGACCAGGTACCTCCATTCCTAGAATGGTAATCAGCACTCATATCTGACATGGAAGGAACTGAATCCTCTCACCATGACAGAATGTCTCAGCCCTTATATCTGACCTGCTCGTCAGAATGGCTATGGATCTTTAGCACTCATATCTGACATGGAAGGAACTGAATCCTCTCACCATGACAGAATGGCTCAGCCCTTACATCTAACCTACTCGTCAGAATGGCTTTGGGACTCATCACTTTCCCTTGGAGGAAACCTCGATCTGGAGAACACCAAACTTCTCCCTGAAGTACTCGAAATTCAATCTGGCCAATGGCTTCATCAACACATCAGCTATCTGTTCCTCCATCGCAACATACTGGAGCTTCACTGCTCCTCTCTGCACCATATCCTTGATATAGTGATACTTGATCTCGATGTGCTTCGACTTGTCATGGAACATTGGATTCTCTGACAACCTTATGCAACTTTGGTTGTCACAATGTAAACAAGTAGCATCCATCTGGAGATCAAATAAATTAGACAGTAGCTTCCACCTTCAACCTTGAAGCAAAGGTTGGAATTTGCTTTACTCTCAGTAAATCCTAGAGTCATCATTAATCTGCCCATCCTGTCGTACCATGTCGAACCTCAAGATATTCTGTAGTCACTCCCTCTGAAGCAGAGCATCATACTCCCTCTGTCTTCTGTACTCTATGCACTGAAACATTCTGTACCGGAGTGACAAGTAGCTTCCTATGCTACTAATATTCTATGTGACCATCTACTATATAGACTTGCATCTTCAACTTTGTAGTAAAGGTTAAGATCTTCATCAATCTCATCATGTATGTGTTTCAATTCTTACTGGCTGCAAATGTCTCTTCGTAGTCTATGCCTTCTTTTCGTGAGAAGCCTCATGCTACGAATATTTCTTTGTATCCCACGATGTTTCCATCTACTGCATGATGGAACTATGAAATTCTCTTCAGGTCTCGATACCGCGTCCTGACATCATTCTTCTTGAACTGGTCTTCCCTTTCTTCTTGGTGGCTAGAAGGTTTTGCATCAATGATGTCACTGCACTTTTCATATTATTCTTCATTTTGAAATGTCGTCACTTGTTCTTCGAAACAAGTCTCATTCTTATTTTCTTGCAGGCGATTATGTATGCGGTCTTTCCTACAAGTCAAATGCATTTGTATGGTTAGAAACATTTCATAAGGAATATTCATACTGGAAAATTCTTATGCATAAATATATGATCATGCAATTACTTTAGCCAATACAACATTCATCCATATCTCACGAAACTTTCTATATGCCTTCCATCTCTACTAGGACAACATTGAGATTGTGCACTAATCCAATATGTCAACAAAGAGGTTTCATTCTAGATAAGTAGCAATGGAGAGTTGTATAGCACCATGAGCTACTTACCCATCACATGCATATTAGTAGTATACTGTCATTAATGCAAACATCCTATCATGCATGATACATCAACTGAATATAAACAAATGCATAACAAAACAATGAAATAACAATTGAATACTTATCTTTATTTGTTTCGTGGGTATACTCCTTCTTGATTCTTCACCTTCATCATCTTCTTCATTCATAATAGCATCGTTTCTTATCCAAATGCTAAGGTGGATAAGAAGTTCTTCAACAGTTGAGTTCTTCATATTCCTCATCGATTGAGGGATCTTCTTTGGATGGTGAGAGCTTGATCTTCAATTGCTCCCATCTTCTCTTCTCTTCTTATGGGTAGAGATTCTTCTTCTTCCCAAATTTTTCTAAAAGTAATCACTTCCTTCTGGCACACATTCCTTGCATCAATGAATCCCATGATCCTGGGAGGCTATTCAAGGTGGCCATCACCCCTTTTGCATTCTTCATTTCTTCTTTTACCGCTTCAAGTTGTTCTTGATTTGAGAGACTCTTATGACTGCATGGTCTCTGCATTCTAGATCTTCACATTCTTCAACTGGTTTCTTAAGGTCATCTTCTGATGTATGTTCTTCCCTTCAAATAGCTTGGTCAAGGAATCAAACATCTTTGGTGTCTTTAGGGAAGACACTTGTGGTACAATTTGATCTATGATTGAATCAACAATGATCTCCTTGGCCTTGACCAAGTTCTCCTTGTGTAAGGCTTTGAGCCTCATCTCCCTCTGGAACTGGAACCTCTCTACTCATGTAGGTGTCCACTCCATTTTCTTCAGAGAGATAAAATACTTCTATGCTTGGAATTTGTCAACTTTACCAAGCTTATCATTAAGCTGATGTGATATATTTCTTTGAAATGAGAACCTCAAATGAAAATAGCAAAGGATTAGATCTTACTGATTTGAGGTGTCCGTCCTGGTTCTGGAGCTGGCTGATCTAGGGTTTGTCACAGAAACCCTAATTTTCAAAACTTGGAATATTTCAGATATTATTGGATAGAAAGATATATCTCTTCAAATGGAGCTGTCCAATGTACTCCTTTTCTGAAAACAGTGGAGGGAAGCTCCCGGAATAGTAAGCCCTAATTTTCCAATTTCTTCTGCAGAAATTCCTGTAACTGTTTCTGTGATATCTCCAAAATTTTTGCTCCTCTGTGTCCGAAATTTCACACTAAGGTAACCTCGCATGTACCTGATCCAACACCATATGTTTCATCATAATTGGTTTCACCATTTGGGACTTATGATTCTTTTCCCAAGGTGACCTGTTACAGGACTATTCATAATAGCGAAGTTGTACGGCATGCCACGTGTCACTGGTTCATGTTCTGAGTCTTCTCTTCGGACCACTGAAATTAAATTCCATGCAATTTTTTAAACATCTTCAGGAATTACATTTGGACCTTTTTATCCCAATATATTGCAATTATCCCCAAGTGTCCTGTTTAGGGATGAATTCTGGAAGAGGCTAGAACCCTAACTTGGAGGGATCATATCTCCCAGACTATAGCGAATATGAGGCTGATTTTTGGACAAAGTATGAATACGGATTTTATGTTCATTCCTTGCAATTTTTAGCTTTTGATACTTCTCCAACCTCGAAATATAGTGAATGTACCAAAACTTATCATTTTTAGTATTTAGGGTTTTTCCTAGCTCGGGGTCAAACTAGGGTTTGACTTTCTCGGAGTTTCACCCAACCAAATTTCTTGATCCAGGTCTCTAAAATTCGGTTTTGATGAGGAGAAAAATCCTATGCTAGTCTCACTCAAAAATTCCTCTTTTGTAGAAAGCCCTAATTTCCGCATCGAAAACTGAAAATGCTCGGAATCGAATTCCGCTTCGACAGAAAGATGTGCCCTTCAATACTTTTGCTGATGGATTGTGGAGAGAGACCAAAAAATTAAGAAGCCCTAGCTTCTGTAGCTACACAATGTCTTCTTCTCAGGTTAGCTCTGATACCATGTTAGTTTTTCATCATATAAGCTAGCATTATGATCTTAGGATTTTTTCACTGAGAGAATAACAAGCACAACAATAAAACATAAGCACATCACAAGAGACAAGAGACAAAAAGAGTTTTCCTCGGGGAAACCATAAAGGAGAAAACCCCGGAACTTCCTCAAAGATAGAATCATCACAAAATGGTAAAACCAAAAAATAGTAAGATGCATTCCCAACAGCAGCAGTCTCTCTCTCTCTCACTGAGAGAGCTTCTCCTCTCTCACTCATGTGCCCCAATGAGTGAGTGTGTATATTGCAAGTGATAAATAGAGAGGCTCTCACTCTCTATTTATATTCTTCCATTCACTTGAAGTGCACTCCAACATGTTGGCCTCACTTAACAATTACTTACTAGAGCCGACATCTCTAGGAGTGTCTAATAACCCTAGTGCCCCACCACTTGTGGGGACTTTTCCTCCTCTGACCAATAGGAGGGTAACACAATGGTAGGGACTATTGCCCCGACTTACAATGACTCACCTAGGGTCAACTTCACTAGGATAGTCTAATAACCCAAGGGCCCCACAACTATGGGGACTTTAACCCTTGACTAATAGGAGGGTTACCCACAATGAATTGACATGACTTTCTCATTATAGAAACTTCCCGATCGGAACATCGGGGCATGACATGACTCAAATACATCCTGGAATAAACATCGGGTTACAATAGATAAGAAATACAAGTGAATACATTCCGAAGTTACAATTACATCAACATGTGTTAGTATCTAGAGAAAATCTTTGAGGTGGCATCACCCATTGTACTATGTTGAAATATTGTAACTTCGAAGAATATTCTATATGTATCTTTTGTGGTCCTTGAGGGTCCTATCAATAGAACCACTTGTATTACTTTGTACTCCAGTGCTTCTAATCGGAAGAACTAATAAGAGTCATGAGGTACTCCCCTCTAATTGTAAAGGTGGGTCATTAGCACCCCAGTGTGGTTACTTGAGCCTACATGTGTAACTTGAGGCTACATGATTAACTTGAGCCTACATGTCAGATGAGTTAATTAAAGTGAACAGATGAAAATAAATAGAGGTGTATCGCTCCTCATTTGGAACACACACTCTCACTTGTGTAGCGCATTAGTGATGGAGAGAGAAGTAGCTGGAGAAGGAGGAGGATCAGGCTTTGATCTCCTTGTTGGTTTTACCTTTTATCTTTTTGGGGCATCTATATTGAGGAAGATTTTGTTGGGTTTTTCCCTTTATGGTTTTCCCAGGATAAATCTTTGTGTTCTTTTTGTATGGTTGTGCTTGTCTATCTTTCATTGATCCTGCTTATATGCTTTTGTTATGAAAATGTAATGAAATACTGATGTCTTAGCTAAGCATACGAAAAATTAACATGGTATCAGAACCACCCTGAAAAGAAGAAATTGTGCAGCTATAGAATCTATGGCTTCTTAATTTTTGGTTCTCTCTCCACAATCGATCAGAAAAAGAAGGCTAGGCTGACTCTCCATTGAAGGGTGCATCTTTCTGTCGAAGCGGAATTCGATTCCGAGCATTTTCAGTTTTCGGTGCGGGAAATTAGGGATTCTTGAAAAAGAAGAATTTTTGAGTGAGCCTGGCATAGGATTTCGCTCCTCATCAAAATCTAATTTTAGAGACCTGGATCAAGTTTTTTGGTTGTGTGAAACTCTGGGAAAGTCAAACCCTAGTTTGACCCCGAGCTAGAAAAACCCTAAATACTAAAACTGCTAAGTTTTGGTACATTCGCTATATCTCGATATTGGAGAAGTTTCAGGAGCTGAAAATTGCATAGGTCTAAGATAAAATTCTGATGTACACTATATCCACAATTCAGCATCATATTCGCTATATTCTGGGAGATATTATCCATCCAAATTAGGGTTCCAGGATCTTCCAGAATTCATCCCTAAACATGACACCTGGGGAGAATTGCTATAGCTTGGGCTACAGGGGTCCAAATGGAATTCCTGAATATTTTCCAGAATGAGAACAGAATTTAATTTCTTTTGTCTAAATTTTAGAACCAGATGATGAAACAGTGACACATGGAAGGCCGTACAACTTCACTATTCTGAACAGTCTTGTAATAGGTCACCTTGGGAAAATGATCATAAATCCCAATTGGTGACACCAATTCTGATGAAACCTGTTGTGTTGGATCAGGAAAATGATAGATTACCTCAGTACGAAATTTCAAACACAGAGGAGTTGTAATTTCGGAGATATCACAGAAACAGTGATAGACATTTCTGCAAAAGAAATTGGAAAACTAGGGCTTCCAGTTCCGGGAGCTTCCCTCCACTGTTTTCAGAAAAGGAGTACATTAGACAGCTCCATTTGAAGAGATCTATACTTATATCCAATTAGATCTGAAAGATTCAAAGTTTTTAAAATTAGGGTTTCTCTGACAAACCCTAGATCAGCTAGCTCCGAAAGCAGGACAGACACCTCAAATCGGTAAGATCTAATCTTTTGCTATTTGCATTTGAGGTTCTCATTTCAAAGTGATATATCACATCAGCTTGATGATAAGCTTGGTGAAGTTGACAAATTCCAAGCATGGAAGTATTTGATCTCTCTGAAGAAAATGAATTAGACACCTACATGAGTAGAGAGGTTCCAGTTCTAGAGGGAGATGAGGCTCAAAGCCTTACACCAAAAGAACTTGATCAAGGCCAAGAAGATCATTGTTGATTCAATCATGGATCAACTTGTACCACAAGTGTCTTCCCTAAAGACACCGAAGATGTTTGATTCCTTGATCAAGCTATTTGAAGATAAGAACTTAAATCAGAAGATGGCTTTGAGGAAACAGTTTAAGAATGTGAAGATCCAGAATGTAGAACAACTTGAAGTGGTAGAAGAAGAAGTGGAGAATGCAGAAGTGGTGATAGCCACCTTGAATGGCCTCCCAGGATCATGGGATTCATTCATGCGAGGAATGTGTGCCAGAAGGAGTGATTACTTTCAGCTGACTTTGGGAAGAAGAAGCTCAAATCATAAGAAGAGAAGAAGAATATGGGAGCAATTGAAGATCAAGCTCTCACCATTCAAAGAAGATCCCTCAAGTGATGAGGAATATGAAGAACTCAATTCTTGAAGAACCTATTATTCATCTTATCATTTGGATAAAAAATGATGATTTCATGAATGAATAAGATGATAAAGCAGAATGATCAAGATGGCGTCTAGCCACGAAACAAATAAAAGATAAGTATTCAATTGTCATTTCATGATATTGTCATGTTATACATTTGATTATATTCAGTTTATGTGTTATGCATGATAGATTGTTTGCATTAATGATAGTATACTACTAATATGAATGTGATGGGTAAGTAGCTCATGGTGCTATACATCTCTCCATTGCTACTTATCTAGAATGAAACCTCTTTGCTGACATATTGGATTAGTGCACAATCTCAATGATGTCATGGTAGAGATGGAAGGCATCTAGAAAGTTTCCATGAGATATGGATGAATGTTGTATTGGCTAAATAGTTGCATGATGCATAAGAATTTTTCATTATGCATATGTTTTATGAAATAGTTCTAACCATGCAATTGGTGCATTTGAATTGTAGGAAAGGTCCTGTACAACCTCCTACAAGAAAAGAAGGATGAGACTTGTTCCAAAGAACAAGTGATGACAATTCAAGATTCACTCCAATAAACATGAATCTGAATCTCCCAAGGTCAGAGACACCATGACGGAAGAAAGAGCTTCAGAAAGTGGTAGATCCACCTCGAAGGATGAAGACCACCATGGGTACGAAAGATAACTCAAGATGAAGAAAAGAATGCTATGAAAGAAGCTATTAGCAAAGAATAACAGTTGATCACGGGAAATGTTGTATACGATATGATTTCAAGACATAAAGGGAAGTACGTAGTATCTATGTATCTACAAGAACAAGTGTACAAAGCAAGGTTCGTGATTTGCCTCAGAAAGAATAGACTATGACATGACATACTCTATTGACCAGTATATATATCAAGCATAGAACCACCTGTACAAAATGAAGAGCGAAGATGATATTCCACTTCAGGGGGAGTGACTACAGAATATGTCTGAGTTCGACATGGTACGACATGATGGACAGCTTCCTGATGGATCGAGACTTTACCAAGAAGTAAAGTGGGTTCCAACCTTCAAGGTTGAATGTAGAAGACTAGGATATGTTGATGACCTGACAAGATGAACTCATGGAAGATGTTATGATGAAAGAATACTAGAATGATGTTTGGGATATAGTACTCAAACCAGAAAGCAAGAATGTGGTATCTTCCCAATGGATTTGCAAGATAAAATATGTTGCTGATAGAAGTAAGGTAAGACTTGTGGCTAGAGGTTTCTATCAAAAAGAAGGAATTAATTTTGAAGAGACACTTACTCCAGGAAGAAAGGTACACTTCCTTCAGGACTATCATGGTAGTTTCTTCCATGATGAAGTAAAGACAAGCCTTCCTTAATGGTATGATTGAGAAATAGTTTTACATCGAATAGTCACAAGGATTTGAAGTTGAAGACAGATGGAATCACGTATGGAAGTTGAAGAAGGCCCTCTATGGCCTGAAGCAAGCTCCCAGAGCTTGGTATGGAAGAATAGATAATTTCTTGTCGAACATGGGCTTTACCAAGAGTAAAAGCTGATCCTAAACTTTACCTAAAGGTTGTAGAAGATGAACCTGTCATCTTGTTATTATATGTGGATGACTTATTCTTGACAGGGAATGAGAAACAGATTATGGAAAGCAAGAAGAAACTAGCAGAAGAATTTGAAATGAAAGACCTTGGGTTAATGCATTATTTCCTAGGTCTGGAAGTATGGCAAAGTTCAGAAGGAATCTTTCTCAACCAGGGAAATTATGCGGTAGAGATTGAAGAGATTCAATATGTTGGAATACAAAGCCATTGCCACACCCATGGATTCCAACTTGAAGTTGTTAGCTGATGACTCATCAGAGTTAGTGGATGTGACTCAATACAGATAGATCACTGGGTCATTGATGTACTTAACAAATACCAGATGAGACATTTGTTTTGCTGTGAACACGTTGAGTCAATATCTAGTTCAACCTAGACGGGTTCACCTAATAGCCCCAAAACATGTGATGAGATATCTGAAAGGGACTATAGACTTTGGTCTATACTATGATGTAAACCATGACTACAGATGCAGATTGGGCTGGAAGTATCTCAGACAAGAAAAGCACGTCAAGTATATGCTTTTTTTTGGGGTCTACTATGAGTTCATGGTTTAGCAGGAAACAGTCCAATGTTTCTCTTAGCACAGCTGAAGAAGAATACATAGAAGATTGATCTGCTAAGTTGTGAAGCTATATGGCTTTGGAAGCTGATATCAGGTCTCTTTGACCTGAAGATGGATACTACAATGATTCTATGTGATAACCAGAGTTGTGATGACAAAGAACCCTGTGTTCCGTTGTAACACATAGAAATTCGGTAATTCTACATACGAGATAAGATGCAGATGATGATGTTTCGGTATTCCCATACTGAAGATATAGATGATGTTTCAGTATTTACATACTGTAGATGCAGATGATGATGATTCCATGCTTCTATACTGAATATAGAGATGATGATGCTTTTAGTATTTCTATACTGAAGATATAGATGATGATGCTTTCAGTACTCACATACTGGAGATACAAATGGTGATAGTTCAGTATTCACATATTGAATATGTAGATGATGATGGTTTGGATGATGATGTACTGACGAAGCCTCTATCTCGAGTAAAGTTCGAACATTTTCGAGACAAGCTTGGTGTTGTTCAGAAAGACCTTCCTCGAAAGGGGGAGTAGTGATGTTGCAGTGGGATTGTATCATCCCTGGGCACCTGCCCTAAAGTGATCCAGTGAATTTGGTCCTCGAGAATGAAGAGGGATTGTATCATCCTGGGACATCTGTCCAGAATAGATCCGGAGGTCTCGGCCCCCATGAATGTGGTGGGATTGCATCATCCCTGAACTTCGGTTCAAATGTATCCAGAGGTCTCAGCCCCCATGAATGTGGTGGGATTGCATCATCCCTGAAATTCGGTTCAAAATGTATCTAGAGGTCTCGGCCCCTGTGAATGTGGTGGGATTGCATCATCCCTGAACTTCGGTTCAAAATGTATCCGGAGGTCTCGGCCCTCATGAAAGTGGCAGATTGCATCATCCCTAAACCTCGGTTCAAAATGTATCCGGAGGTCTCGGCCCCCGTGAATGTGGTGGGATTACATCATCCCTGAACTTCGGTTCAAAATGTATCTGGAGGTCTCGGCCCCCGTGAAAGTGGCGGATTGCATCATCCCTGAACCTTGGTTCAAAATGTATCCGGAGGTCTCGGCCCCTATGAAAGTGGTGGGATTGCATCATCCTTGAACCTCGGTTCAAAATGTATCCGGAGATTTTGGTCCCCATGAAAGTGGTAGGATTGTATCATCCCTAGACTTAGGTCCAAAAGTGATTCAAAGACTTTTCATCTTCGTGTTGTGGATTGCAGGTTGTTGTTGATGATGATGATGTACTGTTCGAAAGATCAGAGTATGAAGATGATGATGTTGCTGATCGAAAGATCAAAGTGCTGAAGATGATGTTGCTGATCGAAAGGTCAAAGAGCTGAAGATGATGTTGTTGATCGAAAGATCAAAGTGCTGAAGCTGATGTTGTTGATCGAAAGGTCAAAGTGCTGAAGATGATGTTGCTGATTGAAAGGTCAAAGTGTTGAAGATTGTTGCTGATCGAAGCGGTCAAAGATTGTTGCTGATCGAAGCGGTCATAGTGTTGATGTTGCTGAAGACTGAAGAGTGAAGATGAAGACTACATGATGTTGAAAAGATTCCAATGATTTATAGATGTGTTACCCTAATGATGTTGATGATGTCCTCTATCTCTCTCTCTCCTATTATTGTTGTTGTTGATGTTGTTGTAGAATACCCTTCTTGTTAAGGGGGAGTGTTGAAATATTGTAACTTCAAAGAATAATCTATATGTATCTTTTATGGTCCCTGAGGGTCCTATCGAGAGAACCACTTGTATTACTTTGTACCCCGATGCTTCTAATCGGAATAACTAATAAGAGTCATGAGGTAGTCCCCTCTAATTGTAAAGGTGGGTCATTAGCACCCTAGTGTGGTTACTTGAGCCTACATGTGTAACTCAAGCCTACATGATTAACTCGAGCCTACATGTTGGATGAGTTAATTAAAGTGAACGGATGAATATAAATAGAGGTGTAGCACTCCTCATTTGGAACACACACTCTCACTTGTGTAGCGCAGTAGTGGAGGAGAGAGAAGTAGCTAGAGAAGGAGGAGGATTAGGCTTTGATCTCCTTGTTGGTTTTACCTTTATCTTTTGGGGGTATCTATATTGAGGAAGCTTTTGCTGGGTTTTTCCCTTTAGGGTTTTTCCAAGATAAATCTTTGTGTTCCTTTTGTATGGTTGTGCTTGTCTATTTTTCAGTGATCCTGCTTATATGCTTTTGTTATGAAAATGTAATAAAATACTGATGTCTTAGCTAAACATATGAAAAATTAACATACTATATATATATGTATATTTTATGTGAATCCTAAAAAGTGAATATGAGAACTAACTAGTGAGCCTTTTTCATCATATTGTTGTTATTGTGCATATTTTATCATGGTACAAGATCAGTGTTTTGATCTCCATCCTTGTAAGTGTTGTGGCAAGCATAGTCATTAATCCAAAAAACCTCAAGATAAACGGTATCATTAGAAACTCTTCATGCTTCTCACTTACATCTGACAAGGGGAAATATCATTGATGATATTTTGGATTTGAGTTTTGAAGTCTTGTCAATTAAAATTCAATCAAATAAGTGGTCTACAATCAAATCAGGGAAGTTTCGGCATTGAAACTAGAACTTTGAATCATCATCACATTAGTATTTGGGAAGGTAAAACATGGAATATAGGCTCCTCCCACTACTCTTTATTATCCAATTGGGATACATTGGGATGTTGTGGACACCTAAAAGTGTCTAAATGGTTAGTGGTAATCCCAAACCACTAGTTACACAGTGTCAATTCATTAGTGATCATCCCAAACCACCAAATTCAAAGAGCACTTTAGCGATTAACTGATTGTAAAGTGGTGATATTGTTTGTTCACCACATAGTAGAAGACACTAGTTTCTTTTAGCTAAATTACTTGGCATATGATGAGATTTTCAAGTAAATTAGGAAATGTTTAGACATTTGGAATTGTCCACTTCCACATTTTAGGTCTCTTCTACTTCATTTTAGATGAACCACTCAACATCCAGTTTTGACAGTTTTTTAGGCAGTTTTTCCATTGAAGCATAGATCAAGGCTTCTAAAAGATCCAACATATTATCTTTTGCATTTCTGCTTATTGCATAAATGTTACACATATGTGGACTTGTGATTGCGGCAGGGGGGATTTCGGCCTATGGCTCCCTTCAACAATCACAAAGTTAATTATTGCCTTTATTTGTATTATTAATTTATGATAATAGTGATTTATCCTCAAATGATCAATGAGAGATCTGGTTAGGATTACCTACTCTAGTCACCATGTAAGATATTAGGATCTAGAGTAAATCTCTTTATGAGGTGGCATCACCCATTGTACTATACATGTATATTTGGTGTGAATTATAAAATGTGAATATGAGAACCAACTAATGAGCCTTTTCATTATAGTGTTGCTCTTGTGCATATTTTATCACCTTGTCCCATAAATAAGGGGATCCCATACACTGATTTTCCCTTTGAATAGGTCATGACCTTGAAACTTTATTTTCGTCGTTAGGTGTTCTTTCTTTCCTTGGGTGTCTTTTGAAAATCATTGTATACTTCGTCGTCCATGTGACCAATAAAATCCCAACACGTATATAAGCTCATGGCAGCTTACTTACCTGTCTCTCCACGGCCTGGTTGGTTTACTTTCAGTCTCCATCACCGCTTGATCTCAGTTCTCAAAGTCATCATTTCGAGGTAAAAACAGAAACAGTTAATCTATTCATGGTGTTGAATGAGCATTTTCTTTAAAGAAACATGTGTAAGCTATGACACTGAAAAGATTAAAAGAAATTTATTCTAAATATGCACGATGGATGAAGAAGCATGTGCAGCGGCAACATGATGCTACATGGTTCGACATTGAAGTTTTCTACATTAAAATCGATGCATGTGGATTCGATCTCGTGCTTGGTTCTTTGATGATTCACTATACACCTCGCAGTAGCTCAATGGATCTGGAAATTAATGAAAAACGGATTCATCCATCTGCAAGTTATTTTCTCAGGAGTAAACTTTCTACCCGACCATTTGCACCGATCGGACAACCAACGATGCGTGATGTGACAGCTCACGCGAGCCAAGTCGTCCGATCGGTGCAAATGGTCGGGTAGCAAGGTTACTTCATTTTCTCACGCTAAGATGCAACGGAATCGATAATAACACGTCTGTGGCAACTAATGTCAGTACGGACGTCACTCGCACCACATGTAAATTTTGATTTGACATATGAGTCACAGGAGAGACTCTGATTTGCGGGATGCTAGAGAGGAAAGGCTTCGTAAAAGTCGATGACGCCTCGCAATTCCGTCAATAGTCGTGGGGCATAGAGTGATGTTTTTCTCTAGATTACCCGTCAAAATGGAGTTCGACTAAGCACAACTTCGACGAATTTATGTCTCTGGAACTATACATTGCAATTCGACCATGGTATTGACGAGTACCGAGAAGAACCACTCTATACAAGTTAAACCTTACTTTTTAATGGTTCATCATCTGATCTTATTTTATCAAAATTTGGAAATTCATGTGAATTCCGAAAGATTAATGTGTTCTTACATTTAACAAATATAATATTAAAGTTTGTAGAATTCGATATCATGGATTTTATCATCAGGATGGAAGGAAAACTATGCTAAATTAAATTATTGGAAATATAAGATACAGTCTTGATGTCGAGGAGAAAGTTGTTACCCCGCTATGATAGATTAAAATATTAGAAATATAAAATAGAGTTTTGAGGTCCACCTTAAATTGTTACTCCACCTTCAAATAGAAATTTTAATAATCTTATGTGAAGATAGGAGTTTTGAAAGAGTTGATTATTTGCCATCTTATCTTCTAAATTGCATTAAAAAATAAATGGCTTAAACTATTTTCTACCTCATCTCCATTATCATGACTGTGATTCATTTAAAATTAATTTGCTCGTACTTTCGATGACCACATCCCGTGATAACTGTATAAATATATCCAAATATTAAAATAAAACAAATATAATTTTTTATGAGGAAGATTAATAATAAGAAATCATAAAATAAATTTGGATGCTATCAAGATTAAGTAAGAAATCATAAAATAAATTTGGATGCTATCTAGCACATAAACACGTATATGATTTTATCATAGAAGTAAATTTTTAACATTGTTTAGACTAAACTTTAATAAAAGTTGTAAATGATTATTTCTTTTTAGTTAGGTTAAGTTGTTATTGGTGTGCTTGGTTGTAGAATTTTGTGGAAATAAGCATGCGTGGATCGTATGAACTATAATATAAAGGGTAAAAATAAAATAGTTGAATGTACCCTTTGAAAGTGTGTTTTTTAATAGATTTATTTTTTGTAAATGTGTGTGCTTTTATGGGTTTATGTTATGAAGGGTATGATTGTGTACTTAAAGTATTGTGAAAAATATGATAAAGTTTCACGTATGTTTATGAAATTTTGACTTATTGCGTGTGTATAAAGCTAAATATGCTGCCACGCGTTTGTATGATAGAGGTGATAGAAATCGCATAATTACGTCGTTAGGTGTTATTTCTCTAGAGTCGATTTCAAAAACATTATTCACCTTCGTCGTCCATGTCGTCAATCAGCTTTTGCCACATGTCCTTCTTCTCTCTCAATCAACGTCTGCCATGCGTGTTGAAAATGTTTTATGTTGTTGCGGTTGTATGTTTAAGAGGTTCGCGTGAGATTCTCCTATTCAAGAGGTTCCATACTTTGGTAGCTCTTCTAACTCATAGCACCCATGGACATACATCTCTGAGAGCTTTGTACAATGCACCAACCCATGTATCCTCTTCTGCTTCACACAATGAGCCGAGGGAAATTCCTCCAAAGATGCCAATGGCCTCCATTATTACCATTATTTATTACCGCATTGGGTTTTGACCATACCCTCTCCTCTATCAGCACTATAGCAGTCATTCCTCTTCTTTATTTGCTTATGTTCCTATTCTCTTCACAATGTGTAAGTCTGTAAATTTGTCATATGGTTTCCCAAATTCATTTTCGTCATCTCAAACATCAAACTCTACATTTGCAATCCTTCCTCTAAATCATTCAGATTTTTCTTCTCATTCAAGCAGGATGGACATGGAGACAAGTAACCCAAGGGAACAAGGGAGAAGAAGGCGTTGTCAGACTCTTCAAGATTGTTTTTGTCCTTGAACAGCGGGGAAAGTCCGGTAGCCATCACGGTGGTGGTGATGTACAAGTTGTGCCTGAAAGTATTGTTTAATATTATGTAATTAAACACATAGATATACCTTTTATTTTACATGTAGATGTAGTTTGATGCAATCACACTCTCCAAACAAATAGAAAACTCATTTGCATTTATGCTCAATCAGGGATACATACTATCAACTCCCAAAATCAACAATATTGGAAATCATGTTACAGATATACAACTATAATATGTGCACATCGATATTCCTCTAAGGTCACTTAGAGCGAATATCATCTCGAATTAAGCTTCAGTAACTTCACTAAATTCTCTCGTAAGCAGGATTCCGATACTACTAATTAAATTCATTAATGCCATCTTTGCAATATCTTCACAATTTTCGCTTTGCCATGTCCATATTGGATTCTTCATGAAGAGGCGTTGTCATATTAAGAGCAAATGAGGACACATCTGGTAGTGGGTAAATTAAATGACCATGAATGCTTAATGCGAAAAGGGAAGAGATCATTTTTATGTAATACATAGGAACATATGAGGCCATGCATGGGATGGGGCGCTTTTACCGAAAGGGGACAAAGGTATGTCCCTTTTCAATTTACTATGCTTCAATTTTCTTGAATATGTAACAATGTGGTTTTTTAATTTTCTTGAATATGTAACAATGTGGTTATTTGAAATTCAAATGGAAGAGGCGACAAAGGTCTTGGGTCAAGGGCCTTTTAAATTTTTTAACATTTGATTGTTTTGAGAGGAAAAAGGGATAATTGAAACACTAAGGCACAGATGGTTTAAACGAGCATGGGATCCTTTTAGACATAATGAATGGTAAAGGGGTGGAATGAAAGGGTAGGGTATTTTTTAATAAAAATGAAAAGGGAAAAGTTAAAGGAATATTAGGAAAGGGTATGAAAGGAAGGGGAGGGGATAAATGAGAAAATGGGTAATGAGTTTTATTTTTGAAGGTAAATATTTTAATAATGGGAAAGGGCTATATAAGGGGTAAAAAAAATTATGAAGGGATTATGTTAAAGGATATAAAAGATTTTTATTAGATTTGTAAGGTGGATAATGAAAGGGTGGACTTTAATGCTAAAAGGGGAATCATTTTTTTTTAATCTAAGGATATTGGTGCTTTCAAACAAAGGGACACTTAGGGTTTTATTTTATGACTTGAGTTGATAGTGACATGGTGACATAGAGACATGACTTGTGAATCTGTTGAAAATGTTATATGACAACAAAATGGGCAAGACAAGGTGTAGACATGACGAGAACATTGTTGTAGACATGATGAAGTAAATGGAATGATTTTGCAAAAAAGTTTAGTGAGTTAATCTTTGGCATCATGCTATGACTACTTTGGAAGCATGTTGATGTTGAGCATCAATAGATAGATTCCCTTCAAATATTCTGCATGAAGAAGAACATGGGTTTGTGTCTTTGTTATGTGTTGTAACTCATTTCTCAATTGTTTAATTTACCATAATGAAATGAAAATGGCGTTCAGTGTTAACACTAAAATGAGGCAGATGGGTGTTTCAACTATTGTATATAAATATACCATATTGATTCATCTTGTTATAAACAAGGTGGAATGCAGAAAGCAAATGATTATGTACGCTAAATTGTAGGGTGTGGGATTGTTCCAAATGTTACTTATACTATTCATATTTTTGGATATTGCAATGTGGGTAATACATAAGCAAGGGAAAAAGTGTTTGAAATAAATTGAAATACAAAGCATAGATAAGATTTATAAACTGATAGGAAAAAATTCACGTTGTTGTGCGCGCTAGGGCTCTGCTAGGGTTTGTTGATTTGCGTCGCCCACTGCATGGATCCTCTTGATCCGACGCCAGACAATCGGTGTGTTGGCCTTGATGAAGGATTCAGAAGAATTGTCGTTGCCCATCCTCCTGTTAGACCCCCTCCAAGGGATTCTCGCTTTGTGAAAAGAGCTGAAGTATTGGATGTTAAGTTGTCTTCCTTGGCATCTATGTATAAATATATAGCACTCCACGAAAGAGGTCTGGTAGGTCACTTCACCGGAATCTGGCCTTCTCCTCGCTTGATTGAAATATGTCTAAATAAAAATTGATGTCCTCTGATCCAGAGAAAAGTACAGCAAAATTTTTGTGGGAGAGGCTTCTTCGTCTTCCTCTTTGAAAAAAAAGAAGCCATAGATTTAATCTTCAGGAATGGCCCATATTTCATGGGCCCTAGAGGCATGTATCTCAACAAGTGGGATCTAACCTTTGATCTGGAAAGATTCCTCACATAAATCTTAAATTTGGGCCTCATTTCTGGCATTGATGTTTTCAATATTTTTCTTGTGAGACACATCAAAGAAGGAAACATTAAAGCATATTTCGAGTTGTATTCTAGAATGTCAAGATAGGGGCTTGTCCTTGATGTTGTAGCATTCACTAGTGTTATAGATGAGCTATGTAAGATAGGTAATATTCATGAAGCTGTTAAAATCTATGATGATATGGTGGAAAAAAAGAATATGCATGGTGTGGTTATTTATAGGACCCTCATTGGTGCATTTTACAGAACAAGAAATAAGAAGAAGGATTTAGCTCTTAAATTATGTCAATATGATGGAAATAGTTCTTTGTAAGATATCATAACTTACCCTATCTCAATGAAACTTTACTGTAAGACAAGTCATTTACATTATTTCCTTGGTTTACTCCATGAAATGGAAGAAATCATAATTTTGACGGATGTCATAACGTATAGTATCTTAATTAACTTTTACTGCAAGACAAGTCATTGACAGTATGCCCTTGGTTTACTCCATGAAAAGGGAGAAAGAGGAATATTATTAGTAGGAAAATGAATCTTGCTTGTTGTTGTCACTTACACAATTTTAATTGTTGCATATTGCAATATTGGAAACAATAAAATGATTATAATGTTACATAATGAAATGTTTGAAAATGGGATAGTACCCAATTTTTTTATTTACTCTGTTGGAGACACCGAGCACACTGAGAGGGGGGGCTGAACAGTGTGTATAAATTTTGTTACTTTTTCAATGTTAACAATCATCAACAGCTCATTCAATATTATGAAAAGTAATTTATTATCATTATACATATCATCATATCATCATCACATAAGAAGCATAACAAAACACAGTACATAAGATTTTTGCGTGGAAACCCAAGTCCTCAGTGGAAAACCATGAAAGCCTTATAATAATAGTTTCCCAACAACAACTAGAAGGAGGAAACAACCCCCTTATTACAATGACTTCAATTCTCCAGCTACAAATGGAAGGAGGCTACAACTTGAACGAAGCTCCAACTCCCTAGTTCTTCGACTATAATCAGAAGGAAGCTACAACCCCTTTTCCTTTCCCCATCCTACCACCCTGATATTAAGATAGAAACTGTTGAACCATGGCCATAATGATCTTGTGAAACTGCTAATCAACACTTGTACGACATTGCACAATCTGTACCATACTACACAACAACTTCCACTACTAACCATTGCTCATCGCCTGATCACTACTCGTCAACTTATCATTATCCACTGTATCACACTGCTCATCAACTTGTACAATCAACATGTCCAATCAAGTTGTACCAATCAATATGTTTCTCACATCAACCGACTCAATCAATTTGAGTCCAGCCAATTGCACACTAAACTCAGTCCACCTGAGTCAAACTAATTGCTCATACAACTCATCCAGTCTAAGTTAGACCAACTGCACATAAAGCAACTTGTGCCAATCCTGCTCAATTGAACCAACCTGTAACAAGTTGTTGGTGTACCTATGCCAAATTAATCATATACTTGTCTTAATCTAATCCAGTGCTTTGGCAGTCAACCAACCCTTCTTACTTGGCCTAGTTCATCAAGTAAGAGACACATTTGAGCAACCAAGAGACTTCAGATACGGTCAAGCAAAATTTGTCCAATCACACTCAACTCATTGACACCACAACCAACCTCAATCACAGTCAAGGAATACTTGACAGTTAAACATGATATACCTCAACCAACTAACCTAATCCAAGAAGATAAAAGGCTTAACCAACTATGTCAAACTCATTCAATCTCATAAACTCTTAGACACAAAAGGATTTTTCACTCCACTCAAATTAATTCAACAAATCAAACAAATATCAAGAAAATAGTCACTTACAATACTGTCAAAGGTTGTCATTAATAGTCAATAACAGTCCAACTCCAATTAGGTCAACGCCACAATGATCAACACTTGTCAAACTAGTTTTCAAACATAACACTTAGGTTGATCAAAGAAATCACTCACAAGATCTATTATTTACATCTCAACTTCTCATTTAATACTACACTATACAACAATAAAGATAAACACCAAAATCTATGCCAACAATATCCAAGATAATCATCAAGATCTATATTAAGATCACATCAAGATATATTCCAAGATAACCATCACCATAGCATCCATAACATATTCAATGACTTCAAATATATATACCAATATATAGGCTCACGTACTAAGATCAAAGATGAACTCTACCCATGAGAGACATGTGTCATCACAAGAGAAATCTAGGAGCATGAACCATACATTTTTGAATATCACAAGATGAAGAAACAATAGACAAACCAAAATAAAATCTAGATAATGTCATCACATATCCCTCGCAACAAGCTTTCCAACGAGCCAATAATTTTGTAATTCTGATTCTATATGAGAAAGTTATGTCAATTTTAGTGAATGTCTTCAATACTCAAAGATGCCCAAAAAATTCTCCTCCACAAAGTTTTAATCTTTTCTCCAAGAGTTGTTAAATGCCAAAGAGAGACTTGAATTATGAACAAATCAAATGTTTGATATTCTATTTATATAGGTCATTGAGGAAATTTAGTACCTCAAATTGGGCCGACATGCAATTCAAAATTACAAATAATTAAATTATATTTTGTTTGATCGGTTGACCCAAAAAGGTAGATTACACCAACTTTGAAAATTCATATCTCTTCAACCTTAGAAGATGCTCCACATATCAATAGAAATAGCTTGTCAATGACTATCTCCCTATGATGGGTTTATTTGCAAATTCTTGGTCTAATACCCATAAATTCTTCAATTTGTTCAGGACTTCAAAGATTCCACACATAAAGGTTCCAAAGACCATGTTACCTTATGCATAAGTTCCAAGGTCAAAGGCTTCAATGGACATCATTAAAGGCATAATGGATTCTATGGTCTTCACATCCATAGAATTCACATCAACAAGGAGGAGGGATCCACCATATACTCATCATATCAAGGGTATCAAGGACCCCAACACCACCAATCAAGTGGGAACAAAGACTTTTTCAAGAATATCATCATCATAATTTCAAGGTCTCCATATCATTAAAAACATATCCAATGGTTACACTACATATCTTCATCACAATAAGAGTAACAACACCCCAAAAGAGGGGTACAAAGACCTCACCTCTAGTTTGCAACACCTTATGGGTTTCATATGCATGATCACAAGGCTGCAACATGCCAATGACCATATAACGTCCAAGGGCCATCAAACCACCATATGTGTGGGTTCAAGAACCAAAATTCTAAGGAAACCAAGGAACCCATAGGAATGGGTTCCAACATACCCCCATAAAGTGTGGGTTCCAAGACCCAAGTCTCCACATGCAAGAGGGTCAATATCTAAGCTTGTGGACTCCAAGACCCCACAAGAACTCAACAACCTTAAGGCCATTCAATGCAATAAATGGTCTCCAACATCAACACATCAAGGGACTTACACACATGAGCCATGTCATCCATCCAATAACTAATCAAGAGACCAAAACAAGTACAAGCATAACAAGCAACATAAAGACCAGTAACCAAAGATCAACCATGATCAAGGAACTCGAAAATGGAATCAAATGGGACCAAGATACAACATATGGGCACTTTACCATGTCAATGGGTAACCAAGGATTTTTCCATTGTTCCAAGGTCTCCAAGGGCTTCAAGCTTGGGATTGTACAAGGTCAAAAGGGCTCCTCTAACACAGACAACCACAAACTAAACACTAACCCTCAGGGGATCCACAACAGGCACCAAGGACTCAACAATTGGAATCAATGACCAGACACCGTTGGCATCAATGACAACTTAATCAACATACTCAGCATTATTAAGTCATGAATTTTACAAGTCTAGCAAGTTCCATGAAGTTAGTATGTTTTGTATAAAATATTAGAGTTGGAGAATGAGCATTATAGGCGTTGTCCTTGGAATGGTAAATATATCATTCTCTCTCTCTCTCTCTCTCTCTCTCTCTCTCTCTCTCTCTCTCTCTCTCTCTCTATATATATATATATATATATATATATATATTGTTAGGTGGAAACCTATCAGTTTTAATGTGGAAATAAAATCAAGATAAACAGGATGTGTCTTCCTAACCCAAGTCAATAGATTTGATAAAATTCAATTAAAAAGTCAGATTTATGTTGTTGATACTATCTAACTTGTAAGTTTTGATTACATATTATGATGTTATGATTCCTGTGATATTTTTTTGTATTTTGATCTTTGTAAACATGTTGTTGAAGAGATCAAACATTTTTTTATACATTGGTTGATGTTTTTTCTGGAATATGTGGTTCTCTATTTTACATTTAAGGCGAGTCAACTATTTTTACAAATTTTTTTTTTTATCCATTTATCTAAGAACAAAATTCTTATTGATTTTAATATTTGCTTTCGTTATGGTTTTCTATATTTATATTGAATGTATGCATTTGAGATTCAAATATGATCTCTTATCATTATCAATTTTGCATGACTTCTTTTTTTTTAAAATACATAAAATCACAAATAAATATAAATAAATAAAACAATAATGAAAAGCAAATATTTTTTGTAATACACATCATATGCATGTAATATTAACTTTTCTATTACCATGAAAAAAATATTCAAATTCATACTCACATAATCTTAACTCAAACTCAAACCCGATAACTTAGATTAAAGATAAGTTTGCATCTCACTTTAATATTTATAAAGTTACGCACTATGTAAGTGTAATGTGCATCTCACTTTACTTGGACTAAAGTTAAGTTTGCATCTCACTTTAATGTTTATAAAATTACGCAATATGTAAGTACAATGTGCATCTCACTTTATGTTTATAAAATTATGCACTATGTAAGTGTAATGTCAAACATAGTGAAAATTACTTAGCTTTATAAAGGAGGTGGAGTATAGTGTAGGTGCTTAGAGTGATAGTTTATGAAGTGAAAGACGTTGTAAGATAGATGGTTTCTACACTTTGCAATATATTGTATCAATTGTTATATATATTATTAACTTTGTAATTTATTGTATCGGTTGTTATGTTTATCATTAACAATTGGGATATTGAAGAAGAGGTTGATCTATGCTTCTGGATTTCAATGATTAGTCTTATAAAATCACTTGTGTGTGAATATTTTTTTTAAATAACGCATTTAGTGTAAAACATAAATTTCACCTCTTAATTAGAGGTTTCCCAAATTTTAATCTTGTGAATTTTTATCCTTAGCTCTATGATGAAATATAAACAAAACATCATCAACAATGGACAATACTTCAACTCTTAATGATCCTAATTCATTGTACAATTCAAGAGATAATATACCAAGGTGTGCCAATAAGTTTCATCCCTCTAAGGAAATTTTATCATGCATATAATGGATTTGAAAATAATTTATGACAAAACTTATGAAAAACACTTATGACAAGAACTTATGAAAAACACTTATGACACTTAAAATGAAATATAGGATTACACAAATATTGGATAACTAGGAACTTCAATAATATGCATAAATATAAAGTTGATGTACATACTAAATCATCCCAATAAAATGTAATATTTAATGAGAAGACCAAGTCAATCATTGATAAGACAACTTAAAATGGGTGATTCTGGCTTTCAAGAGTGGATGGAGGCATGAAAGAAACCAACCCCCATATTTGATGGATATTCAAAAGGAAATCCATGGGTGTTAAGTGAAAGGAGGGTGGGAGGGGTCACGTTTTTCCCTAAAAAAAGAAATAAATTTGCAAGGGGGGGTTGGAATCTCAACCAATGATGAGGTAGAACCTTTAACATTATATAAATGACTTTTATTTTTAATAGACAAGGATGTGTGAAAAACAAAAGTGTTGGGGATTCAACAATAATTCTAAGATCTATACATCGAAATATCCCTCTAAATAAAGTCAAACTCTACAAACATTGACAAAGAATATTATGAAATGTCCAAGATTTCAAGAAATTTGAGTTTTTCCATGTTTTGCAAAGGCAAAACAACTTCGCAAATGAGGAATCCAACAAAGAAACGAGGTTGCAGAAAGTGTTTGCAATTAAAAATAAGGGTATCGTAATCTTATATCCCCCATGACATGTATGACTATTATAGTGACCCTATTCCATGCAACACAAACATGATAACAATTTGATACACTAGCATCACACCCCTTCTTCCTCAACCCTCTAATGCATGTAATTAAGCATTATACAATCATTGACCTTAAGGATGCATGTGGGTTTATTTAGCTTGGAATTGGGATATGACCTGAATTATTTTCCCTTTCCCTGTAATGCAAGTCCTCCAAGTGCGAGTGGTCGACGTGTGGGTTTACTAGGTTTTGAAATAGGATGTGGCATGAACCCCTTACTTCAAATGACAACCCTTTATCCAAGCACACATGGTCAATGGCATTGATCATTTTGTTGGTTGTAAAGTCTACCAAGAAATCAAGAAAAAGGGTTGCTACATAGGTGCACTACCTCTATAGGAGTGGATGTTGCATCTTTTGCAAGATCGAGAAGGTGAAGAGAGGAGTGAAGCAATGTGAGAGGCGGATAAAAAAAGCATAATATAATATAATTATTTCAACCATTTGTTATAATAAATGCAAAGACGATTTTGATAGACACATCCATAAGAGAATTTGTGTGAGGGATACTTTTTTCTTTTAACATGACAAATGATGATATTGGTGATTTGAGAATGGGAGAAACGAGTTGAAGCATTCATTATAATTCATCAATGTAAGCACATGGAGTTTAATTAATAGTTGAGAACTTTGTATCTATTGGAAGTTGTTTCATAACCTATTCTTATTGACTCAAGAGCAGGAAGGAACCATCCCTCCATGATCTCTCTTTATCCTCAAAAGTACATAAGGAAACTCTATGTTCTAAAAAAATGGAATTGGTGGATGGTGCATGTGAGGGCATTCCTAATGTCACAATTGAGGAAGAGAAGCACTCGTATGGTGCCTACTTGAACAACATGAGGACTTGCAATCATAAGCATTCCATGGACATGGAAATTAGAAATTTTATTTTCAAGTTTTAATATGTGTTTCCATTTTTTTCTTTTCTTAAGCAATATGTAACATATTACAATTTCCAAGCATATAGAAGTTGGAACAAAGAAGACACACCTTCCGGGAACATGGATATGTAGTTCTACATTTTGGATATTTGGCTATGACCACCCATAATATTTCGATTTTATATTTATAATTGTTTAATTCAACTAAAACATTTTCTAATATAAATGATACTTGTTATTGTGAAAAAAACATGAGAAAATATAAAAAAGAAGAAGGAAATATAACTCTTTTATAATTATACACACAATTCCAACTCATAGGCCCTTGATCCATTTAAAATATTCTTCAATTTCACCCACTTATTTCACAAGATTATTGTTAGTTGGGATGGCTCTACAATTTTATATCATGTCTTTTGAAACTTGTAACTTTTTAATCCTTCCAAGTGAACTAATTAGTTTTTAACCATTTTAAGATGTGGAATGGAGTAACTTTGTTTGTACAAAAAAATTTGGGCATGAAAGAGTTGCAACGTTTGGTTCATTTCATTATTATCTTATCACACAATATATGCTAAGGGGCCTTGTCCATAACTATTTTCTTTTTTGTTTTCACCCTATTGATTGTCCAATATTCTTTCTAACAACCTATGACAGACATCTTAACCTCAGAAACCACATATAATCCTTTTATTCTTTAAACCATTTAAGGATATACGCTAACTATTTTTTAACATTCCCCCCCTTAATATGTTGTATTACTTACAAATAACTTCATTCAATGAAATAAACCAGAAATAATAGCGATGCCAGCTATGCAACCATGATGTGAAATGGGGGATAATGTGCCTTCCTATAATGCTCAAATGATACTCGGATCACCTCGATATTCTCAAGTTTCAAATGGAAAATATTCCTGTAATAGAGCATTTCCATTGATATTACATTTACATTTAGACATAAATTGTTTATTGTAATGATTAGCTTCTTGCGCTTGCACTTAAAAAGGGTTGTTAGAATGTCCTTTAATCTCTCTGTATCTCACTATAAATGGGTTTGTAGCTAAAATTAACACAAATTGACAAACTTGTAGCAGCCAATGCAATGCTCAAGGAGGGCCATCAAACCAACCCCAAAACTAAATGAACACTTTATTGGTAAAATATTACTTACGACTCATCTTGATAGAGAAAATTGCCAAGACTTTTTATGGAATATCTCACCAAAATCATTATATTTCATTGCTTGTAATGATTGGGTTTTAAGATTTTAGAACATCCAATGTATGAGAAATTATGTTAACAATTGCACTTAATTCCATGCCTAGTTAGGGATGTATTGGCTAAAATGTTATAGTTGCATTTGGGTAATATCATACATTATGATGTCATTTTCTTTTTTCTTTTCATTGATGCAAATTAGGGTACATTTGTGAACTCTTGTAAAATAGGTTTTAACTCTCTTGTCATTGATATGAAGGGTATGTTACAATAGAATTGATCCCTATGTATGCCGCATATATAAGGCAAGATACAACTAACAACTTTCTGTAGCATTTAGAAAATAAGATGAAAAAAATTCCATATAAACTGTCATTAACAAAAATTAGATAGCATTTTTAGGAATGTGAACAACTTCCATGTCAATTGACCACATGTGGTTGAAATGGTTCATGAAATTTTCTTTGTTAATACTCAAAAAAAAATACTTTATATACTTTATGAGTTTGTAATCAAGGAATGGAATAGATCTAACAAATCTCAAAATTTTAGTGGTTCATTCAATTTTGAGAAGTACATGCTACAAGGCTAGGTCTATAGTAGGGGAAAACTTTAGTCCATGCACTTTTTTGGTTTTTTTCTCAATACACCAATTTGATTTTAGTTTCCCTTTTTAGCAACTTTACCCTCCAACAGCAATCTATCGGCTTATCATTACACCCTTTTGGGGCAATTGCTGGTTTTAGGTTATGTTCGATGATTGTTATTTCATCATTATTGTGTGGGGAGGTGTACGAAACTCGTTTTCATTCGTGTGATTATGTAAATAAAGTTTTTTTAATTTTTGATGTAATGCTAT
>LPNX010215701.1:0-134768 GCA_001517045.1 Pseudotsuga menziesii | reverse complement strand
TATTGAATATGAATCTTTATAAACTCAAATTTTGATTAGAAATAGATAAATTTATATATCATAAATATTTAATAAAAAAATATAAATTGATATTTTATTGTAAATGGATAAATTCTTGTATAGTAAATATATAATAAAAATGTATGAAATCCATAAATATATATATGAGGAAAATGCTAATGCTTGACTTATTAAAGCTCGATAAATGATTTGGAGTGTGATCTTTCCATTTTTTTTAGAAAATCCATAACATATTTTCTTGTACAAATTATTTTTGTGTGTTAAAGGTCATACAATGCACGTGGCTATTAGTTTTCCTGCCAATTTCATTTAAAGGAGAATGGGAATACTATTGATAGTATCGATTACATTGGGAAGAATCATGAACTACAATTTTTTTTTAAGTTTAGTGGTTGAAAATGGTCTCATGTTCTGGTTACCTATTAAAGCATTAAAATGAGAAAAATAACATTTATAACCTTGATAAAGTAAATTGTATGAATGTAGAATGGAAAAGAAAATTGGAGAGGTAAAAGACAAAGAGAACATTTATAACCTTGATAAACAAAATTGCATGAATGTAGAATGGAAATTGAAATTGGAGAGGTAAAAGGATAAATAGAACATTTATAACCTTGATAAACTAAATTGCAAAATGTAGAATAGAAATGAAAATTGTATATATAATTAAAATATCAATTTGCAAATATGTACATACATCCTTAGTTCTATCATAGATTAAAAATATTAAATAAACAATAGTGATGGACTTGATGTGATACACGTCATTTAAGAATTGATTTTTGAGATTGAAAATACAATAATAGAAATGATCTTCATGCTCTTTTGAGGCTAACTCATAAATTCCAGCCAACATAAAATGTGTTATTAAGTAATAAGTCATTACCTTGTGTGATGATACTTTTGAGGGGAAAATGTCTACAAAGTTCAAGGCTTTAAGAAACCTCAAACATATATTCTCTCTAAAGAATGATTATGAAGGAATTTCCGTATGTTCATGATGTAGATCTCTTTTCATTGCATCATCTTTTAACAATCGAAATTATAGAAACAATTATGTAACAAGAAAGTATTGAAAAAATTTAACTTTAGTTGTCAAAATTGCATAGGCCATGATGACATGGTAATGAACTAGAATGATCCAACCACACTAATGAAATTATGGCTAAAATTAATGTTGGCAAATTTCTAAACCATTGCTTAATAAAGTACAAACTTCATAAGTTTATATATGGGTTTCATTTTCATGCTAGGAGAGTGTATGCCTGTAAATAGGAATGGCAACTCACAAATTTGAATTTGGTTGAAATATATCAAGTCAACCTAATCTACAAAATGTAAGATCATTTTCCAACTAGGATTTTATTTTTCCCTTTTTTATCCCTTTTGCAGTGGTGATTTAGGGTTCAGTTTACTTTTCTTTAAAGACTACTCACATTTCTTCTATCTTTTCATTCACCCACTCTCCCAAAGCTCATAAAATCATTAAGTTTCTCATTATTTTTTTTCCTTACATCAAGCTTCAAAGATAGTGCTTTTGTAGATTCAACAATTGAAGAAATTATAATCAACACATGCACCAATGCCAACAAGAGCCTCCTTCCACAATGTTGAAGGTTGAATATTCACCATTTGCATGAAGAAACATTTTCATGAGATAAATGCATTGAACAATTCAAGGGACGTATAATGAGTATGAGAAAATGCAAATTCATGGATCTAGAAATGTGCTTAAGATATGCCAAATATAACCAACAAAAAGTGGACAATCAATCATAGTAGAATAATAGGATGCAATATAGTTTTATCTTTATAAATTTATTTAATTTTTATCTTTTATTTTTGTGATAATATTATTTAATTAATAATAAACCATACTTAATTATTTATTATTTTAAAAATTATTTCATTATATCAACTTTCCATTTTTTTTACTTATACTTCAATTTAATTATCTTATATTATAATTGATTTAGATTTTATTTAACATAATTCAATGCTTATCCATTAAATCTTTGACTTAACTCCCATTAACTTAATTACCTTTTATTATAATTTATTTCCATTTTATTCAACACAATTCAATCCATTTTTTTGCAAGACAAAAAAAACAACTTTGTTAATAAAAAGTTGTGACTTTACATACAAAAGAGAGATAACAAAGTCTTTTTCTCTTTTCCTTTTCCAAAAAGCAGTCCATATGCTAATATCCAAAAAAGACAGGTGGGTTACCTACATTCCATTGAAACTAACCATAACATGTTATTTCTGATAAGAAAACAATTATCAAGGGTTTTGAATAGCCTGCCTCGAGCCTGAATATTCCACTAAGGAGTACATGAAAGCATAACACGCAAACCAGTTCAGAAGATATTCAACATCTCTTTCGGTAAAAGCGAGCCAGATGACCACACATCATAGAAGAGATGTCCATCCATATCGCCAATTACCTGCTCAGAGAGAGCATCTGTAATGGTGTTGTGTTCCCGGAAGATATGTTGAAAGGATACTCCAGAAAAAACTATTGATAAGGATTCTCACCCTATCCAGTCAGTTGGACAGTGAGAGAAAAAGTAGAGATCTCTCTTCATTGCCAAGATAATCAGAACCTGTGAGTCTCCCATAATGAGAATCAAATCCAAACCAAAATGATTGGCCATTAAGAGAATACCCAACAATCCCATAAGTTATGCTTAAGTATTTGAGCCAGTACATGCCCACAACCATCCCTTTAGCTCCACTGAAGGGTTTGGATTTAAATACATCCATGCCCCACACTTTCCCATATTCTCAGCGTCATCAAAGAAACCCACATCTAATTCTTCGTTTATGGTTGGTATCATAAAGGATTGAGGGTATTTTAGCACTTTATTTGACCTCCATTCCGAATAAGCACCGAACGTTTTAGAAATGATCTCCTGCAGGGTCCAATCCCGACCATCAAACAAATCTCGGTTACGGGCCTTCCACAATTCCCATAGAATAAATAAAGGAAAAGCCCGGTGTTGTCTCTCCTATGATACCCACCATGGAAGGACTTCAGAAAGTGATATCTCCACCCAAGCAGAAGCAAAACTTAATTCCCCTTTTAAGACCAACTAGATCATCTGTATATAAGGGCAAGTAACAAATAAATGTTGTACCGATTCCTCGTTCGTTTTACACATAGTACATGTACCTGGTTCGCAAAATACCCACACCTTTAAAGCATCCTAGGTGAGGGTTTTGGAGTTCATACACAGTTAACCACATAAAGGTTTTAATTTTTAGTGGGCAATGTTCTCTCCAGATCCAATTCATCCACCAGAGTGATAGATCGAGATATTCTTGTTTGATGGCCATTTCATAAGCCAACTTTGTTGACACCTCCCCATTCTGATTATTATGCAGCCAAACCAACTGATATGCCTTATCAGTCAACATAATCCTTTCCTGTTGAATATACCTAGTGAACCTTATCCATTCATCCACCAGCTTACCTTGAAGGTTCAGTTCATCTATTGATAACCAGTTATGATAATCCACTTGCAATCCTCCCAGGTTTGTTTAAGAACAAATATATTGTTTCTATGAAGTTCAGCTATCAACCTCTCTAATAGGTGATAGGTATTCAATAAGCCCACCAAAGGATCAATTCCCATGAAGGATTGTATTCCCCTGCCTATGGACTAAGCAATATTTTTTGTGATAATTGGTAGACATTTGAGAAAGCTTCTCCAAAGGACAAATATGTTTGTGAACTTCCCTGTAAAAGTTTGCAGCCAATTTTTCGGGTTAAGGATTGACATATACTTGGCTCTGATGAGTGAAATCCATAACCTAGAATCAGTCGGACATCTCCAAAGGATACGAGCACAAAGCGCTCGATTTAACAACAATAAATTCTTAATCCCCTAGCCTCATTTTTTCTTTGGTAAATAAATGGAATCCCATGCCACTAAGTGCCACTTTTCCAAACCCAAATGTCCTGACCATAAAAACTGGAACATCTTCCTCCTAAGAGTCGAGATCACTGTCCCCAGGACACAAAATAATGAGAACCAAAAAACTGGGATTCCCTGCAAGACCAAGGATATCAGTGTTAATCACCCTCCCAAAGAAAGATATCAGTGGGCCCAACAGTTAATTCGATTATGGAATTTTTTTATAAGCTAACCCCAATCCTTCTTGAAATAAGCATTTGGTTTTAAAAACAAACCAAGGTATCTAAATCCTAGAAAAAAATCCTCTTGTTTGTATCCAAACAAATAAAAGATAACCTTCCTAGTCCCCTCATCCACTCCAGCATAGATGAAACTAGACTTCTCGATACTAATCTCCAACCCCGAAGCCATACAAAATAGAGCAAGAATGTCTTTATATTCTCTCCACTCCTTAATAGTCCCTAGTCCAAATATAAGGACATCATCCACATATATGAGTTGACTATTAACCACGAAACTCACCACTTTAATCCCACGAATCTTCTTCTTAGCAATATCTCTATGAATAAGCAGACTGAGACCCTATATAGCTAAAATGAACAAGTAGGGTGACAAGGGACACCCTTGTCGAAGACCCCTGTTATCGGCAAAAAACGGTTAGGGAGACCCATTGATGAGAACTGTGAACCTGGCATTAGTGATACAACCCATAATCCACTCAGTTATATTATAGGAAAAATCGGTTTGAATAAGTATTAATCTTTAAAAATTCCAGTCTATCCTATCATAGGACTTGACCAGATCCATATTTAGAATGAGCGCTTTGTGTCAATCGTTTTTCAATGAGTGAATACATTCCTAAGTAATACCCACAACATCCAAAAGTTGTCTATCGGGTAGAAAACCAAACTGATTTATAGAAATAAACTTACCTAGTATAGGATTGATCTGATCCGTTATAATCTTTGTTACCAATTTAAACAGTAAATTGCAAAGGGAGATCAATCAATAGTCATTGAAGGACTCTAAATGATGTTTCTTTGGAATAAGAGTAATAAAGGTCGAGTTCAGGGACCCCCAAATGCCGCCAATACATCTTGATTCCTCAACAGTGACTAGTAATTTCTTCCCCTAACAAATCAAATAAATGGTGGAAGAATTTCATTTTCCACCCATTCATCCCTAGACTCTTGTTCATCGAGAATTTGGACATGAGAGATCTAAACTCCTCTTGGGAAATAGCCCTACCAATCTGTAAGTTATCGTCCTCATCAAAAAACCGCGGAAAGAGTTGAATAACCTTTAGTGTTTCCAACAACATAAGTGACTATGACTTAGAATAGATATCTCATATATGGGAAACAACTGCCTGCTTCAAGCCTACGGTCTCTGCACACTAGTTTCCCATAGAATCTCTAAGTCCCCACATAGAATTTGAGATCCTATGATGATTAGCAAAATGGTGGAAGAACTTAGTGTTATTGTCACCAACTTTCAACCAAATCGCCTGGATTTGCTGCCTCAAAGTCTCTTCCCGCTCTTTCAGTAGCTTTCTATGCTTCCCATCCAATACTTGGAGTCTCTGTTTGACTCCCACCAAAAACATATCACTGACCAATCCATCTGATAACATATGGTATTCCTCCACAATTAGGGAGAGCTCTCGTTCCTTAACCTTGTTTCTCTCTTTTTCCCAGGATCTTACCTCCGACTTCAATTTGAAAATATTTTTCCACAATCGACCAAGCACAAACATGTAATCTGATGGATCCAGTGTTGGAGAGGTGTCCCTTACCAAAGAACTGAACTTTGGATCCGTCAACCAAACTAGATTGAACTTGAATGGGTAGTGCGTTTAGCCCATATCCAATTCAAACTCCAGGACAATAGCCTTATGATCCAAGACACCCATGGCATGTGTCTAGGTCTGATACCTACCCAAAGCGGAGCAAAAATACTCTGTAACCATAAACCTATCCAACCTCTTATCTATCCCCATTGCACCATAATGTCCATTGGACTTGGTTGGGATAAGATTTTAAGGGGAAATATCAACAAGATTATTAGAATCAAATAAATAAATGAAACAATTAGCAAGTGGATCTAGATGGTTTGAACCCCCCCAAAATTTTGTCAGAGATATAGTCAGGTTAATATCGCTAGCCACAATAAGAGATGGATCTCTCAGAATTCCCGACAGATGAGCGGTCTCCCAGAAATCCCTTCGATGAGAGTAAGGAGCGTAGACATTTATAATACGAACATGACCGTCATAACCCATAGTGAGCCTTCAACCAGTATACCCATCGGGGCTCTATAAGCTTGAAGGTTCACCACCCCATGATTCCAGGCCACCAGCGATCCCCTCGACAAACATAGGGAATCCACCGCACAAACTTTACAGTTAGGTTTTAGTTTAAGGAAGTATGAACAAGCATCCCCCAAAGACAATATGGTTTCCTGGAGCAGCAAAACCCCTAGTCACAAATGGTCTATCGGTTGTTTAAGGGAGGTTCTTTTTGGGCCACCACCAAAGCCACTAATATTGAAGGAAACCATAATCATGGGGGATGGCCAAAGTGGGTTACACAATCTCTAAGAGACCGAGGAGACATAGAAGAATCACCCAAAGACTAATGAGGCAGACCTTTTTAAAAATGAGAGGACGCCCTAGGGTTTGTGAAAGTCAGGTCACCCATAGAGTCGGTAAGCCCCTTCCAACCCCTTTTTTAACTTATTCTTTCTCGACTTACGGATGGTAACATTGGGGTTATAAATGGAGGAAATAGGGAGGGTGCCTAGGTCGTATGTAACTGATGAGTAAATAATAAGGGGTTGATGGCCCCTCCCATGATGATATCCTTGTGGTCAGGTACAGGCATGGAGGAAATGGCAATGTCCAAGTAGTTGTTTGGGATAACCCCCGAAGGTGGGGTGGATACTAGAGAGAAATAAGTAGCAGCAGATTCTTTGACTTAACTCTCATGCTCATATTTATATTAGTTTAATTTCTATTTTTGAACTATGACTTTAATTTAATTATCTTATATTATAGTTGATCTTAATAGACATAGTTCAATTTTTATCACTTAAATATTTGACTTAATTTCCTTGCCCCTAATTTATATTAATTTCAATTTTTTTAAAGTATAATAATTATATTTTTTCATAAATTTTCTTTGAATTTCTTACCACATGTTCACTAAAAAAAATTATAAATATCTTGTGTCTAGATGTAAATATCATGAATCAATAGTGAACTAAATCAATCTACATAATTTAGTTAGCATTAAAATGAGTATAAACATAAATGTCATAAATATCTCTCCCTATATATAAATATTAAAAAAATCATGAAATAACATTTTGATTAAATATAATTTAAAATACATATTGTTTATATCATTAATAGTTTAGATTTATAGATTATTTTTTATTTTTTATTTATACTAAATAAACAATTATTGAAATAAATAATAATATTCACAAGAAAGTTGTTAGGATTATGTTTAGGTCACTTATAACACAATCTAGTAGGTATACAAGAAAAAGGGTAAAATGTTAGTACCAACTCTTTATATATATATATATATATATATATTGAAAACAATGACCAAGCCCTCTCACTTTGAGTACCTTTTAACTAAGATTCCATTAACTAAAAGCCAAAATATTAAAAGTTGAGATTAGTGTCCATCGCCCTTCGTTTTCTCTATATTGAAGATTAGGTGATGTTTATGTAGTACTAACAAATGATAGTGAGTTAACAACACTAAAATATGAGATTAGTGTCCATCATCCGCCGTTTTTCCTATATTGGAAGGTTAAGTGATGCTTATATATTATTAACAAAAGATACCATATCCCTTTAAAATTTAACAAACAATGTAACTTCATGTAATTGGCAAATTATTATTATTATGTTCCACAAATTATTAGTTGTTTTTTTTTCCTGGAAAAAAAAGCGTAATTTTATTTCAGCCGAAGCGAATCAAAATTACATTTTGTAGATGCAAATGCATTACGAGCAATTAGCTCAAGTGTCGAAGCAAGTGGTCAACAAATAGACCAAAGGTCTATGAAAAAAGATAAAACTATAATACATCATAGGACATGGTAATCGAGGATGAAAATATGTCTTTATTTTCCCTTTTTTCCCCATCTTCTTTCTTTTCACTTCAGTCCAACAATCCTGTGGAGTGACAGCTACGATCAATTGTTTACCTGCCATCTCCTGTGGCTATTGAATAGTAACTAGATCTTTATCAGAATCTGAGCTTTCTGTTTCATGTGCACACTTTAGTCCACTAAAAGAAGCATCCGTAGGATTCACATCATTTGATAGTGTTTTCGCACCATAGTTCTTTTTTCCTAGTGTTTGTGCATCCACTGATTCATATTTCATCATATTTTCTTCATTTTTTCTTCATTTTCCTATACTTTCGGTTGTTCTTTGTCTTCACTCTCCTCATCCCCATCTAGAGACGAAGCATAATTTGTTTGCCAATTTTTATGGTTAGAGGTCTGCCCCTTTTTTTTCTTTGTGAACTTTTTAGGAAGAGGGCATGTGTCTTGGAGGTGACCCATCAAATGACAAAATCTGCATCTAAAAGCAGTTTTTTCATAGTCCAACCTCTGAATCCAATTGAAAGATTCATGTTTCAACTGTAATCTATCCGGGAGTCGTTTGCTGAGGTCAATCTCCACACAAATTCTTGCATAGGTAAATAATCCTTGTTCTTTCCTGTCGCAATCACTTTTGATAAACCTGCCCGAAATATTGTCAATGTCTTCCAATACTAAATGGTACCAGAATGGTAGAGGTAAATTTGGCAACCTCACCCACACTGCCATCTTGGTTACCACCATGAAGTTTGAATCAAACTCTGGAAACTAGGGTGTTATGAAGAGCCCAGCTCTCCCCCAAAACCAAGGTCCCTAAGTTAGCATCTTCTGGTAATCTTCCTGAGATTCAAACTGAACTACAAAGAACCCCTTGGAACATAAGACGATTTGACAATTGGTTGTCCAATTTGTGTAAACCCATTGATGGAGATAAAAATATATGGGCCAAAAACCATTAAAACGACAAATGACAGCTACAGATTGTAGCGTACTGAAAAGTTTTGTTACCTAAGGGTTCTTGATCTCTAGTGTTGGTGTAGATTCCATCTTTTCCACAAAATACAAACTGTTCTGGGGAGAAGAAAAGGCTGCTGCAGGAGGTCCCTTAGGTCGAGCTGCTTCTTTATATGATGAAGGACAGGGTCCTCTATTTCCTTTTGCTCCCCCCTCAGGCGGTGCAACAAAAAAATGGTTGATTTCTTGGAGATATGATAATCTGTCAGCCTAGAATCTTCCTGCAATATTTTTCCTTCATGGAGGGAGAAGAAATAGGTTCTAGGAATACGCTCTCTTCGCTCGAGTTCTTCTATTAGTGTCTCTACCGATTCAGATCCATGGACCCATACCAGAATTGACTTCCCAGAGGTTAATTTTATAAATATATGGAACCTGTCTATGTCTACCCTAACTCCATATTTTGAGGAGAGATCAGAAAAAACACAGGGAAACCCCACCCATATATGAGATGTAATAAAAAATACCAGATCTGTCATAAGCTGTGCTTTGAGGTAGCTATTATGGATCATCTGAACCGCATCCATTCCTATTCTCATCACATTCTTCAATTCTGATGTTTCCTGTGTAGTCTGATCTAGAACAATATGAGGAGATGCCGGACTCGTTGTGTTTTGCAGGCCAAGCAGAACTAGCAGTGGCTTGGTCCCATGCGAGCAGTTGTATATCCACTTATATTTTCGAGCTTCCAACATCAACCTGGACAAAAGAACTAGTTTCCAGGAGTGGGCTGATCTCCCTCCCTGTGCTCACAAAACGCCCATGCACCCTTGCTTTAGCATTAGTTCTGGGTAATTCGCAGCCATTTCTAGGGTTCCAGCTCTGTCAATCGGTAGATCAGAGAATCCCATCATTACCAGGGTCTTGTGAAGCAATTTTTTGGCTTCCACCGTGAAAGTATGGCTCAATTTGATCAATAGAACAAAGAAAACATTTTCGTTCAAAGCACCGTCGCCGTCTGAATCCTCCACCTCCACCATCGTCCGCTGCTTTGAATCCGTCAGGAAAACCAACCTAGTTAGAGCCACATTCTTTCTTATTGTCCAGGGTAATGAGGCCCGATCAAGGATCTGCAACCTGTCTATGATATTTGCATTGGCTTGATCGTTGTTTTTCAGATTGATGGCATTGCTCTGAATCAAATCTCCCATTCCAGATTATTTTGAGTTCGATGCAAAGAGCCGAGCTCTCCATGGAGTGGATGCAACCTCTCTTCGACCGCTCTGCCATACAGTTCAACAATCTCTTCCTCACAAATTATTAGTTGTGTCATGCTTGATGCCCATTTATTCATTTAACGCAATGGTGAGGATGTCCCTCAAACCATTAAAACTATGCCAAAGGAGCAAGAAAATTAGCTATAATGAACTATCTACTCATAGTGCATGGCATGTAACCACAATTTTCTAAGATAGTTTCCATTTCCAAATTGTAAATTGTTGCATAAGACACGCTTTAAATAAAATCATACCAAGAAGAATTTCAATCCTAATAAACAATTATATTTGTAAATTTTCCCATAAAAATTAACATGATTTAAATAATAGTCATACCAAGGAGAACTTCAATCCTAATAAACCTTTATATGAAGATGATCGAGTAAGAAAATGAACAGCCTTAAAGGCAACATTGACCTTATTTTTCTGGCCAAGCAACGTCTCCATTGTAAATTTCATTTATGGGATGTACGCGCGAAGACATTGATAAATTTGGGTATTCCATCTATTCATATATGCACATAGGAAATACTCTTTCCATGTCCGCTGAGTGCAATAAGTGACCCAAAAATACACTTCCTCCAAACCTAATCGCTGGTAATTGGAAACTTATGTCCAGATATTGAGCATATGCCTTTGATTTTGAAACTATGTTCGTCCTTGTGATCAGTGGTCATGAGAATACCTTATATTTTGATATTGTGAATTTCACATATTATATAAGAGGGTGGAAGAGGAAAAAATAGAAACATGGAAGAATAATAAAATACAGAGAGATATCTCTTGATATTTAGGAAATATATTCCAATGTTCCTTTAATTTGGTAAACAATCATATTGAATGATTAGTCTCTTAGCAAGTATTGATTGATTTACTGCCTCATTAGAAGAATCTGTGCCTTGAGAAGTAACAATTTGCATTACCTATATCCTTAAATTTCTTTATGGGCCCCTCCTAAGAATATAAGCGTTTTCCCATTGCTTACAAGAGTAATATTAAGGTTTCCTAGGGTGGACTGTGGGGCAGTGAAGGTGGGTCAATTGAAATAAAGTTCAGAGTATGCTACATTGTCTCTCGATGACGTCCTGACAAAGAAGGGTAAGAATTTTCATTTTTTAATCATCTTTTATAAATAAATTTACAAGAGATCCAAAGAATATTGTTTTCCAAGAGAGCATTAAATTGGGATTAATACCTAGCGGTAGGTAAACCAAATTCAATTAGTAGAAATCTTCATTTAAAGTCAAACATTTCAGTCCAAACGCACAAGTATCGAATCTAAATTGGGCTAATCAATTGCAAAATCGAACCGAATTAACGTATTCTTGATTTTTATGGACTTTTCTACAAATACTACTAAATATTAAGGACAATAACCTGAACATTTTTCCATGCTTAACTTGGTTTGTCGAAGTAGCTTGCCTAATGAGTGCAATGGATATCCTCTCTACACTTGCACAGTTTTTTCCAGTGCACACCCATTCTTCAAGACCTCCACTTTATGGCCCCCAATACCAAGAAGTGCATTAGTCCATTCGGTACAGAAGATGCAATCTGGATCGATCCTAGTTTTGCATTGTTTATAGGTACTCATTGTCCCCAATGTGCAATATATAACTTGTACTTATATATGTACAATTGTTTAAAAAAAATACATTTTCATCAATGAGCATGAACATATTGACATTAAGTACAAATACTAATTTATTTGTAATTACATATGAACAAAGTATTAATATCGTTACCTTTTTTTGTACTATTTATATCTAACACTAGTTGGGGTGTCATGTCAAGATGAACAATATGATGTACAACATGCCTGGAAAGTTTTGAATAAATAATGGACAACATGCCTGGAAAGGTTTGAAACTGGGTGAGGAAGGCCTCCTTCTATGTAACTCACTGTTGACAACCATAATGTTGACAAAGGGAATGGGAATGCATTGCCTCACACCGTCATGATGTTTTGCAAATAAAATCAAACAATGAAATTACGTGTTCTAAATTAAGTTGGCCATCATTGGTGACGAGCATTAAAAAATTACGATAGTATTTGATGTCCAAAATTATCCAAGGCATACATTTTGAACGTCAAATTCCTACCCTCTTTATAAAATTCTTGATGGATCCAAATACTAGGAACTGTGATATCAAATCTATATCACGATAATGTAAATTATATATATATCACATAAGAGCGCATCTGTAATGTATTAAATGTAAAAATTGCAAATTTTACACAGAGGGATTAGGTTTACAAATGGAAAATTTTTCCTAAAGGGATTAGGTAACAATGTAAGTAGAAATGACAAATTTTAGTTGATAGAGTGCATGATCAACTTGCCAAAATCATTTTTAAGAGGAACTTTTAGGAGAAGATAGACTTGAAAGATAGAAGCTTATTGATAGCCTCTCCCTCGGAACCCAATACCACTTATGCTCTTCAACTTCTGACATCTGAATGTGCACAACACCTCCAAGGATACCATGGTTTCCATACTTGAAACAACAAGTATGTATGTAATTATTATCTATATATACCTACTTGGAGAAGCATTGGGAACCACGGTCCTCTACCTTCTTGGGATTTGCAATTCTCTGTCAATTACCTTACAAGCAATAGAGTTAGTGGTTGGTGATAACATTTTGGAAATTGAGCATGAACTATGCAACAATTCGATGTTTAAAAGAGTGTTACTAAAACCAAGGAAATAAATTGTGAAAGAAAATGAGTCAAAACAAAGGAAGATGATCCATTAGGCTCTTCCAATTTGGTTTCAGGGCCAAGAATTTTGTGACATGTATCATGATACTCTACCATACGTATAGGATTGGTCTTAGTGTAAATCCTGGCTCCATGCATATGTACACAATCTTAGTGTAAATATGTTCCTATGATCCTCGGATTGGGTTATATAGAATATGGTTTTATGTAACCCTTAGAGGCTTATATAAGCAATCATGGAGCTAACACAATTTTGGGCACTCTTTCAAAATATAATTGCTCCCAAAGTTAAGACGCCCCTCCAAAAGGCTTAAGATGATGTCCACATACCAACAATAGTCCTTTAGGATAGGACATCATCTCCCAAGGCTTAATATCCAATGCACCACCTCATCAAAACATTATTAAAGGATAGATCCATGGAATAAGGATCCCACTAGTCAAGATAGAAGAATAAATCCAAGAGCAAAGTCCCCACAATACTCAACCAACCTCATGAAAGAAAGGTACGGCCTATTCTTCAAGCAATGAAGTGTAAGCATGCATAAAAATGTGTGCCAAGGGAGAGATCAAGTGGAGCATTCCACTACCTATGGTAACCAATCGTGTCATTATGCCATCCAAGTGCCAAGAATAAAGGGAACCTTAGAAAAATTTGGTTGTTTGCCTCAAAGAATGTGCTAGAAGAGAGGGCGCTCCAAGGAAAACCATCAACATTTTGTTGCCAAGTGTGAATCATGTCAAATGAGCTATAGTGATCCAATAGAAATCCCCCACATATCATCAAGTCATGAATATAATCCAAGTGCTTCGTAAAAAGGGATAGTTCATGTCATCAAGATTCCAAATTAAACCAACAATGCTAGGGTGCTCCATGAAAGGATGCTCAATGTGTCATGAGAAAGTGGGATAAGTGAAAGACACCATTATAAACTAGAGCGTTGCAACTAGGAGATATTAAAGCCATTTAATTACATCAACAAACTTGGTGCCCAACATCCTGTAGAAAATACTTCATCAAGAAGCAATTATAAACACTTCAAAACTTAGAGAGTCCCTAAGTTGATGGGTTCCCATTCTATGAATGCACAAGTTGTTATATAATTGCATAAACACTAAGAAAATATACTTCAAGGATGCGAATATCATCAATATGATGGTATATAAAGATCAAAATATTATGGAGATATAACATCCAATAGCCACTAGCATTATCTGTCATCCAATCAGCCAAAGGAGAACAACAACCCTAGGCCAAAGCTCACATGTACTCCAATTCATCCAATGAATCATCTTGTAATCTCAATGTTTGTGATTAAAATCACAATTGAAACCCTCATACAATATGAGGAGTAACAAGAATTGGACCAAAACTGGTTGTACAAGACCCAGAGACTAGTAAGACAAAATCAAAGTACTTTTAGAACCAACATAGCTTAAGGACCAACAAAAGTAATGTTTAAAGGTAATCAAAATTCATTGCAGTTTCCTATCTTTATTAGCAATGGTCCCTCTTACCTTCCAAGTTCTCTCTAAACATGTGAGAACCTGAAGACAACTGTTAGGCAAGCTACCCAGTGTCATATCAATAGCCTTTCCTTTCTATCTTTAGGGATAGATATCCTCTCTAACTTAAGGGTGCTTGTCCCTACAATGATCTAAGTCCACAAAATCAAGTGTATGTTAGATATCACGAGGACTTAGGGTAAATTTGTTATTGAGGTTCACTTGTGATATGATAAATTCCATATTTACTCATATTTGAACAAGCCAATAAGTGGTGGTCAAGAAGCAAGGATTGATGGACAAAAGGGAAAATCTAATATCATATGTCAAGCTGGAAATTGTATATTTGTACAACGGTTTGTTAGGTGCTTTTTGGATAGGTACAAAACATATTTTGGGACCTAGACAACAATCTAAAATTGAGGCTTTATACTAGTTATTTCCAGAATTATTTATGCAATAACATACAACCCTATTACTGATGGAAATAATGAAGTTTTAGGACATATAATACAATTCTGAAAATCTGATTTTTAACTTCGTAAATTTCAGATTGTAGAAAACATAAATAAAAGTAAAATTTTAATGGGTTTTGGTGGTTAAAAGAGGGGCAACCAATGCCTATATTCCATATTGGGTTAATGCCAAATGGAGTCAAAAGGGATACTAAGAGGGATTTTCTTTATCAATTGTAGAGATGAGAATGACAATCGATAATGTATCATTCAAACTCCAACTTGGATGGAAATACATTCAAAATACTTACAAAAGGAAATAGCCCTAGGATCTACTTCCAAATCTAGATTCAATTGGCTATTTAATCATGAAATCTCATCAAGCAAGGAAAATAGTTTGTTATAACATTAGTTAGATCTTTTCCATTTCATAAATAACAAGTAAGATAGGGAGAGATAAGATCAGATCAGATAATTTTATTAATGTCCAACAAATGACCACAAAAGTAGGTCAATGGGACTGTGCGGTACCATGATAACAATGCAAAGTGGGAGATAAAAAATTAGCTCCTATAGAAAGCTAAAAAATATATGATTGAGAGTTGGTCTTAAATAAAATATACAAAGAGAGAGAGATGAAGAATGTTGATCCAAGAGAGGAAAATGTATAAAGGGAGCGGGTCCAAGTGCTATGATGCAAAAATGGAGAAACTATCATTTATGTGGGGCATTGGAGACATTGGTAACACTTGGGAGCATCTCTCTTACCATTTGAGACTGATTGGAGGAAGCTCAGAAGAGTACTCTTTTTGGAGGAAGAACTAGAAGAGGAACTACAATCGGTAGTGTGTCGATGCCTGGAAGAGGGAGCTTGTTTCCACATCTTGGGTGAAGTTGTTCGACAACCAGGGTGGGGCCAAGACTGTCCCCGCTGCTGGAGTTGAACAAAGGTGGTGGTGGATTGTTGTGTCCTAACTGAGTGGTTAAGATGAATCCCCCCATATATATGTCTCTTGGTGCCACTAGAGGAAGGAAGCAGTGGAAAGAAGGAAGTGGTACTCTAAGTGGAGACTAGTGCCGATTGAGAATGATAATGTCGCTAGAGGGTGAAGGCGTGAAGCTAGAGATATTCTTGCAAATATAATTCCAGACATATTTGATCGGTGTTTCTAAAATATATTAGTCCATTTTAAATATATTATGGATTTGAACATAAAAGCTATCAACATTGTGTTTCTTCCACTCATTATTGTATGTAATTTTATATCAACAAAAATAATTAACAAAGTATTGTGTTGCATTAAACAAATCAAGAATGCTCAATGCCGATGAAGAGGTTCTAATGTAGAAGTTTCATTAAATACAAACATTATGTGTCACACAACTTCTCAGTCGAGAATAAGGTTTGGTTTCACATTAGGAAAATGTACATTTAAATTCCAACATCACAAACTATATACAATAACTATGATACAATCCATATACCATCATTAAACAATGTAGTGAAAATGCTTTTAATATTAACTTTACTATGATATTTTAGCATTCATTTCATGTTTAATATTAAGCTATTTTACAACCTTATAGTCTCACATTACTTGAGCAAAGCACTCACACTAAAATTCTGAGTGATATCAACATACCAATGCACTTTAATCGATATGATGATTATACATGCTCATAGTAATGCCTTCCTACTCATTGATATCATTAAGGCATGATTTTTCCTCACTCAAGATAATTATTTCACACTTGAACAAGTGCACTAGAAGTGCATCACTTATTGATTAATACAATGGAGATTAATTCTTCTAAGCCTCCTACTGATGTGATGGACACCATCCCTTCCCAATCTCTAATCCTTGGACCACATGGTTATCATTTGTGCCAAAGTTCAAGAGCATCGTATCATGAAAAATCACCTTTGAGGCCACAAAATCAAGACCACCTATATGAAATAAGACTTTTACATTATATAATACAATTCAACACCAATGACCAAAGTTAACATCTTGAACCACCTTATATATGGCTCAATGCACTCTGCACAAGTTCTAACTCTAGCCTTAGAGGGGCTAATTGGATGACACATCTGATAATCAAGCACGAATCACTTTAAAAAAGGAAACACATCCCAAAAAAACTAATCAAAGTTAATCAATTCAATGAACATGTTATTAAATATGAATTATAGGAACAATGTGGAAATAATCCTTGTGCACTATGCCCAAGAAAACAACCTATAGAAGGGTTAATATTCTCACTCATTCATCATGGTTAGATAATCATAACGTTACCATTATTTTTTGGAGATCTCCTCTAGACATGTAACAAATAAGAGATCCCATTATTTATTATCAATATTATAACACATTCTTTACTAGTCAATTTTGGGTCAGCCTAAAAAGTAGACAAGAAATAAGAGCTTGCCCACACTAGCCATATATATAGTTTTTTAGATGTTGGTCTTGTCCACATAAATAGTCCACCTACAACCAAGATATGATTAAGTAAACTTGTTTTTAGGTAAATGAAAAGTTGTAGGGTGAAATAGTGATGAACCAAGGCAACAAGAAACAATTGTAAAAGGTCATCATTGAGCATAATGGCCATGCTACCGAATTTTTGAGGTTCAAAGGTTACTTTCCCCAAAAGTGAAGGATTCATTGGGTTAATGTGTTAGATTGCACATCCAAGTGAGTGATTTGTCTCTTTTTTTGGATAAGAGAGTTTGTGTTCCTATTAGGTTGGCAATTTTCTGTTTTGGTGTCTTGCTTATTGATAATACTAAATGAAGTCATCACTCCTTTATTTTAGAAAATAGAAGTCCATGAGGTTGAAGGTTGCAGCCTCCTTGCATTATGAGGTGAACAATTTGTCTCACTTGTCTATTGCAATTGTCCCTTCATTTCCCTTCCTTGCAAAACATGTTCATGGTTTTCTCAAGGTACAATTCCATGTCTACACCAACTCATTTTAGTTCCCCTTTTCATTTTTTGTTTACCTTCCAATAACAACCTATCCGCGTATTATTGCACCTTCTTGGGGAAATTGCTAGTTAATGTTATTTGATGGAAATTTTGTATGATGATATTGTTTATTAGTCCCTATTGACGAGCAGTAGGGACTATAGAAATTGATTTTTTGCTTCTACATTACTTTGGCATTATTACCAAAACGTTTTAGCCAAAGTTTTAAGAGCGGTTTTGTCATCTCATGAATAGGAAATTTAGAGCCCTTATTTGACCTCTTTTCAAGGCACTCCAGTAAACTAATACGATATAGGGTGATACAACTGTACACTGATAGGGTATAGGGTGATATGACTTATGGTGATATGGGTGTACAATATGCGTTGTAACCTGAATCTGTTTCAAGTCAATCCAACTCCATGGTTTAATGTGTCACGTCCCCAACCCTTTACTCGGCAGAGAGGACGTGACTAACATCTATAAACCCGGGTTGTCTAAGCCCCATGAACATAATATATAAAAATTAATTTGAAATAAAACATTTATAAGTATAAACAGATGCATAATGCAATATACAGTGGAAGCAAATACATTAATCCAATACATTATATTCAAGCATTTAACATGTTCATATAAATTCATAACAATATACAATTGCGGAAATAAAATATAAGAGAATACTTATCTTTGAAAGAAGTGTGTCCCACAACCAGCTATGTCACTACAATGTTCCACCCAACCATACGCCAGTGTGCTCTTTAATCTCTCAGCAACACTGCCACCCCCGAGCTGGGCATGATTTTCCCCAAGGAATCAGGAACACTAGTAGGCTTCCCCCATAGCCAAGGGTAGAATAAAACTCAATCAAGCCAACACAGTTGGGTTTATCAGACTTACACAAGTAGTGGTTTACACTTAGCCAAATTCACATGAGACACAACCAAGCCAACGGATGGGTTTATCAGGCTACCAGCCAAGCCATCCTTTCAGTTGGGTTTATCAAGCTGCCAGGGAGGTGGAAAGACTGACTGCTAAGCTAGTGAGCTCAACCCTAGAGCTATGAACACCCACACCAGATCTATACTGACTTCTAAACAATTGCACACCCAACACAAGGAAGCATTCCCTTCTTTGCTACATAGTCCCTCATGCCATGTCTTCCCTTCCAGTGTTTTTCATGGTATGCAAAGAAGAAAACCAACCTTCTAGATTGGTCTGTGAGGTTCTTTCACACAGTAGGTTTATCAAGTAAGTCTTGACTCCATTTCCATTCCTTCAATCAATGTATATTCCAAAGCAAGGATGTGCACATAGTTATCTCAGTACCAAAATTACCAAAACGTAGCAGATGCCAAGGATTACATACACACACAGTAATCAAGAATTTCTGAACATTGCCAGTTCCAAACCGACTGTTGCAAAATACCGAAACAAAGGTTTTCTAGTTATTCAATTCAAAGACACCAAATCGATTTTGGGCAATCGTATTCAGAGAAAAACTAGTAGACGGGAAAAATCATGAAAGGAAACAAATTGTTGAACAAGGGAAAATCGTAACACAAAAGCTAAAAATGTAGAACAGGAGAAATCCCCCCCAAAGGTCCAGACTCATAATCATTTTCGCTTGCTTGCTACTGCGTGAATGCCCAATTGGGTTTCCACAAACGTTTTTCCATTCCAAATCATGAGGGAAGGTAAAACGCTGCCACATGAGGGAAAAAATTGAAGTTTTCTTCAAGAAAAATTAAAAAACGTTTTTCCAAAAATGGTGCTTTGCCCATTTTGAATTTCTCCCCACTCTTCCAAACCCCCACTCCCTTATCCTTACAAAAAATCATGCCCCCGTCTCATTTAGTTGCGTTGACATATCCTACTGTAGGTTTTTAATAAAAATTGCAATTTTAACATGATGTCTAGTTTTTTTTAATGTTCAACTAGCATAAAAAAAAATACCATCGACCAAACCTTAATTGCCGAAACATAAATGCTAAATCGATGGTGGAGATTTTTCCTAGCTTCACACCATTATTATTTACATCATTTATTTAAATGCAATGGGGTCAAAACAGGGGTGTTACATAATGTTAGTTTTTTGCATGCAACCTACATGTTGTACACATGTAACTATTCCTTCTATCAATTGTCGCACTGGGAAAGAAAGGAATTACATTTGGAAAAGGAGGAAGGATGGATAGCCTAAAGTATAAGGGTGTGTTCTTTTTGTTCACTCCTACGTACTCTACCCAAATTTATGTTCACTCCTGCTTGGCTTGGCCTCACCAGGTGAGGACCATTGCCTTGGCCTCTCCGCAATCCCGAGCACATTCCTTATCGAATTGAGGCCCTTTCTCTAGCTCTAAAGGAGGAGGAACTTTCCCGTAATCAGGGACTCATCTCCGTTGGGTCACAAGCCAGAGCATCCTTACTCAAGTCCTTCTGGATAAATAACACTCGCAGGAGGCCAATTTGAGGGTCATCTTTACCCTCATGATGAATCTAATAGCAATAATAAGTCAACTTGACAGCCTTTGGATGTTAGGGGAAGTTCCTTTCAGCTTGGGTGAACCTGGTGGTAAGGAGTCATTGGACAACACTGAGGAAGCTGGGAATGTGAATCAACAAAACCAACTACCAACAATGTTTGTGCAAAGAGAATGAAGCAGATCTACTAGACTCATGTCGCTTAGATTTAAGAGAGATTCCTTAATGCGTGGATCTCTTTTCTGCTCGGTCACATGCTATAGACACAAAAAAATTAAGCAGGCTTCCATTCGCTGCAAAATCAAGCAAGTATTTCATAGATACAAAATTAAAGGGGACGTGGGCGATTAGAGTAATGGAGACCACACAGAGGAGAAGGGTCGTATTCATCATCATCTTAAAGTGCAATATTTATATTTCTATTGTTGTTGTCTTCTTCAACTGTGTTCACATTACACCTCTCAATGTTGCCATGCGGTTTCTTGGATCCTTTTCTTCATCACCATGATTATGAGCGCATTCAATGAAGTTCTTTCCAAATCAACAACCCCAGAAACCAGCCAAACTCAAAGTCAATTGCACAAACAATAATGAAAAAGGATGAAATTAACAAGAATTTTGTATGAGTATCTTGCAAACAAACCAGTCTACTAGTTAATTGCGCCGAGAGGCGCATTCTACAACCTGATAGGGGGTGTGTAACTCCTTTCGTGCTTATAATCAGCTCAAATAACAATGAAAAATAAAAGAAAATAATTTCAATATACCAAAAAAATTGGTCCACTTGATAAAAATAAAAAATATGTATTTGAGTGTATATATACCAAAATAAACCAAACATTTATCAAATTAATCAAAGAAATATATCGTAAATAGTTTATTTATTTACCAACTCCTTTGGTAAATAAATAAACTTGATTCAAACATATGTTTAAATTCCACACTAAGCATAGGTATAGGCTTCCATGAATTATGAGAAATGGTTAATAGAATTTATTTATAAAAAAAAAAGGAAATAGATCATAATATCTACGGCTTAAATATCCAAATATCCAAACCGTATGCCAATGCATGGAACAAAAATGCAGTACCTACTCTACATATTACATGATCACTCTAATTACCAACAAATAGAAAAGTGAGAAAAGTTGAAGAAGAAAGATTAAGATCACTTACTCAGTAATATATATGTTATTTGATATCTTTATCATTTCACTTCATTATACTACTAAACATTATTTATGTGTTATTATTCAATTTTTTTAAACAGGAACAATTGAGAGGATTTTATAAATATTTGAATAAATGATTACATAGATCTGAGCTCAGACTGTTCCCAAAGGATAACTACATATGTGGCTCCTTGTTCATCCTTTACCAGCCTATACTTCTTATGATATTTCCCTAATCTATGGAGATTGTATCTCCTGACAAACTGCCTAAGTAAAAAATTACAAAAACAAAACATTGAAAAAATAAATTGGAGTCACTTTTAAGGTATCTAGTTTCTCTTGTAGACCTATTGATTGCAAACTAAGACACCACAGTCTAGATCGACACCTTTATTGGCCATTATGTTCACTTGTTGATTATTTTCTCTCATCAGATGAAGGAAATCGATAGCCTTATATTCATTAACCATGCATTTTAGGATGTGATGTGTCTTGGTCATTGGGCTCTTGTGATTCTTCACCAATTTCCTTGCTTCCCTTATGACCATCATCAAGTTGCCAAAAACCACCAGTTCCTCTATGCCAACATTCCTTGCAAGCTCCAGACCTTTATTTAATGCTATCCATTCGGCACCATTATTTGTCTTCTTTCCAATTCCCCACGAGTATTCAATCATCTTATTTCCTTTAGAGTAAAAAAGGACTCCACCTGCATCTGCCAACCCGTGGTTTCCTTTCGAGGCTCTGTCAAAGAAAAAATACTTGCAGCCAAGTTTCTTCCACCAAATATTAAAATCTTCAGTTCTCATTCTCAATTGCCAATTCTGAGATTTAATTTTTTTTTTGGCCCGAATCCAGGGAGTAGAGGATGAGGTCACTAGAAAATAGGAAACCCAAACTCTTTCCATTGTTGTCAGTAGTTCCTTATTGATATTGGCCATTCTCCTCATGGTTAAAGCCTCCACCCAGAGTGACTTTACTGAGGCTAAAACTTTTCCTGGAGTATTTTTTTCCTTAATAATATCTTTATTTCTTGTTGTCCATAGCTTCCAGCAAATGAATTTTGGAATAGCTTACCATGCTCTTACGAAGTTAGGTTTTTTAAGGAGCGGTCCCTGGTAGTAGCCTTTCCAGCATGCAAATAAGTCACTCCAATTTGTTGGCAGCGTTAAATCAAAGTTCATATCCTTGAACACACTTTGCCACACCTCTTGTGAGAACTTACATTTGATGAAAATATGTTCCAGTGACTCTTTTGAGTCTTTACATAAGATACATCTCATGGGGCCAACAATGCGTCTCTTCCTCAGGTTCTCAGTAGTCCATGTTTTGCGATGGGCCAAAATCCAGTATAAAACATTAATCTTTGGCAACCCATCCTTGCACCAAAATTTGGACCATTTCATGTTAATGCCACAACTATTTTGAGTGTCGACTGCTTTTCTATAACCATCTTTTACCTCGTATACACCAGTCTTACCCCACCTTCTTCCATCTAATAAACTATGATGAATAAGAGCTGACCTATGGAGCAGAGAGAGGAACATGTTATAATCTAGACACAATCTATTTGGGACTTCTAGATCATCCCAACTGTCCCATCTTCCACGGTTCGTCCATCTTGAGAGGTCATACAACGTACAGATATTTGCATGATTCATCCAGTGCTTTAGATCTGCTAATTCCTGTTGGAATATGGTCGGGGAAGTAGGACCTATATTATCTTCCCAAACCTTTATCTATTTTTTCATTTACTGGAGTCCAGTAGAGTTGATCTTTGAGGATGTACGCCGCTTTCTTGCGTAGCTCCCAAATTGGCATTCATTTTTTGTCCTGATCAATTGCTTCCACACATCTTCTTTTATACCCATTCATATACTTTTTTGTAGAATCTCTTTCCACCACACTCTTTTCCCAGAAACAGTTCTCCAAAGAATTTTGGATCCCAAAGCCAGATTCATTTTAATAGGGTCTCTTATTCCAACAACTCTATAATTTTTTGGCATGCAGACTGTGCTCCAATTCACTAGATGAATTTGTTTTTGATTGTTTGATTTTTCTCCTTGCTATAGAAATCTTATGATTTCTTTGGTAACATATTTCAAAGTTTTCTTGGGATCTAGAGAGATCGAGCATGAATATATGGGATAGGCAATGCGAATAGAGTTGATAAGAACTATATTTTCAGCAAGGTTGAGCCATCTTGTCCCCCAAGAAGAGATTTTATTTTTTATCTTGTCGAGAATCCCTTTCCAATCAGCAGCACTTTTCTTCCCTTCGAATATTAGGATCCCGATATAATTGAAAGAGTTCCATGCTACATTGCCTTCGAACCCGAGGGTCCTTCCTATCCTTGCCATGGTTCCTGGAGGGAAATTCCATCCGTATACTTTTGAATTCTCATAATTCACTTTTCCATCAAAGGATTTTAGAAAGGTATATAAGACACCATTAGATCTTTCTGCAATGATAGAAGACGCACCCCCGAGCGAGACGGTGTCATTTGCAAACTGTGCATGATTGACAGCTTTGACTCCTCTAGCTATCTTCAAACCTTTTATTTCACCAGATTCTTGCAACTGTTGAAGTTTCCTGCTCATTGTTTCAACCACCAAAAGGTAGAGGAAGGGGGACATAGGGAAACCTTGTCGAAGACACCTTGTTGCCTGGCAAAAATTGGTAGGTCTGTCATTTACTAATGAAGCAATCCATGGGCTGCTGATACAAGCTTTGACCCATCTGACAAATATTTTAGAAAACACGAATTTGGTCATGATTTCAAAGAGAAAGATATGGTTCACTCTATCAAATGCATTCGCCATGTCCACTCTAATAGACATAACATGTTGCTTTCTCTCCATGCTGGAGTGGATAGCTTCCTGTACTATGATTATATTATCAAGTATCTGGTGCCCAACTACAAAACATCCTTGTGATTCTGAGATGAGACGTCCCATGATGTTTTTCATTATGTTGACCAATATTTTCAAGAGGATATTATACGAGGTGTTGCATAATGAAATTGGCCTGAATCTATCCAGTGAGATAGGGATTTTTTGATTTGGAATTAAGGACAGGAAGGATGAGTTGGTGGCCCCAGCCCCATCGATATTTTCTTTCTTCCTGGTCCAATTAACATTCTTTTTAAATATTCTTTTATGATATCCCACGCTGCTTTATAAAAATTTATGGTAAAGTCGTCAGGTCCAGGTGCTTTGTTAGCTTGAAGAGACCATATTGCATTTTTAATTTCAAATTACAGAATAGGTTTTGGTAGTTCTTTGTTCTTTGTGTCATTGATGAGTGTTGGTATTCCAGAAAGGATATCTAATTGTGCATCTGGGTCAATCTCCTCACTATCATAGTAGAGTTCTCAAAAATGGTTAAAGGCATGGACTTTTATTTCCTCCTACCCTATGATCTCATTTCCATCTTTGTCTTTTAATTCTTTAATGTCACCGAAGCTTTGTCGAGCCTTTGTTTTCTTATGTAAATACTCTGTATTGCTATCTCCTCCTTTTAGCCATAATTTCCTAGACTTTAGTCTCCATTCCTCTTCCTCCTGCCTTGCAACATTTAATATTTTAATGTTCAACTCTTTTTCCTAGCTCAGCAGCATAGGAGTCACCTCTTTCGTTTCCATGTCTAAGTGGAGAGCGACCAACTCTGTTTGAAATCTTGTTTTATGGTGACTAGGATTCTTGTAAACATTTTTTACCCAGCTTTTAATAGTAGAATGCACAGATCTAATATTTGATTCCCAAATAAAGCTGGGCTATCCTTGACATTTAAGATTCTAGGCCTTTTGAATTAAAGCAAATATTTTTCCATCTTGTAGCCAAATCGGGTCGAAGCGAAATGGAATGGACTCAATATTGACAGGTGGGGTTAAATTAAAGGCAATAGGCTTGTGATCGGAGACTGTTGATGGTAGGGAAAAATATGTTAGGAGGAGATATTTTTTAAGAAAATCAGAACTTACCAGGAATCTATCCAGTCTTGCCGCAATCAGACCTACTCCATCTCTTCTGTTGCTCCAGGTGTACTTCCCATTCTTCAGTGGAGTATCCAGCAAGTTTAGATTTGATATCAAGCCCTTTATCTTCTCACCAAATGGATATTTGACCTTTGTTCCTCCACGTTTCTCCAGCTATGACTTAGTGTTATTGAAATCCCCATCAATGATGAGGTGTTTTCCTCGTAGATCCTCCTTTAGCTTGGAGAGATCTTCCCAAAATATTACCTTATCTCTAGAATGTGTTGGTCCACATACATTACAGATGTATATCGTAGTTGGATCAGGTCATCCTTTTCCTGTATTTTGGTCAGGATCCAATGATGGATTTCCCTAGTTGATTTTATTGAAAATTTATTTGATATTAAGGTAGTTATTCCTCAAGATGCTCCTTTGGAGCTTATGGATTTCCCATGGCAATTTTTCCAAAAACATGAGAGAGCCATAGTATCCACTTTCAACATTTTTGTCTCTTGGATTACCAGTATGTCAGGCCTCTTGGATTTTATTATATATTTCAGTTCTTCTACTTTTCTTGAGCCTCCTAGCCCCCTACAGTTCCAAGAGATGAATTTCATCATTTCTTATGTGATTGAGATCCTACTCGAGATCCTCCATCCATTTTTGTGCCTCCTAGGTTTCTAGGACATTGTAGAAGTTTTGTTTCCTCGAGAATTCGTTGTCTTCATAATTCTATCTCTATTTCTACTTCCTATTCTCTGTGATACTTTTGTGATTTTCTTCCTCTGGTGTTCGGTTACAGAGCTACATCATGTAGCTCTTGGGAACCTTGTGGAGGAAATTTCTCTGGGGAGAAACCCTGTTGTGTCCATCTCTACCTATCCCCCTGGTGTTGTGGACCCTTCAAGTGATTTTTAATTCCGTTATTTTATGGGAGATGGGGGGAGAAGACTTGTAGTTTTTGGGATCTCTTCTTCTTCTGCTTCTACTGATCTGATTTTCCCTGATGGAATCTCTACCTATTCCATATGTGGTTCCTAAAATTGATTGTTAGTTGAAGCTTCTTTTCCTTCTTGAGGCTTTTCATTTCTTGTCATTGGTTGTGATCCACTGGATATTGGGACTAGTGTAGGAATTTTTCTCCCCATTTTAACTTGCTACCATCATTCCTCTTGCTTATTTTCTGGAATCTCTTAAGCTAGTTTTAGGCAATTTTGACAAAGTGACCATATCCAAGGCACTTCTTACACTTAAAGGGTAACTTATCATAATCTACTTTTTGCTTGTGTTCCCATCCATCAATGTACATGTTTACAACTTTTGGAAGCTTCCACGCAGATCCTTGCACAGGAAAACAAAGGGCCCTTTGGTTATGCTTTGTCAATGTAGTTGTCAAGGGAGTTCTTGGTTACTTGTAGGGTTTCATAATTCCAACAGTGCAAGGGAAGGTGGGGTATATGGACCCATACCGGAACCATTGATGGCACATATTTTTTTGGATCGAAAGATAAACTCCAATGGTTTAAGTATAAGCCATGGGGACACATCAAGTAAGGCTCGCTCCTGATTATGAGATCTTTGTCTTCTTTGTTTTCAAATAAGAAGGTGAAGAATCCTTTTCCATAGAAGCAATGTTGTAGGCCCCCAGAGATCAAGGGAATCCAGTTCTTGTTTATCCATGTATCGATAGTTTTTTGCAAAGGCCAAATTCCAGTGAACTTCCCTATCAGGCCCACATCAGGCCTTTCTCACTCAGTGCAAGGGATTTCAATCTTGAAGTTGCAGACATGATCTGGATTCTCGGAGATGTTTCTCACTCGACAAAGTAGGCATCATTGGAGTCCAGTCTTGAGGGAGGAATAGGAGGCATGGAAGCCACCATAGCTCTGAATGCTTCATCTATGTTCTATCGACGTTCCTCCGGACTCAGATCTGGGGGAGGATCCATTCGATCTAGATCCTTACTAATCGATCATAGAGCTTCCTCTACTAAATCTTCCTTTGACCAGGTATCCTGTCCACTATCTTGACTGAGTAGGACTGCGACCTGGACAATGTTTCAGATCCAATCTCCCAGAACTCGACTCTGGTTCTCACGCAGTCATTTTTTGGCTTTGGTTCTCACGCAGATCTTCAACTTCTTATTGACATAGATAAATATTTGCATTGTATGCAAATAATTTGAATATACCAAACTGTATGCCAATAATTTGAATATACCAAAAATTTGGTCAACTTGATAAAAATAAATATAAATATCAAAACATAATAAAAATATGTCAGTTTGATAAGCTAATTAACTTTTTAGTATATATATACCAAAAGAAACCAAATAATTATCAAATTAATCAAATAAATAGATAGTAAATAGTTTATTTATTTACCATGAGCTTGGTAAATAAATAAAATTGATTCAAACATATGCTTAAATTCCACATTGGGCATCTTCCATGAATTAAGCTATATGATTAATAGAATTTATCTATCGCTTAAATATCCAAATATCCAAAGTGTATGCCAATGCATGGAAGAAAAATACAATACCTACTCTACATATTACATGATCACTCTAATTGCCAACAAATAGAGAAGTCTGCAGGTGTATCTAATAGAAAAGTTGAAGAAGAAAGATTAAGATAATATATATGTTATTTGATATCTTTATCATTTCACTTTATTATTATACAACTTCTTAATGAGTAAACATTATTTCTGTGTTATTATTCAACTTCTTATTGACATTGATATATGTTTAAATATCCAAATATTCAAACTGTATGCCAATCATTTGAATATATGAAAAATTGGTTTGCTTGATAAAAATAAAATAAATATAAAAAATAGTAATTGAATATACCAAAATTGGTGGGCTTGATAAAAATAAAATAAATATAAAAACATAATAAAAATATGTCAACTTGATAAGGGAATTAATTTTTTAGTATATATATACCAAAACAAACCGAACATTTATCAAATTAATCAAAGAAATAGATCGTAAATAGTTTAATTATTTACCAAGCCATTGGTAAATAAATAAACTTGATTCAAACATATATTTAAATTCCACACTTCTCATAGGTCTATGCTTCCATGAATTAAGAGATATGATTAAAAGAATTTATTTAAAAAAATAGATCTACAACTTAAATATCCAAATTGTTTGCCAATGCATGGAAAAAAATACAATACCTACTACTCTAATTGCCAACAAATAGAAAAGTGAGTAGGTGTATCTAATAGAAAAGACCAAGAAGAAAGATTAAGATCACTTACTTTGTAATATATATGTTATTTGATATATTTATCATTTCACTACATTATTATACAACTTCTTAATGACTAAACATTATTTATTTGTTATTATTCAACTTCTTATTGACATAGATAAAAATTTGCATTGTATGCAAATATTTTGAATATACCAAAGTGTATGCCAATAATTTGAATTTATCAAAAAATTGGTTGCCTTGAGAAAAATAAAATAAATATCAAAACATAATAAAAATATGTCATTTTGATAAGCGAATTAATTTTTGAGTATATATATACCAAAATAAACCAAACATTTATCAAATTAATCAAAGAAATAGATCGTAAATAGTTTATTTATTTACCAAGGGCTTGGTAAATAAATAAACTTTATTCAAACATCTATGTAAATTCCACAATGTGCATAGGTCTACGTTTCCATGAATTAAGAGATATTATTAATAGAATTTATTTAAAAAAAATAGATCATAAATAAATTATCTACCGCTTAAATATCCAAATTTGTGAAGTCTATTCCAATGCATGGAAGAAAAATACAAGAAAAATATAGTACCTACTCTATAGATTACATGATCACTCTAATTGCCAACAAATAGAAAAGTGTGGTGTGTCTAATAGAAAAGTTGAAGAAGAATTTTGTTTTAACCAAAACGATTCATTTTTTTTATTGCTAAAGAATAGTTTGGGCTTTCACCCAATTACATCTGTTCTGATAAATCAGTTCCTCACATCCATTCAAAATTAAGGAATGGGATGCAATAAACAAGGACCTTCGTTCAGACTTATCATTCCTGGAGGAAGAAGACATCCCTAATTTGCTTTGCAATCTGCCAGCTTATTCAAATCATGAAGAATGTGATATGAGGTGGCTAATATGTAATCTATCAAAATGAAGTGCAGCATTTGCATGGTTACATTTAGACTGAGTTTATTGAACATTGAATCATAATTTAAAACTTTTATGATGATTTCAGAATCTCCAAATATTTGAATGTTGTTGTGTCCCGCTTCCTTTGGAAGTTGACATGCTTTTAGAAGAGCATATAATTCTGCCTGATTGTTTGTAGTTTGTCCTACTCCCCAGCTGAAACTTGTTTCTAAATTTCCTCCTGGATAGAAAATCAATCCCCTTGCCCTAGCTTTTCCCAGGTTTCCTTTTGACACTCCATCAAAGAAAATTGATACTTTATTCTTCATTTGCCACCATTCTGAATTTTTTTTTCTTCTGAAATTCTAATCTGCCAAAATGGCTTGATACCCAGCCTTCTCGTACTCGACTGATTTTTTTCCACTTTCAATGAACTAATCCATTTATGCTCAGCTTCTAGTTTATTTTCATCAATTTGTAAGTTTCCAACTGTTTCCAAAAGAAAAGCCTTAGCTTTTGATGCTACTATTTCAGGTTTCGAAACTTTGTTGTTTAAAATCATATCGTTTCTACCCAGCCAAATTTTCCACCAAATAAATTTTGGAAAAGCTTGTCAAATCTTCCTCCATTCATGATTGGTAGGGAGAGCACCAAGATACCTTGATTGCCAGTTTTTGAAAATTAATACAGGCTCATAATATATTGGAATACAAGTATAATTCAACCCAAGCAAGAAATTTGCCCAAACTTTCTGAGCAAAAATGCATTCAACAAAAATATGGGTAGAAGTCTCAGTAGCTTGAAGATAGAAACAACATCTATATGGTCCTGACAAGCCTCTTTTTAACAAATTTTCTCCAGTTAACAATTTCAGGTGCATAAGAGTCCAAATGAAGAAATTTATTTTCGGTATACTAGGAAGATTCCATACAAGTTTCCAAAATGCTGCGTTGCGTAAACCAGAGGAAGGAGTCGAATTAATTTGCTTTAAAGACTGAAGAATCATAAAAACATTGGCAGTAGAGTAAATCCCAGCAGGTCCCCATCCCCACGAGTCTTTACAAGATGAATGAACGAGAGCCAGCCCAGATACTTTTTCCAGCAATGTTTTCTGTTGTGCGTGAATAACGGGGAGTTCACGGTCTGTCAGTTTAGGAAGATACCACGAATCCCAATTGCCATATTTATCCCAAGAAATTATATGAGAGAGTTTGTAAATTCCTTTATTAACCAACCATTTCTTGATTTCACTGATAGATATAACATAATTTAGAGAATTGTTTCTTGTGATTTTATCATTCCACAAAAGAATATCCTACCATTACCTGGAATTCGGTATAGATGCTGGTTAAAAAATTCAAGACAATTTCTACATAAATTCCAGGTGATGGAACATTTAGGTGTGTTTTCCATTTGAATATTTCTTAGAGTTCCTCCACGGAGATATTTCTTCCAGAATATTTGACTCACTGAATGCTTTTTATTAGAGAATAGTTGCCAAAGCAATTTGCCTCCCATAGCTAGATTAGATAGCCCCGGGTCTTTGATTTGCAATCCTCCTTCAAGAACATGTATTTTTATTATTTCCCATTTAACCAAATGCATACGGTTCTGATTTTTTTTTCCACCTCTCCAAAGGAAGTCTCTAATCAATTTGGATATCTGACCCATGATCGATTTTGGTGCCAGAAGAAGAGATGATTGGTAAATAGGTAGAGCTGAGAGAGCTGACTTGATTAATATTAGCCTCCCTACCTTCGTAAGCCAATGGACACCCCACGAGACTATATTTTCTTTTATCTTGTTATTGATTTCCAACCAGAGAGAAGGGTTGTTTTTTCCGAAATATTGTAACTTCAAAGGATATTCTAAATGTATTTTGTTGATGTAACCCAAGGGAGATGTTATTATTCCTCCGACGAGGTGTTAGTATTGTATTTGGTCATCATAGAGTCATGAGGTAAAGCCTCCACTTGTGTTGGGTCTTTAGTACCCTAATAAGTAATATAATATACTGTTTTTGAGTATTCCTAGGTGAAGTCAACCCAGACAGTTTATTGGGGCTGACTTGTCTAGTACAAAATTCAATTGACACATGTATAAATAGAGGAGTTGTGGTTATTATTTGAACACAGACTCACTCACTTGTGTAGCACATAGGAGAGAGAAAGAGACAGAACATAAGGAGGAAAATAGTTGTTTTTGTGGTTATCTTTTATACATCTTATACAAAGGAATTTTTTGCTGGGTTTTCTTCCCCATGAGGGTTTCCCAGGATAAATCTTTGTGTTCTTTTGTGTGGTTGTGCTTGTCTATCTTTCACTGATATTTTTGATTATGGTTGTGTTGTTATGATGCTAAATGTTATAAGATATGATTTAACCATTGAAAAATTAATATGGTATCAGGTCCACCCTGAAATAAGTTATTGTGCAGCTGAAACAGTGCTATAGCTATAGCTATTGTAGATTAGGGTTTCATGCTTGAAAACCCTAAAATACTAAAACTAGTAGTTTTGGTCAATTCAATATATCTCAAGATTTTAGAAGGATTAGGAGCCAAAACTTTTACAGGACAAAGAAAAACATTTGATGAATCCTACGTAAAATTTTCAGTCTCAGATTTACTATATTTTGGGAGATATGATTCCTCCAGGTTAGGGTTCCATCCTCTCCCAGGATTCAGCCTTAAACATGTGACCTAGGGAGAATTGACATATCTCGGGCTATGAAGTTCCAAAGTAAATTTCGCAAGATGATATATATAGGGCACGGAATTTACTTTCTATGGTAAAAAATTCAGACCCCGAAGGTAAAACAATGACACATGGCATCCCATACAAATTCATTATTTCTGAACAGTCCTGAAATAAGTCACCTTGGAAAAACGCACATAAGTCTTGATTGGTTAAACGAATTATACTCTAACCTGTTCTGGTGGAAATAGGATAGACAAGGATACCTCAGTGCAAATTTTTAGATAGACAGGAGCATTAATTTCTAAGATACCGCATAAACAATATCGGGAATTTCTATAGAAGAAATTGAAGAAAACTAGGGCATCAGATATTTTGCAGTTCTGATCACAGTTTTGGGAAAATAAATATACTACTCAGCTTACCTTGATGAGGTGCATATTTATATCCAATGATATATGAAAGACACCTCAATTGAAAAATTAGGGTTTCTCTATCAAACCCTAGGTCTCCCAGAAGCAACATTCCAGAAAATCTTTCAAGCAAGCATGAGATTGAAGCAATCTCACTGGTCAAAGAAGAAGTTGTTGATCCAGAAGGAGATGATGAAAAAAACAAAGATAAGTATTTGAATTGTGTTTCCTATATATGATGTGTATTATGCATGATAGAATGTTTGCATTAATGACAGTATACTACTAATATGCATGTGATGGGTAAGTAGCCCATGGTGCTATACCACTCTCCATTGCTACTTATATAGAATGAAACCTCTTTGCTGACATATTGGATTAGTGCACAATCTCAATGATGTCATGGTTGATATGGAAGGCATCTAGAAATTTTCCGTGAGAAATGGATGAATGTTGTATTGTTTAAATAGTTGCATGATGCATAAGAATTTTTCGTTATGCATATGTTCTATGAAATTGTTCTAACCATGCAACTGGTGCATTTGAATTGTAGGAAAGGTATTGTACAACCGCCTACAAGAAAAAGGAGGATGAGACTTGTTCTGAAGAACAAGTGATGACAATTCAATATTCACTCCAATAAACATGAACCTAAAGCACCCAGGGTCAAGGACACCATGATGGAAGAAAGAGCTTTAGAGAGCGGTAGATCCACTTCGAGAGATGAACACCATATTGGGTATGAGAGATATTCCAAGATGAAGAAAAGTATGATAGTAATTCCAAACCAAAGTAAGAGGCCTTGGACACACTCTAGTTGTGTGACATAGTTGGGTGACATCATTGATGCAAACCCTTCCAGCTATGATCAAAGAGTAATAGTTGATCATGGGCAATGATGTCTAGGAAATGGTTTCGAGACAAGAACAAGTGTACAAAGCAAGGTTCATGGTTTGTATAAAAAAGAATAGAATATGGCATGACATACTCTATTGACCAGACAAACTTCTCCAGTAGAAGTATATATCCCACAAAGAAACACCTATACATAATATTCTTTCTACGAGCTCAGAAGGCACCCATAGAAAAGCACATCCAGGAGCTTGATAGACCACCTAGAGTAACGAATATCTTAACCTTTGCTATAAGGTTGAATATGGAAACCTATAGAAGACAACAAGCTCACAGATGGCTGCAAGAGGAAATTTTTGACAAAGTTCAAGATGAAGGGATCTTGGTATCTAGTAACCCAAGATGGATACATAGTAGCATAGGATGTTACCTGTCACTCCAATACAAAATGTTTCGATACATAGAGTACATAATGCAAGGGAAGGATGATGCTCTGATTCAGGGGGAGTGACTATAGAAGATCTCTAGGTTTGACATGATACGGCATGATGGACAACTTCTAGATGGACCAAGACTTTACCAAGAGTAAAGTGGGTTCCAACCTTCAAGGTTGAATGCGAAAGATTGAGATATGTCGATGACCTAACAGAATGAACTCATGGTAGAAGCAATGATGGAAGAACACCAGAATGATGTTTGGGATATAGTACCCAAACTAGAAAGCAAGAGTGTGGTATCTTCCAAGTGGATCTACAAGATAAAATATGTTGTTGATGGGAGGAAATATTTGTGGCTAAAGGATTCTCTCAGAGAGAGGGAATTGATTATGAAGAGACACTTGCCCCAGGAAGCAAGGTACACTTCCATTAGAACAACCATGGCACTTTCTTCCATGATGAAGTGGGATCTACACCAGATGGATGTAAATATAATCCTTCCTTAATGGTGTGATTAAGGAAGAGGTTTACATCGAATAGCCACCAGGATTTGAAGTCGAAAATAGAGCGACTCATGTATGTAAGTTGAAAAAGACTCTGTATGGACTTAAGCAAGCTCCTAGAGCCTGGTATGGAAGAATAGATAGCTTCTTGGAAAGCTTAGGATTTACCAAGAGTAAAGCTAATCCTAACCTTTACCTTAAGGTCATGGATGATGAACCTATCATACTATTGTTGTATGTGGATGATCTATTTCTGAGTGGAAATGAGAAACCGATCACATATTGCAAGAAGAAGCTAGCTGAAGGATTTGAGATGAAAGATATTGGATTAATGCATTATTTCCTAGGGCTTGAAGTGTGGAAGAGCTCAAAATGAATATTTCCGAACCAGGGAAAGTATGCTGTGGAAATCTTAAGAATATTTGATATGTTGGATTGAAATTCCATGGCCACACCCATGTATACCAACATGAATTTGTTGTGTGATGAGACATCAAAGTTAGTGGATATGACTCAATACAAACAGATTATTGAGTCATTGATGTATCTGATGAACACAAGGTCAGATATATTCTTTGTTGTGAACACCTTGAGTCAATATCTAGTTAAACCTAGATGGGTTTTGTTTGTGCTAGAAATTGTTCCTAGACTACCACAAGAACAAGCTAACACAATCTCAAAAGAAATAGAATGAAATTAGTTTTTTTTAGGGTTTTGGTTTAAAACTTCATCAACAAGGAGGTAAAACATAAACAAGCTAATACAAAACTAAATCATGGGCAATTTAAATAAACTAGGGATTGAACACATCTCAATAAGTAATTAACAATACACATGAAATACTGATTCCACCCACAAGCTACAAGCATTTACATGAATAAAACCTTTAAACAAGAAATGAAATTATAAACTGAGCAATCAACCAGATCAGAAATGAAATAGCATGACAAAATAAAAAGGCTTATCAGTTTGTATATAATTAATAATAGTCATTAACCTACATAAGAGTTATAAGTGCTAGCTTGAGATATCATAGCTTAAAAGCCTCTCCTTGAGTCAAAATTTGAACCTTACTATCCTTTGATTTCCTACTTTTATCCTTCTTTCATAAAAAATAGTTACATAACTAACTAACTAAATTTTAGGCTAAGATTTGAAACTACTACTAAGATAATTGTCTTTTCAAAATAAACTAATAGCTATTACAAAAAATAAACCACATGACACCTGTCAGTAGTAATATTTATAGGTTTTTGGCTGCCTCAGCTAGTAATGCAATCCCTTCTAGGGCATGTGACTGCCTTCTAGTTCTTTGTTGCTCTGCTTCCAGATCTTCAATCTTCTTCGACCGTCTCTCATTCTATTGGTTCAAAACTTTAATTGTTTGGTTCAATTCCCCAAATTGACATAGAGTATGCTTCTTTCTCCTTAAAGCTTATTTTGAAACAGAAATTAGCTCCTAGTAATGTGTGTTTATGTCATCAAGATCCTCCCTTAACCTTCTATTAGTCATGAATAAACCCTCATTTGTTTCATTCAGAAAACTAATTTGATAGTTGCACTACTTCACTTTTTTCTGTAGATTTTTTATTTCAGAATCTATGCACAGTCCCTCTTTTGATGTAGAAGTCTTGTATGATAACTATGGAATGTTCATTTTCTTGAAAATCATATCATCGTATTCTTCGTATTTATCTGATTCTTCTACAGGAGCTTGTAGAGACCTATCTCTTTCAGTATTGAAAACCTTTGGTTGTTCTGCAACCTTGTCTTTCCCTAGTGATGACTCTAGAGTCACTGAATTTTCCTTCTTAATATGAAACTACTTAGAATCCAAGCCTTGTTCTTCTTCCAAGTCTTCTTGAGATGAAGATTCTTCAATTACAGTAACCTTCTCTTTAGCTAACTTTGGATTCAAAATATTTTTCATGTTAAGTCTTAATTTGTTTTTAACTCTTGTTTTAGGTATCCATCTTGTTTCTGCTCCTCCTAGCATTACAAATTATTTTCCTTGATACTTAACATCTGAGAGTTGTACAGTCTCACATTTTAATCCTGCTGCAACTGACTCTTCTTTATACTTTTCATTTGAACTATGTAGATTATCAGCTTTCAACTTATCTAGAACAGAAAACTCCATTATATCTTCTTGCATACCTGTAAAACTTTGATTCTATTCCAAAGAACTCCTGCCTTCTTCTTTTTTTATATAAACTCTATAGATCTCTTCTATATTATCTGAAAACTGCTCTTGATTATGCTCCTCTAATATTTTCATACACAGACTCTTCAAATTTCTGAACTGAACCTTCTTCTTGAATACTATCTTTTTCCAGCTCATCAGCTATTTCTCTCTTTAACCTCTTTACAAGGCAATGATGTTTGTTCATCTGCCTCTTTTTGGGTTGATCTTCTTGTTGAGTATGAATACCTGACCAAGACAAAAAGTGCTCATAGGTTCTACCCTTATCCTGAAGGACTGTGTTAACAATCAACTTTTAAAGTCCATGATGAAAGATAGATTTTTGAGTGTGGTCCTTATGCCCTTTTACTCTATCTAACATTTTTTGTAGGCTTTTCAAAAAGAAAAAGGGAAAATTCATTTTGGACTCTTTATTTAAATGTTGGAGGAACCTGATATGATATTTGAAGATTAAGGCAAATATTCCCTCACAAGTGATGTAACTCTGTAGAATTCTGATGGCCTCTCTCCACTCAGTCTTAAATTTGTGTAACTGTACACCCTAGCCCCAATCTAAGGTTTCAACCTCTGACAATAAGAAATATTTTGGATTGAAAGTGCAGGGTATTTTCTTGAACCAAATTTCTCCATCACCTGCTATGCATGTGGCTTCTTCAATTAACTCTATGGTGAGTTCAAATTTGAGGGTGTCAAATGAAATAGCGTTCTTATCAAAACCCTGAGCAAATCTATATGATCATTCTAGGTCAAAGCCATTGATTCTCTAGAAGAAGTCAGACCAACCAGCCCTTTGAAAAATTGTTGCCCAATCAGGAAAAATTTCTACCCAGCTTGTATCCATGGGTTCAACTTTGTTTTTTTAACCTATTTTTTTCATTTTCTGCACTATAACCCTAGACTGTATACCAATTTAAAAATATTCAAAATGGTTCTCTGCAACGACAAAATTAACATCCAAGAAAATTCATAATAAACAGGTTTATGATTTTTTTCAATAATGCAACAAAGCCAACACCATGTCAAAATAGACCACGACTCTGTCAATGATTTTAAAACCTGGTTACACAGCTGTCATGATGATAAATTGAATTCCTGAATATGCGCCATTATATCTTCGATAAGTGTTCAAAAACCTTCAATACTTTACTCTGCAGCTGTCATGATCTCCAACCGCTTCCTTCAATGACTTTACCAAACAAAAACCTGACATGTATGACCATGATCCTTGCAGCTTCTCATACACCTATTATAATGATCATTGGGCTCTAAACATGTATCCTTTTTTCCTCATAGGTGTTAAACATCTCCTAATGTCTTCGATTACAAAACACCACCACTATTTTTCATAATTTCGCAGGTTCGAGATTCTTGTAGCGCTTTTGTTCTTTGACCTTCACTCGTGCGCTATAGGAATCCTATTTTGCATATTTTTTTAACCAAATCTTAAAAACAAAGGTTAGGCATAAGCTTAAATTTTGAAATAAACTTTATTATAAGTTTTTGAAAGCTTAAAGATATATATATTAACTAATAAGCCCCAAGAACAACCTTAAAACCCATAAAAATGAAATAAATCTAACCATTAAAAGCATTAAATCAAACAAAAAGTACTGATTGCCAAAAATTCTCAAAACCAACGTAAAATGTAAAATCATAGTAAACCAATGCTTGAGAACATAAGACAAATAACCTAAGAACAACATCTAGTTATAACATCTGGCTCCTGCTGCGGGATGAAAGCCTCCTTGTGAGGTTTCAAGAACCTGTAGATCAGTGCCTTCTGTCCACTCAACCAAACATGTCTACTACTCTGCAAAAATTCCATTGGATTATGGAGTCTTTATTCAATCTCTATCACACTGTTATATACAATGAATGACAAGTTTCTTACCTTCATTGGCTGTAAAAGTGCTTGAGGAATCATCCATTCACTGGATTAGACAATTCCTCACCTTCCAAAGTCTACAACATGAAGGTATTGTTCTCCAATAGTTTTGAAATTATGAAAGGGCCAAACCATAAATTGTCAAATTTACCATGCTTACCTTTTTGTTCCTTTTTGGCATCCCACCTTAAAACCATGTCTCCACAAGAAAAGGCATTGTCGTTAATCTTCCTTTCAAACCTTTCTTTGATTTCCTTTCTGTATATTTGAGCCTTTTCTTCTACAGCTTCACGTTCTTGTTCTAATTCAATAAGTGAAAAAATTGTCCTTTGAATATCATTAGGTTCCTCCAAACTATCTTGAAAAAATTGCATTATTGGAATACCTAACTGAACTGGAACTATACCATCAGTGCCATATACTAACTGAAAAGGAGAGGAACTAATTTCCTTCTTAGTAGTTATCCTATCTGCCCAAAGTGCATATTTTAACATTGAATCCCATGACCTCTTATTCTGACTTAATAGTTTTCTAATGCTCTGAATAATGTTTTTATTTGTTGATTCTACCAACCCATTTTACTGAGGGTAATAAGGTGTATAATGCTTTAGAACAATTCCATTTTGTTCACATAATGTAACCATAGCTTTAGACTTGAAGGATTTTGCATTATCAGTTAGCAATTTTTTAGGGCACCCAAATCTACTTAGAATATTCTCTTGAATAAAATTGATTATCACCTTATCAGTTGCATTCCTTGTAGGAATGGCTTCTTCCGATTTGGTGAAAAAATCTGTGGCTGTAAGTATCCATCTATGTTGTCTAGAAGAAGGAAGGTTTATTTCACCTATAAATTCTAAGCCCCGCTGTTGAAAAGGAGCATTAACTGCAATGGGCTTCAATGGTAAAGACACAAGTTTTTGTTTACCAACAAACTTTTGACATGGAACACAAGCCCTAAACTACTGATATACATCAGAAAATAGAGAAGGCCAATAATACCTAGAACTCAAGATTTTATAAGCAGTAGCCTTTTAGTATTTATGCCCTCCATAAGCACCCTCATGTGATTATGAAATGACTTCCTCAATCTCTGGCTTGTCTAAACATCTGAGCAATACTCCTCCTATATCCTTCCAAAGTAACTGTTGATCTATTAAACAGTATATAGTGGCCTTTAATTTCAGTGATCTAACTGCTTTTTTGTCTAAATGCTCAAGACACTATAAATACAATAAGAAATGAACAATGTCAGCATACCAAACTCACTCTGCATACCTGTCCATAATTTGCTCTTTGTCTTGCCCTACTTGAAATTCTTCTGTTGTTAATTGTTCTGCCATCAAATGAAGACCAAGAGCTTCACAATTTAAGTATGCCAACAATTTAGCTAAACCTTGTCCCTTCACTAGCTTAGTAGGATTGATTTCCACATCATACTCCATAATCTTTGAAATCCACTTTCCCTTCTTTCCTTCAGAATCTGGCTGAGTTAAAATGTCTTTTATAGCAGCATTAGGAACATAGGAAATGATCTTTGAATGTAAAATATAAATTCTGAAAAATTTCAATGCCTTTACCAGTGAATATGCTTGCTTTTCCAAAGTACTATACTTCAATTCTGAATCCCTGAGAGTCTTACTAGAGAAAGCAATAGGCTACTCCAATCTTTCTACATTCTTCTATAACAAAACAATAGCTATTGTATCCTGTGATGCAAAAGAAAAAGTCAGAAAATCTTTTGAAAAATCCGGACTCACCAACACTGGTGTTTCTGTAAGGGCGTTCTTCATCTTATCAAATGAATTCCTAGCCTCTACTATCCATTTCACCTCTTGATATTTCCTTAACATAGTTGTAATCTAATTTATAGTTTCATCAAAATTTGGTATAAGCAACCTCAGAAAATTAATCTTTCCAATGAATGACTAAACATCCTTCTTACTTCTAGGGAAGCTGATTTTTAAAATGGCTTTAACTCTCTCAGGGTCTATTCTTATTCCATACGCTGAAACCAAATGTCCCAGAAGCTTTCCCTCCTGAAAAACAAAATGTGACTTCTTTGGATTTAATGACAGTCCATATTTCCTACTCTTCAAAAAGGTTTGTTTGAGGTGTTTTAAATGTTCTTCATTAGAATGTGAAAATACTATAATATCATCCAAATAAATCACAACAAATTTTTCCTTTTCCCCAACAAAAGCTATATCCATAGCTCTTTGAAATGTCGCACCATCATTCATCAGACCAAATGGAATCTTGTCATACATGAAGGTACCCCAAGGAATGGTAAAAGTTGTCTTCTCCCTATCATCTGGATGCATAGCAATCTGATTATACCTTGATAATCCATACACCATTGACATTCTCTGAGCACCCATTACTTGCTGCAAAACTTGCTCAATATTAGGAAATGGGTAATTGTCTTTTAGTGAAGCTCTGTTTAAATTATGAAATTCCACACATAATCTTATCTCTAAATTCTTTTTACTGATTAGAACTAGGTTATCCACCTATGATGAGTATCTAAGTGGAACAATGATTTTTGCATCCAATAATTTTTTAACCTCCTTCTCTATGACTGGGAATAAAGCAGGATTTATTCTTCTTAATTTTTGTTTGAAAGGTTTTACATTAGGCTTTAGAGGAACTTTATGCTGAATAATATTGGTGTCATAAGTTTTTAAGTCCTCATAAGACCAAGCAAAGACATCAACATACTCCTTCAATAATTTAGTGTACCTGTTTCTTTGCTCAGCTGAAAGAGATTTTGAAATCTTCACCATTCTAGGCTTCTCTTATGTGCCAATATTACATTCTGGAACATTCTCTTCTGAAGATTGCATTGCTGGTTTCAATGGAGTATCATCTTTTGAAAAAATTCTTTCAAGGGGGACCAATCCTTTGGGAATAAAATTACCTTTCAATTCAATAATTTTATGTCCAGCAATCTCATTTTCTGAATATCCATCAACCTCTTCAACTTCCTCATCCTCATCTTGACCAATCAACAAATTAGAAAACTCACCAGTCAATTCCAAAAATTGTTTTATTTCTATGTCATCTTCAAAAACACTCCATTGTTTGATATTATCTGGTACTGAAGGTCTGTATCTGACTTCAATGGGATACTTTAATTGAGTTTTCTTTGGAATTTTGAAATGTGTGGTTGCTAAAGCAACTGAATCAGCTGTCTGATTATGATCTCTGGGAATAAAGGAAATATTAAATACAACAAAGAAGTTATCAATGATGACCCAGAACTCATTCCTATATACTTTCAACAAATCCTTCTTTACTTGATATTTGTCCCTTACCTGCTGGACAACTAATTCGGAGTCGCCATAAGCATAAATTTGTTGAATGCCCAGGTCTTTTTCATCCTTTAAACCCAATATCAATGCCTCATACTTTGATGTATTGTTTATAGTTACAAACTCCAATTTATACATCAAACTTATCAACTCACCACCAGGGAAAACCAAAATAATACCTACTCCTGCTCCTTCTTTAGATGAAGAGCCATCAAAATACATTTTCCATAACTCATCCTTTTGTTCAATAGAATGTTTGACTGGTGTTTTCTTCTCAACCTGTAACATACCAATTGAATTTTCATCACTGAAATGTAACATGAAAGAGCCCAAATCCTTTTCTACTGCATAAAGTGGATGATTTGTAGGGTTCTTGTCATCAGTGACAATGTAAGCATATGTAATTATCTATACAATCTCCTATTCTCTCCTCCAAAAACAGGGATTGTTGCATATGATAAATCCATTTGTAAAGCACCCCCCACCTTCTTGGCCCAAGATCTTGAAAGTAACATTCCAAATTTAGGAGTAATATCTGCCACCACCACATCCATGATGACAATTTTCATAGGTAACTGTGTTAAATTAACCACCATATCCTTAATCACTCCCAAACATTTAACAGCTCTGGAATCAAATGCATATAAGTCCTAATAGGGTTTTGTGATACTTAACCCAAAAGCATCCATGACTGCTTTAGGCATCAAATTGTGAGAAGAACCAGAATCAAGTAAACAATTATGAATCATCTTATCATGAATAGTCAATGTTATATAGAAAGGTGGAGATGAGTTTGAATCACTTTCAGTTTTATCAGGTAAAGCAGAACCAATAAATATTTTAGGATGTTCTTCCTATAAATTCATAGTATCTAATGGTTAGCAGTTGAACCTATCATCTTGAGAACTGGATTTATATAGCATGCATTCTTCATTAACTCAATAAAGGGGACTGGAATTTTGATTTTACACAATTCATTTTCAAAATTGAATGTCTGCACATTCCTGTTTATCTCTTCAATTTCTGTAGTCTTATATGACTCCCCCTGATCTGTTCTCTTATCCTATGCTTGACTAGATGATTGTTTAGGAGATGAAATTGTTTTCTTCTTTGGAATTTGAGATACCTACTTTGGACCAGACCTTAAATTAATAGACCTTATTGGTTCTGATTGATTTATCTCAGCTGAAACCTGAGGAGCTAAATCACTTTCTGTTTGGTAAACATTTGCATCAAAAAATTCAGAATTCAGATATTCATCTTCTATGAAGAAACCTTCAGCTGATATTTCTCCAAAATAATTCATATCTTGATTTAAATATTCATCCTACACATATTCACCCTCTTCAACTTCATATATCATATTATTTTGCAGAGGAGGGGGGACTCTTTAATCCTCATTTTCTCTTCTCTCCCTCTGTATATCATTGTTTCTTCGCTCTCTAAGGATAAATCTGGATGCAAATTGGTGCCTAAATTGACTAGGATTATTAGGGTTTATTTCTCCTTCTTATGCAGGCCTGTTTGAATTCTTTTCCAGTTCCAATTTATTTAGTTTTGGTGTTAAAATTTTGACTAACTTAGCCATTTCATCAATTTTACTATCACTTGACTGTGATGTGGAAGGTGTTGGAATCACTTCTTTCTTACCTTTTCTATCATATGTTTGTTTATCTGAATTCACTTTAAGTCTGTTTGAAGCTAAGATATTGGATTATACCTCTAATGCAGCTTCTTGCATGCTTAGTAAAGTGGTTGGTCTTCTCTGTCTTAGATGTAAAGAGAATTCATGGTCAAAAGCATTAGCATAAGTAATCTTTGCTGAATTTTTAGAGGGTTTGGTTTCTGCTAGAATCCTACCATACATCTTGTTAAATCTTTTAGAAAAATCTGCTATGGTTTCATCCTTTTTCCTCCTTAAGGCTCCAAATTCAGTAATATAATAAGTGTGGTCCTTTGTGTCACCCCATTGCCTCATAAATACATCCTGTAACTCTTCTATCAGGGTAAATGAATTTGCCAGTAGTTCCCTGAACCACTTCCTAACTTCCCCATCCAAACTCTTCACAAACATCCTCATCCATACATATTTTTCTTCAATGTTTTGGTTGTCTGCATAACTAAGAGATGCATCCCATTGTTCTTCAGCAATGGTCTCACCTTTGCCATTGAATCTAGGTAAATACTTCCGATAATCCCCTCCAAGTAGGGCATTCAATGGTTGAGAAAGGACTAATGGAGCATACCTAGCAGCTACCATTCTATCCATCATATCTAAAGGATGTTGTCCTGCCATTTTGGAACTACTAGGATTTGATGAAGGAAAAGGTTTATTTACTAGACTGGAACTTGGTTGAAAAGGGCTTTTGCTGGTTTTGAATTGAAACAAAGGGATATTTCTAGGAGACTGAGTTTTTTCTTTTTTAAAGGACTATGGATCAATAAAAACTTGGAAGCTACTAACTCATAAAGTAGGTATTGACCATGACAGAATTTCTTTCTTCTCTTCTGAATGTGAAAAAGGTGATACTAGGTCAAAAACCTCATAAGTATATAAAGAAGGAGAATACTACGATCTCTGAATTTTCCTAGCTCCCTTCAAAATATGTTCTGGATTAGAGACACCTTTATGCAAAGGTGAAGTAGGGTTTCTTATGGTCCCAACCCTTTTGGCAGCCACTGTGAACCTTGTTTGGTGAAAAAAAGTAGTCTAAATGGTTTGTTGATTTTGCTCACCTCTCAAAATCAGTTGAATGATCATAAAAACCCAGGGAAGATATACCTTTAGTTTTGTCCTCGGAAACAGTGCCAAAGATGTTTGTGCTAGAAATAATTCCTAGATTACCACAAGAACAAGCTAACACAATCTCAAAAGAAATAGAATGAAATTGGGGTTTTTTAGGGTTTTGGTTTTAAACTTCATCAGTAAGGAGGTAAAACATAAACAAGCTAATACAAAACTAAATCATGCACAAGTTAAATAGATTGGGGATCAAACACATCTCAATAAGTCATAAACATTACACATGAAATACTGATTCCACCCACAAGATACAAGCATTTACATGAATAAAACCTTTAAATAAGAAATGAAATTGTAGACTGAGAAATCAACTAGATCAGAAATGAAACAACATGACAGGTAAAAAGGCTTATCGGTTTGTATATAATCAATAATAGTCATCAACTTACATAAGAGTTATAAGTGCTATCTTGAGATATCACAGCTTAAAATCTTCTCCTTGCATCAAAATTTGAACCTTACTATCCTCTGATTTCCTACTTTTATCCTTCTTTCATAAAAAATAGTTACATAACTAACAAACTAACTTTTAAGTTAAGCTTCAAAACTGCTACTAAGATAATTGTCTTTTCAAAATAAACTATTAGCTATTACAAAAAATAAACCACATGACACCTGTCAATAGTAATCTTTATAGGTTTTTGGCTGCCTCAGCTAGTAATGCAATCCCTTCTAGGGCATGTGACTGCCTTCGAGTTCTCTACTGCTCTGCTTCCATATCTTCAATCTTATTCGATAGTCTCTCATTCTACTGGGTCAAATCTTTAATTGTTTGTTTCAATTCCCCAAATTGGCTTTGAGACTGCTTCTTTCTCCTTAAAAATTATTTTGAAATATAAATTAACTCCCGGTAATGTGTGTTTATGTCATCAATATCCTCCCTTAACCTTCTGTTAGTCATGACTAAACCCACATTTGTTTCATTCAGAAAACGGATTTGATACTTGCACTGCTTCACTGTTTTCTGTAGATTTTCGATTTCAAAATCTATGCACAGTCCTTCTTTTGATGTAGAAGTCTTGTATGATAACCATGGAATGTTAATTTTCTTAAAAATCAGATCATCGTCTTCTTCTACAGGAGCTTCTAGAGACCTATCTCTTTCAGTATTGAAAACCTTTGGTTGTTCTGCAACCTTGTCTTTTCCTGGTGATGACTCTAAAGTAACTAAATGTTCCTTCTTACTATGAACCTGCTTAGAATCCAAGCCTTGTTCTTCTTCCAAGTATTCTTGAGATGAAGAGTCTTCAATTATAGTAACCTTCTCTTTAGCTAACTTTGGATTCAAAATATTTTTCATGTTAAGTCTTAATTTGTTTTTAACTCTTGTTTTAGGTCTCCATCTTATTTCTGCTCCTCCTAGCATTACAAATTATTTTCCTTGATACTTAACAGCTGAGAGTTGCACAGTCTCACATTTTAATCCTGCTGCAACTGACTCTTCTTTAGACTTTTCATTTGAACTCTGTAGATTATCATCTTTCATCTTATCTAGAATAGGAAACTCCATTATATCTTCTTGCATACCTGTAAAACTTTGATTATGTTCCAAAGAACTGCTACCTTCTTCCTATTTTATATCAACTCTATGGCTCTCTTCTATATTCTCTAAAAATGGCTCTTGATTTTCATTAAGTGATCCTCTGATCTCTTCATACACAGACTCTTCAAATTTCTAAACTGAACCTTCTCCTTGAATACTGTCTTTTACGAGCTCATCATCTATTTCTCTATTTAACCTCTTTACAAGGCAATGTTGTTTGTTCATTTGCCTCTTTTTGGGTTGATCTTCTTGTTGAGTATGAATACCTGACCAAAAAAAAAAGTGCTCCCAGGTTCTACCCTTTTCCTGAAGGACTATGTTAACAATCAACTTTATAAGTCCATGATGAAAGATAGATTGCTGAGTGTGGTCTATATGCCCTTTTACTCTATCTGACATTTTTTGCAGGCTTTTCAAAAAGAAAAAGGGAAAATTCATTTTGGACTCTTGATTTAAATGTTGAAGGAATCTGATATGATATTTGAAGACTAAGGAAAATCTTCCCTCATAAGTGATGTAACTCTGTAGAATTCTAATGGCCTCTCTCCAGTCAGGCTTAAGTTTGTGTAACTGTACACCCTTGCCCCAATCTAAGGTTTCGACCTCTGACAATAAGAAATATTTTGGATTGAAAGTGAAGGGTATTTTCTTTGATTACAAAACACCACCACCATTTGCCATAATTTCATAGGCTTGATATTCTTGTAGTGCTTTTGTTCTTTTACCTTCACTCCTGCGCTACAGGAATCCTCTTTTGCATATTTTTTTAACCAAGGCTTAAAAATAAAGGTTAGGCATAAGCTTAAATTTTGAAATAAACTTTATTATAAGTTTTTGAAATCTTAAAGATATATATATTAACTAATAAGCCCAAATAACAACCTTAAAACCTATAAAAATGAAATAAATCTAACCATTAAAAGCATTAAATCAAACAAAAAGTACCGATTTCCAAAAATTCTCAAAACCAACTTAAAATGTAAAATCATAGTAAACCAATGCTTGAAAAAATAAGACAAATAACCTAAGAACAGACTTGGGACTTTACTATGGTAGATATCATTACTACATATTATATGGATATACAGATTCAGCTTGGGCAGGAAGTGCAGCAGGCAAAAAAAGCACCTCAAGTGGATGTTATTCTCTGTGATCCACCATGATCTCATGGTTTAGTCCAATGTTGCTCTCAGTACAAATGAAGCAAAGTACATGACAACTTGATCCACCATTTGGGAAGCCATTAGGCTTCAGAAAGATGATGTTGAGAATATTTGACATGATACCACAATGTTTCTTTGTGACAACCAGAGTTGCATAAAGATGACAAAGAATCGTGTGAAATATGGTACTGAAGGGAGACATAAAACTCCAGTATGTGAGTACCGATGAGCAAGTTGCTGATGTGGTGACCAAGCTTCCGTGACAAGCTTGGTGTAGTTTGAAAAGACTTTCCTCGCAAGGTGGAATAGTGATGTTGATACTAAATACCTTCCTCACAAGGAGGAACAATGATGTTGATACTGAATACTTTCTTCGCAAGGAGGAAAAGTGATGATGATATAGATCTTTCCTCACAAGGAGGAATGATGAAGATATGGATCCTTCTTAGAAAGGAGAAACAAGTCAAAGATACAGACTCTCTTCATAAAGGAAGAACAAGTCAAAGATATGGACTCTCTTCATAAAGGAAGAATAAGTCGAAGATATGGACTTTCTCCAGAAAGGAAGAATGAGTCGAAGATATGGACTTTCTTCAGAAAGGAAGAATAAGTCGAAGATGTGGAATTTCTTCAAGAAGGAGGAACAAGTCAAAGATATGGACTATCCTTGAAAAGGAAGAATAGGTCAAGACTATGAACCCTCCTCAGACAAAGGGGGAGCAGGTTGATAATATGGATCCTCCCAGAAAATGGGGAATGAAGATGAGACTGAAATCGATGATGGGATGATAGTGATGCTCCGGCACGAAAGAGGCCAAGTATGCTTGAAGATGATGACAAGGTCCGACCTTTATTTGTGGATATTAGTATCCTCTCTTGAGGATGGCAGGTATAACACTATGTTCATGAGAGTGGTCCTTACTAGGTAAGGATGTCCCTGCAAATGCTACTCTTGCATGGAGAGTACCCATATTTATTTGTGGACGATATTATCCTCTCTTGAGGATGGTAGGTATAACACTCTTTTCATGAGAGTGGCCCTTACTAGGTAAGGATGGCTCTGCAAATGCTACTCTCGCATGGAGAGTACCCACATTCACTTGTGGATGATAGTATCCTCTCTTGAGGATGGCAGGTATAACACTATGTTCATGAGAGTGGTCCTTACTAGCTAAGGATGGCATTGCAGATGTTACTCTTTTTGATGTAATTGTAACTTCAGAATGTATTCACCTAGGTATCTTATATATTGTACCCCGATGTTTATTCTGGGATGTGTCTGTAATGTAATTGAGTCATGTCATGCCCCGATGTTCAGATCAGGAGAATCTATAATGTAAACAAGTCATGTTAAGTCATTATGGGTAACCCTCCTTTTGTCTAAGGGTTAAAGTACCCACAGTTTCAGGGCACTAGGGTTATTAGACTCACCTAGTGAATTCGGCCCTAGTTGAGTTTAGTCAAGTCATGAATTAGTATCAATAGAGAGTGAGCCACTCACTCACACTCAGTTGTAGCACATGGCTGAGGAAGAAGAAGACACTGGGACTAGAAGAAAGAGGTTACTGCTGTCAGGAGATCATCTTACTGTTTTGGGGTTTTACTCTTGGTCTTGATTCTATCTCTGAGGAAGTTGCGGGGTTTTCTCCATTTATGGTTTCCCCGAGGAAAAACACTGTGTTCATTGTCTCTTGTATTTTATTCTTGTTCTTGTTATTTTCTTAGTTAAAAGATCCTAATAATGCTAGCTTAAAGTTAAAAATCTAACATGGTATTAGAGCTAACCTGAGAACAAGACACTGTGCAGCTATGGGAACTAGGGCTTCCTACTTTGTGGATCGTCCTCCATAGATTTTCAGCAAAAGAAGGTTGGATTAACTCTCCTCCTTAGGGCATATCTTTCTATCTAAGAAAAATCCAATTCTAAGGTTTTTTAGTTTTGGACCCGACACTGCTGTCGAAAATTAGGGATTTTCACAGAAGAGGAATTTTTCAGTGAGCCCAGGACTAGATTGATATCCTCCCCAAAATCGAATTTAGGGATCAAATTCAAAGCAATTGGTTGGAAAAAAATCTGGAAAATCAAAACCCTAATCTGCTCATCAACCAGTACTGCAGGATTTCAGCTCCAAATCTAGATCCGACATCTTGACCTTGTAAGATATAAATCTTTTGTATTTCCATTTGAGGTTCTTAGTTAAGATGTCTCATCATACCAATCTTGATGAAAAAATTGAGGGAGCTGATAAATTCCGAGCCTGGAAGTATAGGATCTCCCTGGTCCTGGAAGAAAATGAGTTGGACTCCTACATCCATGAGGAGGTTCCAGTTCCTGAGGGAGATGAGGCTAAGGCCTTGCATAAGAAGAAGTTGGATATGGAAAAGAGAATAATTGTTGATTCTATCAAGGATCACCTCATACCACAAGTGTCCTCCCTCAAGACACCTAAAGCTATGTTTGATGCCCTAACCAAATTGTTTGAAGGGAAGAACATAAACCGGAAGATGACTCTGAGAAACCAGTTGAAGAATGTGAAGATCCAGAATGCAGAGACCATCCAGTCTTACTTCACAAGGGTTTCTCAGATCAAAGAACAATTGGAAGCATTAGATGAATAAGTAGAGAATGCATATATTGTGATGACCACCTTGAATGGTCTCCCTAGATCATGGGACACCTTTATTCAAGGAATTTGTGCCAGAAAGAAGTTGTTCAAGTTCAACAGACTATGGGAAAATGATCTCAAGAATAATCTCGGATAGCAGCTTGAGAAGAGAAGATGGGAAGTGAAGATCAAGCTCTCATAGTGCAATCCAAGAAATACAGATCCAGCCACCACAGAACTAAGTACTCACATCAAAAGAATAACTGTAGAAATCCTAGAGATTTGTCTAAGTACATTTGCTATTGTTATATTTTTATCATTCAAGCTAGCATTATGATCTTAGGATCTTTAACTGAGAGAATAACATGCACAACAATAAAACACAAGGACAACACAAGAGATAAGAGACACAAATAATTTTCCTCGGGGAAACCATAAAGGAGAAAACCCCACAACTTCCTCAGAGATAGAATCAACACCAAGAGGTAAAACCCCAAAATAGTAAGATGATCTCCCGAAAGCAGCAATCTCTCTCTCTCTCACTGAGAGAGCTTCTCCTCTCTCACTCATGCGCTCCAATGAGTGAGTGTGTGTGTGTGTATGAGTATGATAAATAGAGAGGCTCTCGCTCTCTATTTATATTCTTTCGTTCACTTAGAACCCACTCCATCATGTCGGCCTCACTTAACAATTACTTACTAGAGCTAACATCTCTAGGAGTGTCTAATAACACTAGTGCCCCACCACTTGTGGGGAATTTGCCTCCTCCGACCAATAGGAGGGTAACACAATGGTGGGGATTATTGCCTCGACTTACAATGACTCACCTAGGGTCGACTTCACTAGTATAGTCTAATAACCCAAGGGCCCCACAACTGTGGGGACTTTAACCCTTGACCAATAGGAGGGTTACCTACAATGAATTGACATGACTTTCTCATTATAGAAACTTCTCGGAATAAACACCGGGGTATGACATGAATCAAATACATTACAATACATCCCGGAATAAACATCGGCTTACAATACATCGGGTCATCTTTGTCTTCAAGTCATCTTCATCTTCAAGTAATATTCATTTGGATCTGGATCATCACTCGATCTAGATCATCATCACTGAATCTAGATCATCACTGGATCTGGATTTTCATCACTGGATATGGATCATCACTCGATCCAGATCATCATCATTGGATCTGGATCATCACTGCTGGATCATCTTCACTAGATCTAGATCATCACTCGATTTGGATCATCATGGGTGCTATCTCATGATTCTTATCATCACAGGAATTTCTACAGAGCCATCCCTTTTTCATGCTGGTTGTAGGCCTATCCTCCATGTAGGTCTTCTTCAACACTTATATCTAATCAACACATGATCGAAGAAAGGCTCGTCATTTCTATCTGATCAACACATGATCGAAGAAAGGCTCATCATTTCTATCTGATCAACACATGATCGAAGATAGATACTACACTTACATCTGATCAACACATGATTGAAGAAATTCATGCCCAACACTTACATCTGATCATGTAGGAACCAATCCTATAATCATATCAGAAATCCCCAGCACTTACATCTAATCAACACATGATCGAAGAAAGGCTCAACATTTCTATCTGATCAACACATGATCAAATATAGATACTGCACTTACATCTGATGAACACATGATCAAAGAAAGGCACTGCACTTACATCTAATCAACACATGATCGAAGAAATGATCAACATTTCTATTTTATCAACACATGATCAAAGATAGATACTACACTTACATTTGATCAACACATGATCGAAGAAAGGATTTTCACTTACATTCATCGAGGCTAGAACACATCCTACCAGAATGATGAAAGGGCTTGCACTCATATCTGATCATGAGGGAACACATCCCAGCAATCATATCATAATGGCCCCCAGTCCTTGATTGAGCTACCTGGTAACTGACCAGGTGCCTCCATTCTCCTAGAGAATGGCAGTTTCCCTTACATCTGTCCTACTCGACAGAATGGCCAACACTCACATCTGACATGGGAGGAACTTAATCCTTTAACCATGATAGAATGGTTCAGCCCTTGCATCTAATCAAGTGGGAACACATCCCTCTACCACATCAGAATGGATTCTCAATCCTAGACTGAGTTTTCCTGGTAACTGACTAGGTGCCTCCATTCCCAGAATGGCAATTTCCCTTACATCTATCCTACTCGACAAAATGGCCAGCACTCATATCTGACATGGAAAGAACCAATCCTCTCACCATGATAGAATGGATCAGCCCTTATATTTGACCTACTTGTCAGAATGGCTATGGATCTTAGCACTCATATCTAACATGGAAGGAACCAAATCCTCTCACCATGATAGAATGGCTCAGCCCTTATATCTGACCTACTCGTCAGAATGGCTATGGGACTCATCATATTCCCTTGGAGGAAACCTCGATCTGGAGAACACCAAGCTTCTCCCTGAAGTACTTGAACTTCACTCTAGCCAATGGCTTCGTCAACACATAAGCTATATGTTCCTCTGTCACAACATACTGGAGCTTCACTGCCCCCATCTGCACCATATCCCTAATATAATGGTACTTGATCTCGATATGCTTCGACTTGTCATGGAACACTAGATTCTCTGACAAATTCACACAACTCTGGTTGTCACAATGTATACAAGTAGCATCCAACTGGAGATCAAATAAATCAGATAGTATCTTCGTCAACCATACTACCTCACAACTAGATGAACAAGCTGCAACATACTCTGATTCAACTGTACTCAGTGCCACATAGGATTGCTTCCTGCTAAACCAAGAGATCACACCTGATCCCATACTGAAGCAACACCCTAAAGTGCTCTTCCTATCGATGGCACTGCCTGCCCAATCTGAATCAACATAACCCTCCAGGTTGATCTTCTGATTCACATCGTACTTGAGCCCATAATCAACTGTACCCTTCAGGTACCTCAAAATATGCTTTGTAGCAATCAAGTGAACATGTCTCGGATCTGTTAAGAACTGGCTCAAGGTGTTCATAGCAAAGCAAATGTATGGTCTTGTGTTCGTCAGGTGCATCAAGGACCCAATCATCTAACGATACATCGTAGCATCAACTATTTCTGATGAAGCATCACTCAATAGCTTCATGTTCGATTCCATAGGTGTGGTCATGGCGTTGCAGTCAATCATCTCGAACCTCTTCAGGATCTCTACTACATACTTCCTTTGTCCAAGGAAGATTCCATCCGCATTCTTCCACACTTCCATGCCTAGAAAAATAGTGCATCAACATATAACAGGAGCATCACTGGTCTGTTGCCTTCAACCTTGAAGCAAAGGTTGGAATCTGCTTTACTCTCAGTAAAGCCTAGAGTCATCAGTAATATATCCATCCTGTCATATCATGTCGAACCTTGGATCTTCTGCAGTCAATCCCTCTGAAGCGGAGCATCATACTCCCTCTTTCTTCCATACTCTATGCACTGAAACATTCTGTACCGGAGTGCAAGTAGCTTCCTATGCTACTAATATTCTATGTGACCATCCAGTGTATAGACTTGCATCTTCAACCTTGTAGAAAAGGTTAAGATCTTCATCAAGCTCATCATATATGTGTTTAAACTCTTACTGGCTGCAAATGTCTCTTTGTAGTCTAGACCTTCTTTTTGTGAGAAGCCTTGTGCTACGAATCTTGCTTTGTACGATGTTTCCATCTACTGCATGATGGAACTACGAACTTCCCTTCACGTATCGATATTGTATCCTAGACATCATTCTTCTTGAACTAGTATTCCCTTTCTTCTTGATTAATTCTTCATAGCTAGAAGGTTTAGCATCAATGATGTCACTGCATTCATCATATTATTCTTCATCTTGAACTGTCGTCACTTTTTCTTTGGAACAAGTCTCATCCTTCTTTGCTTGTAGGCGATTATGTATGCAATATTTCCTACAAGTCAAATGAATTTGTATGGTTAGAAACATTTCATAAGGAATATTCATACTAGAGAGTTCTTATGCATAAATTAATGATCATGCAACTACTTTATCCAATACAACATTCATCCATATCTTACTGAAACTTTCTAGATGCCTTCCATCTCTACCAGGACAACAATTAGATTGTGCACTAATCCAATATGTCAGAAAATAGGTTTCATTCTAGATAAGTAGGAATGGAGAGTTGTATAGAACCATGAGCTACTTACCCATCACAAGCATATTAGTAGTATATTGTTGTTAATGCAAACATTTTATCATGCATAATACATCAACTAAATATAAACAAATGCATTGCAAAAAAAATATCATGAAATGACAATTGAATACTTATCTTTATTTGTTTCGTGGGTAGACTCCTTCTTGATCCTTCTGCTTCATCATCTTCTTCATTCATGACTTCATCATTTCTTATCCAAACTCTCAAGATGGATAAGAGGTTCTTCAAGAATCGATTCCTTCATATTCCTCATCGCTTGAGGGATCTTCTTTCGATGGTGAGATCTTGTTCTTCAATTGCTCCCATATTCTCTTCTCTTCTTATGAGTCGAGCTTCTCCTTCTTCCCAGAGTCTTCTGAAAGTAATCACTTCCTTCTGGCACACATTCCTTGAATGAATGGATCCCATGATCTTGGGAGGCCATTCAAGGTGACCATCACCGCTTCTGCATTCTTCACTTCTTCTTTTACCACTTCAAGTTGTTCTTTGATTTGAGAGACCCTTATGACTGCATGGTCTCTGCATTCTATATCTTCACATTCTTCAACTGGCTTCTTAAGGTCATCTTCTGATGTATGTTCTTCCCTTCAAATAGCTTGGTCAAGGAATCAAACATCTTCGGTGTCTTTAGGGAAGACACTTGTGGTACAAGTTTATCCATGATTGAATCAACAATGATCATCTTGGCCTTGACCAAGTTCTTCTTGTGTAATGCTTCTAGCCTCATCTCCCTCTGGAACTGGAACCTCTCTACTCATGTAGGTGTTGAATTCATTTTCTTCAGAGAGATCATATACTTCCATGCTTGGAAGTTGTCAACTTCACCAAGATTATCATCAATATGATGTGATAGATCTCTTTGAAATGAGAACCTCAAATGAAAATAACAAAAGATTAGATCTTACCGATTTGAGGTATCCGTCTTGGTTCCGGAGCCGGTTGATCTAGGGTTTGTCAAAGAAACCCTAATTTTCAAAACTTGGAATCTTTCAGATCTGATTGGATAGAAATATATATCTCTTCAAATGGAGTTTTCCAATGTACTCCTTTTCTAAAAATAGTGGAGGGAAGTTCCTTGAACAGGAAGCCCTAGTTTTCCAATTTCTTTTGTAGAAATGCCTATCATTGTTTCTATGATATATATAAAATTACTGCTCCTATATGTCTGAAACTTTTCACTGGGTATCCTCGCATGTCCTTGTTTCAACAGCATATGTTTCATCGTAATTGGTTTCACCAATAGGGATTTATGATTCTTTTCCCAAGGTGACCTGTTACAGGACTGTTCAGAACAGAGAAGTTGTACGGACCACCACGTGTCACAATTTGATCTTCTAGGTCTGAAATTTAGATATCAGAAATTACATTCTGTTCCTTTTCTGGAATAGCTTCAGGAATTCCATTTGGACCTCTGTATCCCAAGCTATATCAATTCTCCCCAGGTGTCCTGTTTAGGGATGAATTCTGGAAGAGGCTGTAACCCTAACTTGGAGGGATCATATCTCCAAGAATATAGCAACTATGAGGCTGATTTTTGGAAATAGTGTAAATACGGATTTTATATTTGGCATCTACAATTTTCAGCTCCTGAGCCTTTGCCAATATTGGGATATAGGGAATGTACCAAAACTTATCAGTTTTAGTATTTAGGGTTTTTCTAGCTCGAGGTCAAACTAGGGTTTGACTTTCCCGAAGTTTCACCTAACCAGATTTCTTGATCCAGGTCTCTAAACTTCGATTTTGATGAGGAGAAAAATCCTATGCTAGGCTCACTCAAAAATTCCTCTTCTATAGAAGTCCCTAATTTCTGCATCGAAAATTGAAAATGCTCGGAATCGAATTCCGCTTCGACAGAAAGATGCGCCCTTCAATGGAGAGTCAGCCTAGCATACGTTTGCTGATAGATTGTGGAGAGAGACCCAAAAAATAAGAAGCCCTATCTTCTGTATCTACACAATGTCTTTTTCTTAGGTTAGCTCTGATACCATGTTATATTTTTATCATTCAAGCTAGCATTATGATCTTAGGATCTTTAACTGAGAGAATAACATGCACAACAATAAAACACAAGCACAACACAAGAGACAAGAGACACAAATAATTTTCCTCAGGGAAACCATAAAGGAGAAAACACCACAACTTCTTGAGAGATAGAATCAGCACCAAAAGGTAAAACCCCAAAACAGTAAGATGATCTCCCAACAACAGCAGTCTCTCTCTCTCTCTCACTGAGAGAGCTTCTCCTCTCTCACTCATGTGCCCCAATGAGTGAGTGTGTGTGTGTATGAGTATGATAAATAGAGATGATCTCACTCTCTATTTATATTCTTCCATTCACTTGGAACCCACTCCATCATGTCGGCCTCACTTAACAATTACTTACTAGAGCCGACACCTCTAGGAGTTTCTAATAACCCTAGTGCCCCACCACTTGTGGGGACTTTGCCTCCTCTGACCAATAGGAGGGTAACACAATGGTGGGGACTATTTCCCTGGCTTAAAATGACTCACCTAGGGTTGACTTCACTAGGATAGTCTAATAACCCAAGGGCCCCACAACTGTGGGGACTTTAACCCTTGACCAATAGGAGGGTTACCCACAATGACTTGACATGACTTTCTCATTATAGAAACTTCCCGGAATAAACATCAGGGTATGACATGACTCAAATACATTACAATACATCGTGGAATAAACATCGGGTTACAATACATAAGAAATATGGATTAATACATTCCGAAGTTACAATTACATCAACAGCTATACATGTGATAAAAGAGGACATTTTGCTACAGACTATCCTAAGAATAAAAATAGCTCTCACAAGAATAAGGGAAACAAGAAAATACATCATGCTCATGCTGCAGAGGATGATGAACCTTCCACAAAGAGAAACAAACAAGTCAATGATGATTCTTTAAGCAATGAAGAATATGTTTTGATTTCCACTCTCATGGGAACTATCACACATGGCAGCAATGATTGGCTTATAAACAGTGGTGCTTCCAAGCACATGACAGGATTCAAGGAATCCTTTGTGGAATTATCTGAACATGAATCACCTCAGAAGGTGAAACTTGGAGATGACTACTAGTATCCAATAAAAGGTAGTGGGGAATCCTCATACAAGCTAGACTCTAGGAAGTCTATGACAATGAAAGAAGTATTGTTTGTACCAGGACTAAAGAAGAACCTTCTCTCCATATCTGCATTAGATGCAAAACGAATGAGGGTTGCATTTATAGATGGTCAAGTCATCATGTGGCCAAGAGGAAAAACTATTGATGATGCAGTAGCGATTGGGGAATAAGAAGGAGGATTATAAAAATTGAAGGGCCATCCAGAACAAGGTTTGGTCCATGACATAGTAGAGCCAGATGAAATTTGGTATAGAAGGATTGCACATGTACATTACAAAGCACTACCTCTTGCGAGCAAAGCTGTTGAAGGTCTTCCATAAATGCAAACAAAACATGAAGGTGTATGCAAAGTATGTGTGAAAGGGAAGAACACAAAGAAGACATTTCCAAGTAGCGAAAGCAAGGCAAAAGGAATATTGGAAATCATCCACTCCGATGTATGCGGTCCAATGTCATCCAGTTCACTAAGCGGGTATGCATAATATGTTTCCTTTATTGATGATTTTTCTAGAAAGACATGGATATACTTTATGAATAAAAAAGATGAAGTATTCAGTAAGTTCAAGGAATTCAAAGCCTTGATCAAGAACCACATTGAAAAGAAGATCAAGACCTTTAGATCAGATAATGGAGGAGAATTCACTTTGAATGAATTCAAAGAGCTATGCAAAGACTCAGAGATTAAGAGGGAGTTGTCCACTCCTTATAATCCACAACAGAATGGGATTGTAAAATGGAAGAACAGAACTATCATGGAAGCTGCAAGAGCTATGCTTCATGATTAAGATCTTCCTATGTATCTTTGGGTAGAAGCAGCCAGAACAGTGGTGTATGTATAGAACTGTACTCCACACAGAGTACTCGAGAATAAGACTCCTGAAGAGGTCTTCTCCGGCAAGAAACCAAAAGTCAGCCATCTCAGAATATTCGGCTGTCCTGTGTACATACACATTCCAAAAGAGAAGAGGACAAAATTAGATCCTTCAGGAAAGAAGGGTATATTTGTGGGATACTATGAAAGCTTGAAGGCTTACAGAATATACTTCCCAGGATTCAAGAAGATTAACATCAGCAAGGATGTGACATTTGATGAAGACACAGCTTACAACAAATCTAGAAAGAAACTTGCTGAAGAACCTAAAGAAGCAGAAAATCCTAGAATTCATGATACAACCATGAATGAAGAAATTCAAGAAGAAGATTGAGAATTTTAAGAACCTCAAGAAACTGTAGATCCACCTCTAGAGAAGAATCCTCATAAGAGGAAACCTACTTGGGTACGTGAAATTATCCAAGGTGCAGAAAGATATGGATCTTTAGAAGAAACACCCAAAGGAAGAAAGAGAACTAGATCATGTTCTAGTTATGTAGGCTTACTATGTGACATTATTGATAAAGAAACTTCCAACTATGAAGAAGCGGCAGAGCAAAAAGAATGGAAGGATGCTATGATGAAAGAGTATCAATCAATCATGAAGAATGATGTTTGGGATGTTGTCCCAAGACTAGAAGGGAATTCCATTGTAACTTCCAAATAGATCTACAAGATCAAGCATGTTGCAGATGGCAACATCGAGAAACATAAAGCAAGATTTGTGGCTTGAGGTTTCTCTGAGAAAGAAGGAATAGATTATGAAGAAACCTTTGCACCTATAGCCAAATACACTTCCATTATATTAGTACTTTCTCTGGCTGCAGTGATGAAATGGAAGATACACCAGATGGATGTCAAGACTGCTTTCTTTAATGGTGTAGTGGAAGAGGAAGTGTTTGTGGAACAACCACTCGGTTTTGAGACACATGACAGAGAGTCTCATTTGTGCATATTGAAGAAATCCCTATACGGTTTGAAACAGGCACCTAGGACATGGTACGATAGAATTGATGGTTTCCTATCCAGTTTGGGCTTTACCAAGAGTAAAGCAGATACCAATCTTTACTAACAGGTTGAAGATGGCAATCCAGTGATAGTCCTACTATATGTGGATGATCTGTTTGTAACAGGTATGGATGGGTTGATTGCTAATACAAAGGGGAAACTTGCTGCCGAGTTTGAAATGAAAGACTTGGGAATGACGCACTATTTATTAGGCATGGAGGTGTGGCAAAATGCAGATGGGATCTTCCTTAGACAAGGGAAGTATGAAATAGAGATCCTGAAGAGATTCGAAATGATGGACTGCAAGGCCATAACCACACATATGGCATCGAACGTAAAGCTATTGAGTGATGCTTCATCAGAAGTGGTTGATGCTACAATGTATCGTTAGATGATTAGGTCCTTGATGTATCTGACGAACACGAGACTAGATATTTTCTTTGCTATGAAAACCTTGAGCCAGTTCTTCACAGATCCAAGACATGTTCACTTGATTGCTGCAAAGCATATTCTGAGGTACCTAAAGGATACAATTGCTTATGGGCTCAAGTATGAGGCAAATTAAAAGATTAACCTAGAGGCTTATGTTGATTCATATTGGGCAGGTAGTGCCATCGATAGGAAGAGCACTTCAGGATGCTGCTTCAGTTTGGGATCAGGTGTGATCTCTTGGTTTAGAAGGAAGCAATCCTATGTGGCACTGAGTACAGCTGAAGTAAAGTATGTTGCATCTTGTTCAACTAGTTTTGAGGCAGTATGGCTGAGGAAGCTACTGTCTAATTTATTTGATCTCCGGTTGGATGCTACTTGTATATATTGTGACAACCAAAGTTGTGTGAAGTTGTCAGAGAACCCTGTGCTCCATGACAAGTCAAATCATATCAAGATCAAGTATCACTATATCAGGGATATGGTGCAGAGAGGAGCAGTGAAGCTCCAGTATGTTGCGATGGAGGAACAGATAGCTGATGTATTGATGAAGCCATTGGCTAGAGTGAAGTTTGAGTACTTCAGGGAGAAGCTTGGTGTTCTATAGATCGAGGTTTCCTCCAAGGGAATATGATGAAGACCGAGATCCATTCTGACATGGTGAGAGGATTAGGTTCCTTCCATGGTCAGATGTAAGGGTTGAGCCATTCTGTCATGGTGAGAGGATTTGGTTCCTTAGATGTCAGATATGAGTGCTAAACCATTTTGATGTGATTGTAGGATTGGTCTCTACATGATCAGATGTAAGGGAAAAATTCCATTCTAGGAATGGATGTACCTGGTCAGTTACAGGGAAAAGTCAGTATGGTACTGAGGGTCATTCTGAAATGATTGTAAGATGCAGTCTTACATGATTAGATGTGAATGCATGGCCATTCTGATGTGATTGATGGATGTGTCCCACTTGATTAGATATAAGGGCTGATGCCATTCTCTAGGAGAATGGAGGCACCTGGTTAGTTACCAGGAATCCTTAGTCTAGGACTGAGAGCCCTTCTGATGCGGTGATTTCGAGCACGGTTGGATGTAAGTACAGATCCCTTCTGATGTGGTGTGCTTTCACATGGTCGGATATAAGTGCTGATCCATTCTGGTGTGATGTGTTTACACATGGTCATATGTGAGTGATGGGCCTTTCTGACAAGATGAGGTCAGATGTGAGTGTTGGGAGTACCTTTCTGACAAGATGAGGTTAGATGTAAGAGATGGGTGGGCCATTCTAACTTAAGTGTTAGATATAAGTGCTGATGAAGACCTACATGAAGGGTAGGCCTATAGGAATGACTCTGTAGAACTTCCTGTGATGAGAAGAATTAAGATATAGCACCGATGATGATGATGATCCAGACTTGATGATGATCTAGATGTGATGATGATCTAGATCAAGTGATGATCCAGATTTGATGATGATACAGTGATGATCCATTAGTGATAATCCAGTGGTCATGATGATGCAGATCCCGTGATGAAGAAGACTTGAAGAAGAAGATGACTTGAAGATGAAGAAGACAAAGAAGACAAAGAAGACCTAAAGATGATGATGACTTAAAGACGAAGAAGACTTGAAGATGATGATGTCGAGATGATCCAGTCGATACAGAGAAGAAGACTAGTGCTAAAAATTGTGTCGAAAGAATACCTTCCTAGTTAAGAGGGAGTGTTGATGTAATTGTAACTTCAGAATGTATTCACCTATGTATCTTATGTCTTGTACCCTGATGTTGATTCTAGGATGTGTCTGTAATGTAATTGAGTCATGTCATGCCTCGATGTTTCGATTGGGAGAATCTATAATGTAAACAAGTCATGTCAAGTCATTATGGGTAACCCTCATTTTTTATAAGGGTTAAAGTCGCTGCAGTCCGGGGCACTAGGGTTATTAGACTCACCTAGTGAAGTCGGCCCTAGTTGAGTTTAGTCAAGTCAAGAATTAGTATAAATAGAGAGTGAGCCTCTCTATTTATCACACACTCACTCACACTCAGTTGTAGTGCACAGTTGAGGAAGAAGAAGACACTGGGGCTAGAAGAAAGAGGTTATTGCTGTCGAGAGAACATCTTACTGTTTTTGGGTCTTAATCTTGGTTTTGATTCTATCTCTAAGGAAGTTGCAGGGTTTTCTCCATTTATGGTTTCCCTGAGGAAAAACACTATGTTCATTGTCTCTTGTGTTTGATTGTTGTGATTGTTATTGTCTCAGTTAAAACATCCTAATAATGCTAGCTTAATGTTAAAAATATAACAACTCTCACATGGAGAGTACCCACATTCATTTGTGGATACCATAGCATAACAATCGCTTGTGAATGGTACTAGCTTTCATGCTAAAGATGTCCTATGATGAGTCCTCATGGACGATAGGACCGATACTTAGGTACGGTCGAGATATGATGTTCAGATGTTACTCTTGCATGGACAGTACTCACATTCAATTGTGGATATTGGAGAATAAACTCACTCAGGAGTGGTCCTAACCTCAGTGGTATGGATTCTCTACGATGAGTCCCCATGGACAATAGGACTGACATTTGTATGAAATCGAGATTTGCTCTGCAGATGATACTCTTGTATGGAGAGTATGCCTACATTCATATGTAGATGCCATAGAATAACACTCACTTAGGAGTGGTTCTAACCTATTTGATATGGATTCTCTATGATGAGTCCTCACGGACATTGTAGTATAACACTCACTTGGGAGTGGTCCTAACCTGTGTGGTATGGATTTTCTATGATGGGTTCACATTGTGTATGCGGTTGATATTTATCTGCAAACAATACTCTTACATGGTAGAGTATACCTACACGTGAGTGTATATACCATAGTATAATACTCACTTGGGAGTGGTCCTAACCTTAGTGGTATGGATGGTCTACGATGAGTCCTCACGCACGATGGGGCCAACTCTGGGTGCAAACGAGATCTACATTTAGTTGTAGACAATTCAACTGATCAATTTGATGGATCATGTTGATGGAGGATTCAATAATCCTTGGACTTATGTCCTAAAGTGATCGGGATTGATCATCCCACAAATAGATCATGTGTATTGCAGATAGCGTGGCGACAAAGGATCAAGTAGATCAAAGTACAGCAGTGAAGGATCAAGAAGGATCAAAGTGTTGTTGCAAAGGATCAAAAGGATCAAAGTGCTTCTGCAAAAGGATCAAAAGGATCGAAGTGTTTCTATAAGGGATCGTGAATATCATAAGGCTGATGCAGAAGATCAAAGTGTTGCTACAAAGGATCGAGAAATATTGAAGTGTTTCCATAAAGGATCGAAAAGATCGAAGTACTACAAAAGGATCAAAGTGTTGTTGCAAAGGATCAAAAGAATCGAAGTGTTGCTAGAAAGGATCAAGTAGATATAAGTACAGCTGCAAAGGATCGAGAAGATCGAAGTTCCACTGCAAAAGGATCGAGAAGATCGAAGTGCTGTTGCAAAGGATCAAAGTACTACAAAGGATCAGAAGATCGAAGTGCTGCTTCAAAGGATCAAAGTAATACAAAGGATTAGAAGATCGAAGTGTTGCTGCAAAGGATCAGAAGATCGAAGTGCTGCTGCAAAGGATCAGAAGATAAAAGTACTACTGCAAAGGATCTAGAAGATCGAAGTGCTGCTACAAAGGATCGAAAGATCAAAGCATTGCTGCAAAAATATCAATTGATCATGTGATGCAGAAGACAAAGATTAACTGTTCCAAGTTACTGATTGTGGAAAACTTCCTATGACGTATAGATGTATCACCTCAATGTATTGTTGTAACTATCTCTCTATTATCCTATAGTCTGTGATGATGTTGTCAGTAGAATAACCTTCTTGTTAAGGGGGGGTGTTGAAATATTGTAACTTCAAAGGATATTCTAAATGTATTTTACTGATGTAACCCAAGGGAGATGTTATTATTCCTCTGACAGGGTGTTACTATTGTATTTGGTCATCATAGTATCATGAGGTAAAGCCTCCACTTGTGTCAGATCTTTAGTACCCTAATAAATAATATAATATATTGTTTTTGAGTATTCCTAGGTGAAGTCGGCCCAAACAGTTTATTGGGGCCGACTTGTCTAGTGAAAAACTCAATTGACACATATGTATAAATAGAGGAGATGTGGTTCTTATTTGAACACAGACTCACTCACTTGTGTAGCACATAAGAGAGAGAGAGAGAGAGAGAGAGAGAGAGAGAAAACAAAAGGAGGACAACAACTTTTTTTGTGGTTATCTTTTATACATCTTATATAGAGGAAGTTTTTGATGGGTTTTCTTCCCCATGGAGGTTTCCCGAGATAAATCTTTGTGTTCTTTTGTGTGGTTGTGTTTGTCTATCTTTCAATGATATTTTTGCTTATGGTTATGCTGTTATGATGCTATGTTATAAGATCTGATATAACCATTGAAAACTTAATAGTTTTGTGCCAGGGTTATTGGAAGACCCAAATATTTGACCTTGTCCCAAGAAGCGTATCCTTCAAAACCCAAGATCTGAGAAATTTTTGCAATTTTTTATTGATCTACATTCCATCCGAACATGACACTCTTACTTTTTGTTAATAAGTTCCCTTGAGACAATACAAAATTGGTTCATAATTTCAAAAAAAACTCTAGCCATATTTAATGACACCCCTCTCGATAGAAAAGTGTCATCCATGAAGAGTGCATGGTTAATAAATTAAACACCAACCAGTGAACTTATGTCCAAAATGAACCCAACAATTTTTCCTACTATTAACTTTCTACTTAAAGAATCAGCCATAAGAATATACAAAAATGGTGAGAGAGGACAGCCTTGTCAAAGACCCCTGGTGGCTTGAAAAAAGTTTGTAGGTCTGCCATTTACTAGAGGTGTTATCCAAGGTTTATCAATGCAATCTTTTATCAAGTTTATAAAGGCATGGCTAAAACCAAAAGAATGGAGAACTGAATAAAGAAAGGAAAGCTTTACCCTGTCAAAAGCATTTTCTATGTCGAGTTTGTTTAGCATACCCTTCTCCTTCTGATGAAAACTAGAATGCATAGATTCCTGCATTTGAATTACATTGTCCATAATTTGTCTCCCTTTCACAAACCCACCTTGAAAAGGAGAAATCAATTTCTCTAGAAGATGTTTAAGTCCGTTAGCTAATAGTTTGGAGAATATTTTATAAGAAGCATTGAATATCAGAAATAGGTCTAAAATGATCAAAAGAAGAAGAATTGGCTTCTTTATGAATTAATGCAAGAAATGTGGAGTTTGTACAACCACCCACTTTGGATTTTAACTGAAATGATTTAATCATCCAGAGTAAATATTTCCTGATTACTGTCCAACAAAATCGATAAAAATGGAAGGAAAAACCATCAGGGCCTAGGGCTTTGTGCGGATCCATTGACCAAATAACATGAATAATTTCTTGCTCCGAAAAAGTATTCATTAACTCGTCATTTTCTTCCTCACCCACCATGCAAGGAATTTTAGAAAAAAATTCAGAGGTTAAATCTGAATCATAGGAGACATCTTCCCTATAAAGATTCTGAAAATCACTCTCAACCACTTGTTTAATTTGTGAAATTACTTTAATAGATTCACGGGACAGAGATGATATTTTTGAGATATTGTTTTGAGAAATCCTAACTCGACACTATTTGTGAAAGAAAGAGGTATTCTGATCTCCATATTTCATCCAAGTACTACAAGACTTCAACCTAGAAAATTTTGCTTCTCTCCTAAAGGCTCGAAAATAATTAAAATGAGCTTTTTGCTCTCTTTCCAGCAATGCAGGTGTAATTTCGGAATCTTCCATTTCTAATTGGATCTTTTCCAAAGTTTCCAGAGCTTCTTTCCTTTCACTAATTGGGTTTGCTTGAGATAGTTTAGCCCAAGCATTTAATGCACATTTGGTATTTTTCAACTTCCTTTCCCATACAAAATTGGGCGATCCCACAACTGGAAGTTCCCATGCCTTGACTACAGAGTTCATAAAACCATCTTGATCTTTCCATAATGGGCTGAATCGAAAATGGATTGGGATTATTTCATCTTCCTCTTCAATCTACAACATAATTGGCTTATGTCTGAAGAAATATTAGGAAAGATGTTGGAGGAGATTTTTTTTCCCATCATCAGAGAACTCTATACCAAAAAATGATCCAATATGGAAGAAATATTTGTTGCACCAGTTCTGTTATTAGACCATGTATATCTTCCTCTTTTTGGTTTGAAATCAATCAATTCCCAAGAAAGAATGAAATTTTCCACTGTGCTAAGCATGAGGTCTCTCCCCCATACACCTCCTTTTTTCTCTTTGACATCCATTGTTAAATTTAAATCTCCAGCTACGATTATATTGGAGAAGGAATTGTCATCGAGAAAGGCTGCCAGAGATTTCCAATAGTATCATTTTTATTGGAGGTTAACAAGTACGTACACATTAAAAAGATCAATTGAAAACTTACTTGAGTGTGCATAATTTCTGATAAAATCCAGTGTTGCGTTGTGTGAGAATGTTCCAGAGAGAAGGAATTTCCTTTGCACAATGTTTCTATTCCACCAGCGGTACCTCTAGCACTCATTGCCTTCCCTACATTCAAATTCGATTTCTTATTGCTTATGGATAGAAGATTGTCCTCATCAATTTTTGTCTCTTGGAGAAGAAGAATATATGGAGAAGCCATTCTGATGAGATCATTAACAGTGTCCACTTTCGAAGAATTTCCAAGCCCTCTGCAGTTCCAAGAGACGATGTTCATTATTTGACGGAAGGGGGAGGGCCTCCTTTTGAAGTTCAAGCCCGAGTATTCCTACTGATTGACATTTCTATAGTGGCTTGGATTCCTTGCATCTTAAGATGTTAGGCTTCTTCCTCCCGAACCATCTTATGAGATTTACGCCCTTTTTTGGAAGACCTCTCAAGGGGATCTTCATCGGATGAGCCAAAATTGTCCATAGGTTTCTTTTTTTCCCATTTCTGCATATGTAAGAGAATGTCCTTCCATGGGAGTGCTAAGATCTGGCTCAATTGTTCCTTTGATTTCTTCACTTGTCTAGTTCTAAGATTGAGTGACTTCTCCCTTTTCAAGCACTAAGAGTAGTTAGTCTTCTGGGATGCTCAGTACTTCAAAATTGTTTTGAGATTATATTTCCTTCATAGCTGCTCCATTTTCTTTTTGTTTCTACCCAGAGGGATTGCTACCCATCCCCATTTCTCCTCTATGTCCCTTAGCTTTGCTTCCTTGCTTTGCTAAATTAGTTTTTTGAACTTGGGTCCATTGATCTCCCTTTTCTTTGATATCTTCTTCCTCAACTTTTTTCTTGCATGATCATGTCCATAACCATGAAAAAATATGCACTTAAAGGGTAATTGCTCATAATCTATCTCTTGCATGTGTGACCAATTTGCTACGGTTAAGTTAATAGCTTCAGGAAGCCCTACCTCCAAGTCCTATTCAACACAAATTATGGTGCATGTATATTGTTCTCTTCTGTGAGCCCTATCAATATACTTCCCCAAAGTGTTTCCTATAGATTTTAGAGATCCCGAATTCCAACAATGGAGTAGAAGATGCAGCAACCTAACCCAAACAGGGATAGTAGAAGGGACATCTTGATTCGGATCAAATTCCGGAGTCCACTTTTTCAGGTAGAGCCCTTGAGGACCCATAAAATATGGCCCATTTCTAAATATTAAATCTCTATCTGCTGAGTTTTCAAAAGGAAAGACATAGTATCCCTTACCAATCAACTTGTTGTTGATTCCTTCTATGATAAGAGGTTTCTAGTTCCTTTGGACCCACCCTTCAATTTCCTTGGGGGATGGCCAAAGTCTAGTGAACTATCCATTGAGGCCCCGTTGAGCAATATTGAGGGTTGTTCGGCGTGGTTGATCCGCAGGAAGATCCACCGTAGGGATATTATCCAACTTCTTAACGAATCATTGTTGGTTTTGATTGAGTTTCTGTTTGCTTCCTGAAGCAACTAGTCTCCTAAAAGCATTGAGATTAAGGGAAGGGGAGGAGCCCCCTCTAACCGCCATGGCCTCAAAACTGATCTCCAATGGAACTAGAATCAACCCTGCAGTAACAAAAACTTATATCCTTCACACAGGTAGAGCTTCTTTCTCAGATAAGACAAGAACAGAGTCTACAGTCTCCTGGAAGAGAAACCACCAGAGAGGATTCGAAAATACTTCTTGATATTCGAGCAAAAAGATGAAATCTCAGAGAGCTTGACCAAGATTCACGAAATCCTCTTCAAAACATCCCTACCATTGAAGCTTCTTAACACGGGAAACTCCTCCTGCAAAAAGAAAGCTGAGAAGCACCAAAGAAACTCCCATAAAGCGATTCCTCAAATATGAAAAAAGAAACAGGATCCAAATCTACAATACTCGCCACTAGACTCCAAGATCAATCCGGTCACGTGGATCTAGAAGGGGTCCAGACTCCACAAGAAGCTAAAACAGGACAAGAAGGTTTCAAAAATGTTCTTGGAGTGAAAAAAAAGCAAAACACACTAAATGTCCTAGTATTTCACTTCCCAAGAAAAATCAACATTGATCAGAAAAAGTGGCCCTTTCACATGGATACAAGGTTATTTGTTCAAGCTTAGACCTGATCAAATTCTCCATTGCTATATTCAAGGAGATGAAGTATATGAAAATTTAAAATCATTGAAGAATAAATATTAAGATCACTTAATATATATCTTATTTGATATATTTATCATTTCACTTCATTATTATACAACTTCTTAATGACTAAACATTCTTTCTGTGATATTATTCAAGTTTTTATTGACATTGATATATGTTTAAATATCCAAATATCCAAATTGTATGCCAATAATTTGAATATACCAAAAAAATAGCACTTTGTATCACTTTGTTATTATTCATATTCTTCATTGTGTTATTTACTATCATGCTAGACTTGTTTCCCATGGTGCTTTGATGTCAATAGTATTGCTTCCTACTCTCCCCATGCCTCCAGGCCCACTACTTCAACCATGGTAGATCCATATTAAAGGTGGCTCTACCAAGCCTCTAGAAATATCAAATCTCTCCAGGTGCAAACCATTCCTCTGCATTTGCACTCTAAAAAAGGGTTTTCTCCTCGAGAGATTTGACCCCTCTCGATGCTTGGTAGAGCCACCTTTAAGATGGATCTATATTGGTTTTAGGAAAGGATAATTTATACTTGTAGATAGATTGGATTTAGACTTTCTATAATGAAAAAGGATGAAATTAACATGAATTCCATATGAGTATATCTAATTTGCAAACTAATATACTAGTTATTTTTAGGAAAGAATAATTTATACTTGCAGATAGATTGGATTTAGTCTTGCAATAACGAAAAAAGATGAAACTAGCAAGAATCCCTTATGAATATATTTAATTTGAGAATTGCATGATACGTTGTAGTTTTATGTGTGTCCTATGTTTGGTCATATCAAAGGTGATTGGGCCTCATTCTACAACCCAATCCAGTAGTTGGATTTGTGTAACTCCTTCAGTGCTTCCATGCTCATTCTATCGCCGATACTTGTCTTTTATTAAAAAATTAAAAAAAAATATTAAAAAAAATAAAATGTTGGCTCAAATTAGATTTAAAATATTTATAACTCAAATTATATTTAAAATATATAGAAACAAATTACACAAATTAAAACCATAAACATTGTATTACACAATTCCTCAACATTTTCATTCTAGAAAAAAGGTTTGCAGCTTGAGAAATTTGATCCCTCTAGGTGATTGATGTATTATAGATCCTTTAAGGTGGATCTATACTAGTGGAATTCATGCTTCACATCTCATGGTTGCAATAATATTCAAATAGCTACACATGCTCCAGTGAAGAGCACCAGTTGGTTGGACTTTGACGCATGGATTAAGTTGCATAGTTAGCATGATCTATTGCATGTGTTTCTCATTGGGTATCGATTCACCTATATGTTTATCTCATTCACCGTCTACTACGAACATTCAAAGTGAAGGAAATATGACACTGTAAGCTATCCTGGTAGAATTAATACCAGTGAAGAGAACCACAGGAATATTGGGCAAATCAAAGAAGAAGAAATGGACTTTCATGTATCAGTGCAAAGGGAGACAAAGAATAAAGCACTTCATAGTCTAGATGTGCAACTAAAACTATATTCTATTCATATCATTATAAATGATACCAACATATATTTATCCTTGATCATCTTATGAAGAAGAGATATGTAGACCATTAGTGTTAAACCATAGAGCATTCTGTTCCTAAAACTTACATTGTTTGAATATATGAAAAATATGAGTAATGTTTTTTTATTCACTTCTCATTTATGGGATATAATTGCCTCTAGTCTAATCAATCATTGTTGTTGTTTTTTTAACAGCAACCTTGAATAAATTGTATTAATAAAAAAGTTGTGAATAGCCAAGTTTACAAAAATGGCAGGACTGAAACCTGCAAAGTTCTAGAAGAACCAAAATAACTGAGATATTCATACTAATGAGAATTGTATTGAGCTTGCTTCTATGTCTAAAAAGACTAATAAATCACATCTAGGGGTATAGACGGTAAACAAATCCTAAATAAATAAATAAAAACATGAGATACCCATGAGGCTAGACTTATTCCTTCTGCTTTCCTTTCTAATCTTTGATAGGCTACTCCACGAAGGCCTACTCCATTGCGTGATCTCTATTCTGGTTGTCTTGGATGTAGCTCCCCTGATTCATATTAACCAATTTTTTAAGGTCATCCTTCATGTAGCCTATGTTTCCCATTACCTCATAAAGGTTACGGTGATTGTCTTCTGTACGAGAGTCTTGGTTATTGATCTACCGAACAATCCAATCCATTGTTCTTCTACTTTCTTCCTTGCTTCTATTAATTGTATCATATAACCAACTCATGTTTTTCTTAATGTCCTTGAGAGTGTTCTGGATATCTTCCAGGGTGGATCCTCTTCCTGCCATTTCTTCCTGTAGAGTTGCATAGTCTGTCTGTTGCAAGATTTTAAAGCTTGAGATGCTAAAAGTTTCCAAAAAATAGGAGAAAGGGCTTTCACTAAACCTATTCACTATCAAACACGTGGTCCCAGCACCATTCTACAAATTACCAACAATGGGGAGAGATTTACTAGACTCGGCTATGTTTGTGTCTATTTTCACATATTTAAAGATGTTAATATCTTCTTCAACGACGCTAATATCTTCTTCAACAATGAAATCCTGCATATTACCAACAACGGGGAGAGAATTACCAGACTCGGCTCTATCTGCGTCTATTTTTAAGTATTCATTAACACAAATCTCTTCTTCAACAACGAAATTATTCAAATTACAAACAACAGGAGCACCAATATGTATCACTATACCTAGATTTTCATGGACGAGATCCTTTCCGTACACAAGAGTGCCTTCACTGAGTCACGGGGCAGAATGTACCGAATTCGGGGAATAAATATGAATATGGAGGGGTGCCATGGCTCGTGCAAGCCTTCCATTCCAAGTGTAAATTCCTGCAGGAGATTTTAATGCCATCACATGGGCAGGGTGATGATGGATGGAGACCAAAAGCCATGTTACTTGCCGGATGGAAAAACACCGATAGATAACGTGCCTCCGACCATCATTATTGAGAGGAGGGGGGAGATACTTGTCCCCTAAACCTGTATTATTCAAAATTTTAATGGATTCTTGATTTGTTTTCTTGCTAGGGGAAAACAAGAAGTTCAGAAAGTATTGGAGGAACATAGCACTTCGCATGAGGTACCCATGGAGGCACTTAGCATTCCAAAAGGTCTCAAGGAACATAAAAGTAATTAGTGAGAATTCGTTTCACCTTGATCGACCCAATTCCTAACTTAACAACTTGATTTGCCAGTTTATCCACCTCTGAATTGTTGCCTCAGAGGATCTAGATGTAAGTAGCTTGAAATTCCCTATAAATTTGTTGGATGCGCTCATGGATTCTTTTAGTTTTGATCATGCCTCTATTGTTTCCATTGTTCGTATTTTGTATTACTTGCTTCGAATCCCCAATCACTATGATCTTTGCGATGTTGAGTGTCCTTAGTAGGTTCATACCATAATATAGAGCAAGCCATTCTGCTTCGTTATTGGTTTTCTGACCAAGTCCCCAGGCATAAGAAGACACAATTTTTCCTCCGGGATCAAAGATAATCCCACCCGCACCTGCCTCCCCAGGATTGCCTTTCACGGCCCCATCGAAAAAAAGAGTATGAGAATTTAGACTTGCCTTCCACTGTGAGATTTCTTTGGAGTTTTTCTGAATTTCCCAGGGGAAGAGAGTTGTATTAAATTTGGTTTGAAGAGACTTATGCAGAAGAAAATATTTACACCATTCGAGATCTTCTGCAGTGAGTTTCTCGGTAGAGGGGAAGTTCACCTGCTTAGTGTTAAGCTTTTCGCTGATCATGTTGGTGGCTTTAAAGGAGATACATCGAGGATCTGATTTTTTATTGTCGAAAACGAGCCTGTTTCTAGAAAGACAGATTTGCAAACATATGTTTTTGAGAGCTGTGTCCCAAATTCTTCCAAGGAACTTCTTATTCCCTATTTTTCCTGGATAACATCCTTTCCAACTAGACACCATGGTGGAGATTGACCCTGGGAGGAAAAAATTATGACCAGTATTACCAAGGAAGAAATTCCACACCCGTTTGGAGAATGGACACTTCAGGAACGAGTGTTGGGATGATTCTTCCTTTTCTTGACATAGGTTGCACCTTGAAGGCCCATGAAACCCACATTTTCTAACATTCTTTGCAGTTAAAAGCTTATCTTTTGATAAGAGCCAGAATAATGCGTTGATCTTTGGGATGCAATATGAATCCCGAATATTCCCTGAAATTCTTTGTTGTGAGCCATTTCCAGTGTTTTGCATTGATTGATATCCCTCTTTGATAGTGTATATGCCCATTTCTCACCACCCTCTCATATCTTTTTCTCTGAGGCTGAGGGGTACAATTTTGTGGAGGAAGGAGGAGAAGGTATCATATAATGAATAGAGATGGGGAGGCAGATTTAAGTACTTCCAACCATTCCATTCGCCTATTGGAACCCCATATGGAAAACTATTTTTGGGACTTATAACCGAGGTATTCTAGCCACCTACGAAGAGAAAGAAACTTAAATTTTGATTCGAGCAGGGGTCTTCCCAAGATTGAGTCTGACCAGATATTGATTTTGCTACCATTCCAAGGTATCCAATATAAATTGTCTTTGATTAGACCAACATAGTTTTTGCATTGGTTCCTTTGCCAACCCAGGGGAGATCTAGAAGTATTGGCTTATTCATTTTTATGTATTTTTTCCTTATTTCCTCTATCCACCAGTCCTTGCCCCTTGTGATCATTCTCCAAACCAGCTTTTCCCCCTGTGCTTGGTTCATTCTTCCTAGGTACCTGATTCTGACTCCTGCATTGCTTTTATCCTCTAAGACTGCTTCCCATTTCACCAGATTGAACTTTCTCCCCTGAGTCTTCCCTCCTTGCCATAAGAACTTCCTAATTTCCATGTTAAAGGTGATGATAACTACCTATGGGGCAAGGAAAATTGCACAAGAGAAAATTGTATAGGAGGAAAGAATGGAATTTATTAAGACCACCTTGCATGTTATATTAAGCCAAGTGTTGCTCCATAGCTATATTTTCTTCTTCGGTTTCTGAATTAAGGGCCTCCAAATCGCAATGGTGATTTTGTTATTAACAATAGGAACTCCTAGGTAGATGAAGGAGGTCCATTTTAGGTTCACCTGAATTCCAAGGATGTTTGCAAGTTCTCTGAGAGAATTGGGACTGTTGTTCCACCCATACAGCCAAGACTTATTAACATTTATTTGGCTACTTGAAACTTTTAGGAAAATATCCAATGTTATTTTGAAGTGCCTTGCTATTTGGGATGAAGCGTTTCCCACGATGATAGTGTCGTCTACAAACTGGGCATGATTAATGGATTGAACCCCCCTTGCGATGCTGATGCTTGGAATGTTCCCTTCATTTTTTAGTATGTTTAGTATTCTATTGAGAGAGTCTGCTACAAGAATGTAAAGGAAAGGAGACATCGGACAACCTTGCCTGATTCCCCTTTAGGCTTGAAAATATGAGGCAGGACGACCGTTTATAAGAGGAGCGATACATTGCTTACTATTGAAATCCTTGATGCATAGAATAGAAGCTTCTAGAAATCCATAATTTTGCATGACTTGAAAAATATACGAGTGCCTTATTCTATCAAAAGCATTTGCGAGGTCTAGTTTGATTGCCATACCTGCCTCCTTGCGGGATTGACTAGAATGGATCACTTCTAGGACCATCAATATGTTGTCATAGATCGGTCTTCCAACTATAAAGCATCCTTGATTTTTAGATATTATTTTCAGGATTACGTTCTTCATTCTGTTGGATATTACTTTGGAGAGGATCTTATAGGAAGAGTTGCACAAGGAGATAGGTATGAACCTTTTTATGGAGGACGAATTCTGTTCTTTGTGAATTAAAGCCAAAAATGTTGAATTCGTGGCACCCCCAATCTGATCCGTGGATTGTGACCATATTATCATTTTGACAAGATATTTTTTAATGATGTTCCAACAACTTCTGTAGAAGCTAATCAGGAACCCATCCGGGCCTAGTGTCTTATCTGGGTGCAGAGTCCAAATTGTCCTCTGAACTTCTTCAAAAGTAATAGGCTGTGTGAGAGGATTGTGATTTCCCTGTTGCAGTTGAGGAATTTCTCCTCTAAGTGTGAGCATGTCGTATGGAGAGATGGTGTCTTCACTTCAGTAGAGTTCTTGAAAATGTTCTTTTACCTCCTTTTTTATTATCTCAGGGTCACTTATTTTGTCTCCATTATCTGTAGTAAGATCTTTTATGGTGTTCCTCCTATTATGTTCTTTACACTGATAGTGGAAGAAGCTAGAGTTCTAATCTCCTGCTTTCAGCCATAGACACCTAGATTTTAGTTTGAGTTTTGATTCTTCCTTTCTCTAGATGGTTGTAATTTTCTGGTCAATTTCTCTTTCCCTTAGCAACATTTCTTTGGTTACTTCTTTCTTTTCCATTTCCTCCTGAATTTATTCCATGCTCTTGAGCAAGGTGTATTTTTCCTGTCCATGATGGAGTTGGTTGGCTAGCCAAACTTTTAGTCCCCTTTTTACATTTTTTAATTCATGTTCCCAAATATAGTCTGGAGAGCCTTGGAAGAACATTTTCCATGCGTGAGAAACTATTTCATGGAACCATGGCTCGGTTAACCAGACACGGGAAAACTTGAAGGGATGATGACCCAGGTTTCCAATTGGCTCTAGAGAGAACATGATTGGTTTATGGTCTGAAACTACAGAGATTAAAATTCTTGATACTGGCAAAAGGGGTTTGTCTAAAAAAGATGAACTTACCAGTATGCAATCCAACCTGGCCGCTATATGTCCTGGACCGGATCGTTTGTTGTTCTAGGTGTATTTTCCTTTCCTTTTCTTAATATCAACAATCCTCCTTTTTTTTCCTTGGGAGAAATGGTAACATTAAAATCTTCGGCTATTATGCACGGGAGGTGCATCTTCCCAAACCTCCGCATTTCTAATTGCAACCAGAAGTCTTCCTTTGCTCCATGGACTGTGTTAACCCAAAAAATCCCTCACTAAGCTCTATATGACCTACACCACCCAAGGAAACCACTTCACGACCCTGCATTAGACCCCCTCACCCTCAAAAATGCTTAAGGATGAAGAAAAGGGCTTAAAAACCCCAAAAAGGAGCCTAAAATACTCTCCTAGGAGATAAAGCCCCCAAAAAGGGACTAAAACCATAAAAGGAGCTAAAATTAGGGTAGAAGGGGCTAAAAGCCCAAAAAGGGGCTAAAGCCCGGACCAAGGGCTTAAAACCCTAAAACCCCCAAAAAGCTATAAAAGGAGGGTGGGGGGTCACTCTCAAAACACTTCTCCCTTGCATACTATTATGCTGTCTGTGGATGCCTTGAGACCCTTTGTCTCTCAAGCCACCCACACTCCCTCTCCTCCATATCCATTGAGCCATAGCTCCCCCATCCAAGAGAGGTGCTTCTTCAAGCTAGGGCATGGTGATCCATTCCACCCAAAGAGAAGGTATAGCTTGTTCTTTGTTGTATTTGCTTAGTTTTTTCTTTGATTTCTAATCCATGGTTTCATTTGTAGGTTTGTTTCCTAACTTATTTTGTAGGTATTTTGGTTTACTATAGCTTAATTATTGTTTGCAGGTTATTGGAAGTAGAACCCTAACCTTTGTTTGCAGAGGGGTTCTCCATATTTCTCTTCCATCTTTGTTTTCATTACTGTTCTTTATATTCAGTTTTTCTTTTTAGTTTTTCCACAAGCAGGAACCTACCCTTCTATCGTATAGACAGAAGGGATCCATTCCTGCCCCTGTAGCAAGGAGAAATCCCTGCTACAGAACTAGCGACCATACCAGGTCGATCCCACAGGATCCCTGGTCCAAATTTTTAAAATTTCAAGTTTTTCAAGTTTTGCCCTAGTTTTTAGAATTTCATGTCAAATTTAGTTTAGATCTAGTTTATTTCTAGTTATTAGTGTTGCCGAAGCCTCTGCTAGGAAAATCTGAGTCAGTTTGGCCACAGTACAGGTTACTGTCGGCCGAATCTGACTTAGGATCAGAAAAACCCCAAATTTGAGGCAGGTCACACTTATCGGGCCTGAACAGGAGATGAGGGCACACTTAATGGCCTAATAGGCACGCCCAGGGCACACTTAATCTCCCAAAAGGTGTGAATTCACTCAGAAACATAGACTATGACTGTTTGTGAAATTTGTGTGAGCCCCTCACCTATTTCTAAAAAAAAATTGTGACCCCTCGCTTATTTCTAAAAAACATTTGCGACCACCTCGCCAAATTTGATCAAAAATGTGCGGTCTGTCAATCAGAGGTTCAATTTCGGTTTAATAGGGGTTAAATTTCTGTTTAATAGGGGTTAAATTTTAGTTTAATAGGGACTGTCAGTGTGGCTCATCCGCCTCTGTCCAGCATACTAGTTTAATTTTAGTTGTTGTTTTAATTTCATGTGATTGCATAAACAAACAAGGTGTAAATCCAAAGTAAATTTTAATGGCTTAATTAAATGAATGTAGCTTAACTAAAATCAACATAAAACTAACTATCTTGCTTACCCTTCCTCCTCTACCCAGTCATCACCCTTTGGGGTATTCTGGGATACGACAAAGGGAAAGCTCGTATAGACCTAGGCCCTTCATTGAATATTTTTCTAAACCATTAAAACCGGATGACCTGGAAGGTAGAGGGGGTAGAGAAGGAGGGCTTCTCATGGCGCTAAGAGTCCTCCCTGTTGACCAACCTTGCATCTGGGAGGTGACCTGTGGATCTACGGATGGGCTTATTCCCATTGTGTTGAGAGCCCAACTCCTTCTCTTGGTTGAAGAGGAATATCAGTGTGAGGCAGTCATCTAGTTAGGCCATAAACATTCAGGGTTAAAAATTGTATTTGTTTACAAATTTCTGATTACTCAATGCTTGCATACATAATGACATGAACTCCACCACAATATGATGAAGTCGTAAACCATTTGCAGCTACTAAATACCAGAAAGGCAGACAAACAAATACACCATACCAAGTAATCAACCCAACTCAGTTCATGACGCTGAGAGAGCCTTAAAATTTATTAATTTACACTAAGTTCAAACAATCTGCAGTCTTTAAGGACATAATTCCCTGACTGCTTCAACTATGGGAAGTACTTGGGCTCTGCCTAGAAACTCATTGTGAGGAGTACCACAAGAACCCCAAAGTAGCTGGCCACTGAGAGGAATTGCCAAGCGAAACGGGAAATGACCCCTTCCGATTGAGTAGAGACACCTATGAGGAAAAATCCAAGCGTTGTCTTCTGGTAGTCTTGGTGGCCGAGAGACCACCTACAGCCAATAGGAAGCCACTGAAACCAGGGTCCAAACATCATTCCCATTAGTTTGATAAACATTTAACACAATTGATCCCTCACGCTCTTCCTCACGCCTAAGAGGTGAACCACCAAAATTCAGAACACTCAACCGGCATCGTCAAAACCGTTCTTAGCAATCTCCCACACCATCAGTAGGCCACACAGCGTTTGATTCAGATTCAGGCCCATATCATTCTGAACCAAACCTCCATACTGCACCATCAAGCCCCATGGTTGGTGCCAACCCGGATCCATTTTCTGGCATAACCATAGCAAGTGGACCCATGTCCACACCACAACCTATCACCAATAACCCTACAGGTGGCCCAAGCACAGTCATACAAACTATCATCAGTCAGCTTCCACCACCTATAGTGACCATCCAAGCTCGCCCACTTGCAACACATGGGGGAAGTGGCCCTTCCACACACACTGCCCCTCCTACCACATAGGGGGGTAGTGGACCGTCCACTTACATTGCCCCTACTATCATACACAGGGGAAATGTCCCAGCCACCCATATTGTCCACCCCACAACAATTGGGGGCATTGTCCCATCCACAATGGTGCCACTGCAAGTGCCCGTAGTTGTGCGGATGCATTATGCACCTGCAAATCCCACCACCATTGTAGCTCCATCCCACATCAACTTGGGGTCAAATCTACCATTCATGGCTCATCTTAACCTGCCTGATTTGGCTCGGTTAATAAATGACTCCATATGCCACCAAGCTTTTTGGCCACCCATGCCAACCAAGATGCCATCAAACATTCCCAAGTTTGAAGGCAAAGCAGGGGAATGTCCCCAAAACCACATAATGGCATTCCATCTATGGTTCTCATTAAACAACATCGTAGACAATTCCATCAGACTGAGGCTATTCCAACACACCCTTACAGGTGCTGCAGCCAAATGGTACATTGAGCTACCACAAGCCAAGTACCCTGATTTCAACTCCCTAGCTTTCATGTTCCTACAGTATTTCCAACTCCCTGTCAGATATGACAAGGGAGTGGAGATCCTGCTATCCTACCGTCAAAACACTGCCACTCATATAACTGACCATATCCATGAGTGGCAGTAATGCCGTAGCCTATGTAAAATACAACTTGACGACGGGATCTTCTTGGATTGGTTCCTTGAGACCTTTCTCCCACCCATAGAAAAGGATGTTGCATCCGAACATCCCCAATTTGAAGAAGAGGCCATACTGAAAGCTCAACAGTTTGACCTCATCTATGCTCAGTCTGGATACCTGTACACCATCATCCCAGACGCTCCCCGTGCAGGTACCTCTTACCACGATGCACTCGGGGCATCCCATGCTGTAGATGGCATCATAGGATCGGTCTCCCAATAGCCACAACATCAACCGACCCCACCTGCAGTTCCATCACAAGCAAGCAACACTGCTAATGTTGCTTACCAAAACCAAGCTCCGGACTACACTAGAATGATGTCCTAGTCCGGAGCAACAACTTCCTACGCACAGGCTGCACCACCGTTATAGGTTCAGGCCATGGCTTGGCCAACACAGTAGTATGCGGGGAAAATGCCCACATTTGTGGCACCGCCACCCCCACAAATCTACTATGCACCGCCAGTGCAAATAGTTCAAGCCCCCACCCCCGCTCCATGTGCTCTGTTGGGACAAGTGTTCGCAAAAAAAAACTATCCCAACCAACATTCCCCCAATAATAAACAAGGGAAAGCTAGGAATAATTGGCCCCAGAACCAAGCCAATAACCAACCGCAGGGAGGCGGTCAACAACCAAACCCTCCCAACAATGCTATGGAAAATCGACCATCTCAAACCCCCCATGACCAAACGCACCAAGACGCAATGCCCCGTTGCGCACAAACCAACCGTGCACACTCTGTGATGTTTATGGGCACTACACATTCGAGTGTCCCCTCATGGGTCGAGCTAAGTAGGCCATTCAAAACGAGGTTGAGCAGGCCGCCAATGCTGCAAATCAAGCCCAACCCAACCCAACACCACAAGGACCTCCTCCTATGGTGCTTCAAAACCCACTACCGGTCCAAGGATTGGTGGCAACCACACCCCCTCCCCAGGCCAATTACAACGCTCCAGGGGCACCTCCCACGGCAGAAACAAGTGCTCACCACCTGCTAGCCATGACGACTAAAGAGGTCAACTTACAAACTAGAAGGAATCAGTATGGTACCACCACTGAACCTGCTGACACATCAGCGTCATCAACATCCAAAATAGTTAACCTACCTCTTTAGTTACCCCCATTCTTGTGCCCCCCCATATGCAGAATTGCCAATAATGCCATGGCTAGAGTTGCTATCAACTATAGCATCATGGATGATTTGGCCCAAACACCGACTGCCATGTCCGCTCTTGAGGTACTTAAAACATGCCCAACGCAACTGAAAGCTTTACTAGCCACCCTTGGTGAAGTAAACCCCTCCGACTCCAAGTTGATCACGTTTGACATGGAGAATGGAGAACCACGCATGCCATCGAACATCACCTTCCAAATCTCGGTATCTATCCGAAATTTGGTTGTGCACCAGTGCATAGTAGGTGAGGGGGAATCTACATGCGTTATGTCTACCCTGGTTTGGTAGAAACTGGGATCACCAATTCTGCAACCATCCTCCACAACTCTATGGGATTATGATGGCCATCGCACTAAATCCCAAGGAATCCTCCCCCATCTCCCCATCACATTAGCCAGGAAGATAGTGTTGATCAACATAGAGGTCATCAATGCTCAACTGGACTATAACCTTCTCCTCGGAAGAAGTTATATGTACGCCATGAGAGTGGTAGCATCAACTGTCTTCCGTCTCATGATGTTCCCCATGAAGGGAAGATTGTGATGGTTGATCAACTCACTTATCATGAACTGCAAGGGTTAACGGCACCCGCCAACATTATCCCTACCATCACCACCATTGAGCCACAAGGGACAACTACACACGTTAATTCCATCCCTACAATCAACACTATGGTTGACAACACACCAGCCTACCCATTGTTGAATGTGGGCCCTGGGTTGTTTGGCGATCCCACCATGATGGCTCCTTTCCTCTCAGTGTCACTGCCACTAACACAAAATGAGACTAAGCACTTGTGCATGGTCTCATCTAGCACCACTGCTCCCAAACAACAACCACAGTCGCAGCCCCAACCACAACCACAAAATCATCTATAGTTGCAACACCAACAATAGCCGCAACATCACCCACAACAGTAGCATTTCATGTAGCCATAGACACAACCGCATCCCCACATGCAACCGTTAGGGACTTATCTGGGCTCATCTCCAGTCCATACAATTCCCTTCCTCTTCCCCCTTCCTGGTGTCATGAGCAAGCCGGTAATGGCTACCTTAAGCCTACCTAACTTCACATTGGGAATTTCGGTATAGTATCTCGATCCACCAGCTCAACCACCAATGCCCCAAGTTGTTTTAACCCTGGTGTAACCCATCGTGGTGGAGTCTCACCCTCCATCCAGCCCGCAAAATCCAACCGTCACACCTGCACCCGCACTGCCCCACCCGAAAAGGGCCAGGGGAAAGAATGCCAAAGTCACCACAGAACCATGACAAATCCCGCCTTGCGCCATCTGCAAGCAACAGGGCCATCCAACTCATAATTGCCCTGAAATCCCCATGATCCGTGCACATTTGGATGCCATGGATACAAACAAAAACATCCCTGTGGTTGAACTCCCAACCACACCAATAGTCAGGAACAAGGCATTGAGAACAAACAATGCTTGCACCCTTTGTGGTTTGTATGGACATTACTCTCACCATTGCCAAGACCTGCCCGAATTTTGAATGGCTCTAGTTGACCTCCATCAACATTCCCTTGAGTCTGAAATCACCTTGATCAAAGAAGTGCACCCCGACCACCTTCTTCAGACACCATGTCCATTTACATGATGTCCAGTTCAACTAACCCGCTTATCTCCACCTCCAACGATGGTCCATTAGACCTATCTCTTCGTTGCTTCAGCAATGATGAGGAGATACTGGAAGCTCTGACTGCCTTGGAATACCCATGGGATGGCATGCACCATCGCTCGTTCTTCTGCCCTAAATAAATTATGTTGCAGTCTGACTAGTTTTCCGTGGAGACCAAAGATTTCATCCATGGGAAGGTCGACTGGTTCAAGAACCCCATCCCAACATCAGATGCCTTTGAATAAGGGAATATGGCGAACATTTCGCCAACCATCAAAATTGACATCTCAACCAATTCTGAGATTGTTGAAGAAATAATGTCGGGGGCATCTTGCTCCCTGGAAGAGGTTGATGCCTACAAATCTCTCTTCCAAGAATTCTGCAACATCTTCGCCTGGTCTTACACCGAAATGCTCAGCCTAGATCCATCCCTCATGGAACACCACATAAACACATGGCCTGATGTGGCCTCTGTACGCCAAAAGCAACAGCCAATCCATCCATCCAAAGTAGCTGCGATTAAAGCCGAGATAGAGAAGCTATGCACAGTCAGCTTCATTTATCCCATTGCCTATACCACTTGGTTTCTAATCCTGTTCCCATGAATAAAAAATAGGGTACCATTTGCATTTGCACAAAATTCTGCGACCTCAATGGGGCATGTCCCAAAGACAACTTCCCCACACCTTTCATTGATCAGATCATCGATGCGTGTGCCGTACATCAGGCCTTTTCCTTCATGGATGGTTTTTCTGGATATAACCAAATACAAATATGAAAAGAAGACCATTATAAGACGGCATTCACAACCCCATGGGGCACATTCACATATCAAGTCATGCCCTTTGGCCTAAAAAATTCTAGATCCACCTTCTAGTGGGCCATGACATACTGCTTCTGCGATATCATTCACACTATGTTGGTTTGTTTCGACAAACTCATCGCGCGGTCACAGAAGCAAACACAACACATAGACGACCTACGACAAGTGTTCTTACGATGTCGCAAGTACGAAATCTGGTTGAACCCTTTCAACTGTGTTTTCTGTGTCCCCACGGGCCGTCTAAAAGGATTTATCATGTCACACAAAGGAATGACCACTGATCCCTAGAAACTCCAAATGACTTTCCCTCTAACGTCACCCATTTGAGTGACAATGTTACAACTTGTATTATAGTCTTTCCATTTTTTGTTTTACACATTTTTCAAAATTGAGTCTTATGTATCGTTTCCTCTCATTGCTTCAGATGGAGCACACCTCAAATCAGTATATGGGATTCGCGGATGGAGCAAGTAGATGGTCTCTGAACCTCGCCTCGGCTGCATGGGTCATCTACTCCCCATCGCATGAGTTGATCCACATCAATGGAATATGCGTGGGCACCGCAACCAACAACCAAGCTGAATATGATGGTATAAATGGCCTCTTGGCCACCGTTCTTCAGTTAAGCATTCACCATCTCGATGTCTTCTTAGAATCCCAGCTGCTTGTTTCTCAGTTGAACAACCACTATCGGGTACATGATCCCTGCCTCTTTAGAAAGTACCTGTGCACTAAATAGATGGTTAGAACATTTGAATCCATCACATTCACACATGTTCCTAGAAACCTCAATAGTGTCACAGATCAAATGGCTAACGATATTCTAAATTGTCACATCCACAACCGCATATAGGAAACATATAACCATAACCTCATGCATAATTATGTCTAAAAAATACACACATAGTGTAATAATACATCACATAGGCATTTCCAATCCACAGCATCATAAAAAGACTCACATAATAAAACCATAAAATCGCATCCATGTGCATCAATATATATATATATATATATATAAATTGATCAGTCACATGTCCAATACAAAATGAGAAGCCACATATGCTTTCTCAGCAGGATATACATAGCGACACAAAAAACCCTAAGTGCACCAATGCACTAGGGGCAGCCCCACTAGGCTACTAATCCGACTCAGACTCGTCCTCTGACTTGGTGTCATCATCTTCCTCAGAGGACTCATCCTCTGCAGGAAGATCACCTCTCGTCACCCGGTGAAAGTGCTCACAAGACATCGCCATCTTCCTCATCACAGCAGTCCACTCTGGAGGAAGGTTGTGAATAGCGGAAATCATCTTTCTACTCAGATGCTACCAGCCATCATTTGAGACTCCAGTAGCAAGCCGCTCTAGATACGGCAGCACTCCATCCATCTCCCGTCATCACCTATGGGAGCTCCCAGCAGGAATCGCCACAGGAGCTATGGTAATGACCTGCCTCCGATGCCCGGGCGACGGGCAAGGACCAATATCTGCATATACAAACAAGGACACCGTCAGTCCACATACATCAATAATACAAACTACCAACCAGCTAAAATACACTATGTATAAAGATGAACATAAAAACATCACTCATACATACCAGCTAGTCCCAGGCCTGGCCAGGAGGTCAGGGCATCTCAGGGTCTCCCTGGTAGTCCATACCCACATACAGGTACTCCTCAATCACTACAGGAAGCTGGCGCCACTACGCCATCAGCTCCTCAATAAAAAAGTAGCCCACTTTTCCGCCACCCTCTTGGATCATCATCTGGCACCATTTGTACATCTGGGGCTCCTATGGACCACTGTCCTACATAGCCCGATGAGGACAAAGTGTAGGTACTTTCTCAAAAAGAAAACACACAGGAAGGACCCAAAACAAAAACCAGCGCTAGAAGTCTTCGACTTGTTCAACTGACGTCGAATAGCCTGCAGATACATCTAGCCCAATGCATAGTACGTGCCACCTATAGCATACTCTACTAACTGAAGCTTCCCACCAGAGTTCTTATGGCTCCCCATGGAACCCAAGATACACTGCAATAAGGTCACCACCACCCATGTCGACAAATCCTCGATGTCACACATCTGGATATAGGAGCCATGCACATACGCCGTAGCATAATAGTGTCGATCGTACAAATCCTCCAATGTCTCCCCCCGAGACAAAATAGGTGTCAAGTCACCAACCACTCCCAACATATGGATCCCAGTAAGAAATTATACATCTGCCAACGTATTCTCAATATGCTAGCCCTGAAAGAGGAACACCTCCTCATCAGCATCCTAGAAACTCACCTGTGTTTGCATCAGCAAACGCAAGCTTTGCATGAGGGGTATCCTCATAAACTTTAGCAATCCGCAATGGGCTAATGTATCTCTCACATTCTCATCTCATAAGGCTACATCCCTGAGACTCTTGCAGTCTCTCTCTTGCCACTTGATCTCATCCATCCTGTATAAGCAAAAACAATGATGTGATCCACTGCCATCATCAAAAAACACCCAAAAGAGGCCAAGTCGGACCTGTTTGGGAAAAATGAGCACCCAAGGTGCTCAAAATTGCCCCATAAAGGTGACCAGGGTGTACCTTTTCCTTCAAAAGGTGTGACTTGGCTCCATGAAACCCCAAACTACTGATGGGGGGCCTCCAGGTGACCAAATCCAGAAAATAAACCACCAAAAAGATGAGATTCAATGAGAGCTCTTACCTGCAAGTCACGGCACTCGAAACCATCGGTCGGATTAAGATAAATTAGCAAATGAATAATTAGGGCCCACCTCTCCAACTCCACAATGAACAGTGACAATGACACCTCATCAATTGGACCCCACCTTTATATAGGCCCCATTTGACTTAATTTCTTCCGATTGACATAACAGGACCATACGGACTCTGTTTGAGACGCTGTTTGCACCACTAGTTTTAGAATTGTTCCCTCTATCTCTTTATGATACCATCGTCTCATGTTCAATAAATCCATTTCAGGACCATTTCCCACAAGTCACCTCGATTTACAAGCCATGACATGACGATGCAAGTGTCTACGGACCTGTACTTGTATCACACTTCCCAATCGCTACTCATGCGAGTTCTCAGGCCACCGCCCATTAAGGAATGTCATTTTTTACTTTTATTTTTTATTTTAACACATAGTTGTATTTTCTATTCACCGCACCTTAAGCAGACCTCTGAACCAATGTCCATAAAATGATTTCTTTTTCTTGCATGTATTTCGCATATAAGTGCCCCTAGAATTGCACTCACATCGCACGTAGTCAAGTCCATCCACCACAACACACACACTCTCTCTCTCTTGACCTCTGTTTGAGAGCCACCTCAGTTTGCATGCTTCTGTTGCACCGATTCACGATCCTCTGCCACAATCTATCCCACGCATGTATTGGTATGTTTGAGAGCCTTCTGCTCCGTCCATACTGCATAGATGACCTTTGGACCTCTGTCCACCATCCCGATGTGGGGCATCGCCTATGCCCCCACAATCGGTTGACCACACTGGAGTTTTGTTTAAGCTCTTCTTTGACTCCTTAAAAAAATGAAAAGATAGCCGAGCATAGCTGCTTCCTTTCCCACTCACTAAAGTATGGGAAAGGGCATCTACATTGTCTCGTTTACCTCCTTTTGTGGACCATGTAGAACATCAATTGAAAAGGACCTCCTTGGCACACTCAATCCAAGACCGTTCCCCTCTGCATACTTTTATGCTTTATTGGGAAGAAGGGCCACACTTTACGAAAAACCTCACCATGGGTTGTTGTTAAGCTCTTTTCCAGCCTTCTCATAAAGAAAAGATTGCCGAGAAAACTTGGTTTCATTCATGCTCGTAAAAGTGTTTGAATGAATTCAGTCCAATCAGTATAGGTTTAACCTTTTCCGACTTGATTGGACTACCAATGGTAAAGAAGTCTCTCATCCCCTATAGGATGGGTGAGCTCTCTTATGTATACTTTTATCAATTTTCAGGTACAGGAGACTACCAATGAAAAAGAGCCCCCACTGGAGTCTTCTTCGAGCTTTCATACTCCCTAAAATTGAAAGCACCATCGAGCATTTACCTTCTCGGGCTCGCCAAAAATCCATGAGATCGTACCATAATGGTGTCCCTAGAAACCACCCACAGAACACAGTTTGGAAACATTCCCCCTTTGGGTTTCCTTTGTTTAGATTACTCTACAATGTGTCTTCCTTGGAGCCCATCAATATCAAAATTGTCCACCTCTTCCAAGTATTTCCCATCTGTAGTGACATTCCCGGTATTACAGCTATGATCCCATTCCCATGAGTCAAGTTTCATTTGTTTCCTGGTCCGCCCTGCCGTCATACTTTGAAAAAAGGAATTTTGAGTCCACCACACTCCCCCTACCCGTAATCAATTCTTCCCCCCCCCCCCCCCCCCCCCCCATTTAGTGGGTCAGTTTGCAGATTGTCTCACACTTTTTAGTTATCTCCCTCGTGCTCCTGGTCAAGGAAACATCATTTCCTTGACTAGGGGCAGGTCTCCCTCCATCGAGGAAAACACATATATTCCATAGGATAGACCCTGAGGTCCCTGTATCCTAGTTTCATTAACCTCATTAATGAGTTCCTTGAACCACTTGAGAGGAGTCCTTAGTGCTTCTCGGGATGGTTGTTTCTCATGTGCTTGACTCCAACTACATCATCGCACCATTGAGATTCGTACAGGGTTTGGTCTGCACAATACTTGGTCGAAGACCCCGGATGTCACCTGACTCTAGCACATTGATGAGTCTATTGGAGGGACCTAAACAGGTTATGTCCCTTGTGATTTCTAGGTTGCATTGGAGACAGTGTTCAGAAGCCCCAGCAGTGCTTATATATAGATTTATGATTGATGCAACATACTTGTACCACAAATACTTTGACTCTCAATCAGCGAGTCCATATAGCTATGTACTGTTCCAGATCCAGCAGACCATTAGTCATGAAGATATAGCATTCCACGCAAATGCCATGGGTCCAATGTACCAGATCAGTATTATATTCAGCCTCACATTGAGGCAACCATTATTGTATCATCAGTTGCATATGATCGACTCTTGTATTTTAGAGGATAGATCAAATTATTCTTTTGACATTGTCACGAGCATGGGGATTCCTGCCTCATCCATATACATGTCACACATTATTTGTATCTCACCCATTTATGGGAACCATATTTATACAAAAACCAAAAGCCACCATGCCCCAGCCCCAGAAGCACCACCTCATCGTAGCAAATCCTATGATGTCCGTCGGCCATATGATGAGCTCTTGCCCTCACACATCAGGGGGCAATCTTTTAACCCAAAAAATCCCTCACTAAGCTCTCTATGATCTACACCACTTCACGACCCTCCATTAGATCCCCACACCCTCAAAAATGCTTAAGGATGAAGAAAAGGGCTTAAAAAACCCAAAAAGGAGCCAAAAATACTCTCCTAGGAGCTAAAGCCCCCAAAAAGGGGCTAAAACCCTAAAGGAGCTCAAATTAGGGTGAAAGGGACTATAGGCCCAAAAAAGGGGCTAAAGCCAAGACCAAGGGCTTAAAACCCTAAAATCCCAAAAAAGCTATAAAAGGAGGGTGGGGGTCACTCTCAAAACACTTCTCCCTTGCATATTGTTATGCTACCCATGGATGCCTTGATACCCTTTGTCTCTCAAGCCACCCACACTCCCTCTCCTCCATCTCCATTGAGCCATAGCTCCCCCATCCAAGAGCGGTGCTTCTTCAAGCTAGGGCATGGTGGCCCATTCCACCCAAAGAGAAGGTATAGCTTGTTCTTTGTTGTATTTGCTTAGTTTTTTCTTTGCTTTCTAATCCATGGTTTCATGTGTAGGTTTATTTCTTAACTTGTTTTGCAGGTATTTTGGTTTACTGTAGCTTAATGATTGTTTGCAGGTTATTGGAAGCAGAACCCTAACCTTTGTTTGCAGAGGGGTTCTCCATATTTCTCTTCCATCTTTGTTTTCATTACTGTTCTTTACATTCCATTTTTCTTTTCAATTTTTCCACAAGCAGGAACCTACCCTTCTGTCCTATAGATAGAAGGGAGCCATTCCTGCCCCTGTAGCAAGGAGAAATCCCTGCTACAAATTGTATGTCCGTATATATTCCCTATCCACATATTCTCTTGACTCTCAAGATTTTCCAGCTCAACAAAGAGCCAATGCCTATTTTCGAATGTTGATCTAAACTTGAAGAGAGTTGAGTCCCACCAAGTTAGCAAACCACCTAAGGCTCCTTGTGCACTAATCGGTTTACCAACTCCATTCTTCCAATTTTTTTTTACAATGGTCAGTCTAATCAATCATTGTTATAACTAATATTTCAATGTTTTTTATAAATAAGAATATTTTTAATTGAATGGAATTGTTCTTGGTTAATTCGAATACAAATTCTTTTTACACTATTAGAAAAAAAACTAGGCATGACTTGTTCATTATGGGTTTTTTTTTTGACAAAAATGGTTATGTTCTATATTATAAAAGTAGTGTAGGAACCACTGAAAGAGATACAAAAAAATGGTTTATGGAAAAACCAGATCGGCTTGTGCCTACAGATTCCACTACAATCATGCTCGATTAAAGTAACCAGACATATAGTCAATCAGAAGCTTAAGAACTTTCCTCTTAAGGTGGTAAAACTGAACATAAATGAATATTTACGGATAGCTCATTTCTTCCTAATACCATTGATTTATTAGCAGCTTGATCTGCCATATCATTTAGCTCATGAAGAATATGAAAGAACTCTGACCGTTGAAAAGTCTTAGAGATAGAGCTAATTCTTTTGAGTAGTCTAGCCAACGTTAAATTTCAACATTGGCTTGCTCCATTCATCTCCTGGATTATTAATCGAGAATCTCCAAAAGCAATGGCTTCATCAACTCCCTTGTCTTTCAGTTGCTTGAGTTCTTGCCAAAGCCCATAATCTTTAGCCATGTTGTTGGATTCATTGCCTATATTCCAGTAGTATCCAGTTTCTATTTTCCCTTCCAGGCTGATGATGACCCCTCCCCCTCTTTCCATCCCTGGATTCCCATTTGAAGCTCCATCAAAAATAGTTTGAAGATTTTACTCTCTTTCATCCAGTTCTCATATTGAGATTTATCTAACCTTCTTTCCCATATTTCAACTTCCTCTTTGCCATATATGTATCTAAGACATATAAATTGAAAGTTTGCATCCAATAAAATTCATTAGCAGTGAGATTGGTTTTGTTTTTAGGAATCAGAGTGACATTTAGAATCTCTCTCATGAGAGCTTGTGCCTTAGCTCTTATTTTCCTAGTGGTTGAGCCTTGTCCTGGAAAATTATGAAGTTGTGTTCAATCCATATGTGCCAGCATATGAGTTTTGGGAGTTTCAGCCAACACTCTTTAACTCTCTTTTTTTATCCAATGCTCTGTTGTACGCTTTATTCCGGTTGATAAAACATTGTTGAACATTGCTCGACATCTCAGTCGTGCCAAACCATGGACTTATCATATGGTCCCACATGATCCTGGAATAAGTGCAGTCAAAGAACAAATGCTCGATGGTTTCGTTACATTCAGTGCACATTGGGCAGCGAAAAGGTCCCTCGAATCCTCTCCTTCATAAATTCTCGCTGATTAGAATATTCTCATGCACCAGCGTCCAACTAAAGATATTGATTTTCAACAATGTTTTGTTCTCCCACAATATTTTCCAGACCATCGGATTATTGGGCACACTTGGAATCACCGATAACACCCTATAGCCTTGTGCAGAGGTGTACAGACTGAAGCTACAGCCCTAACCACACCAATCTCTCTTTCTTTTGGCCACTGGAATTGAACTTGTTAAGTAATCTAGAAATTGTTTATTTTCTCCTTCGAGCTCTACTGGACACTCCAACAAATACCATCCATTCCAAAAATAGGGAGGTTTGTTGTCCCATTATGAGATGTCCCACAACGTGCTTAATACTTTCCTATCTATGCATCTTTTGAATCCTGGGATTGAGGGAGGAAGAGGCTTCCCCAAGATTGAGTCCTGCCAAAACTTTATCTGTCTACCATTACCTGGAATCCAATGGAGATCTTCTTTGAACTTGGGAAGCCCCTTCTTGCAAAGGGAAAAGACGGGAGAACCTTGCTTGTTTATTGGTTCAGGTTCCAAAGTAGTTTGTCTCCCATCGTCAAATTTTGGAACTTCATATCTCTAATTTGGAGACCTCCTTCCATCCAAGACAATTTAATTTTCTTCCAGCTGGTAAGAGAAAATTTATTTCCTCCACCATTTTTCCCTCCTTACCAAAGGAAGGATATCAATAGACTTTCTATTGTTGCGAGAGTTTTGGAAGGAGACCACATAATAGAACATTGATAAAGGGGATAGCTATTTATAATAGCCTTTATCATTACCAGTTTCCCTGCCATATTTAACCAAACTGCTCCCCAAGATAGAATTTGTTTTTTGAAATTTTCAATCAGTGGTTTCCAATTCAAGATTTTTGGTATATTTTTGAAAATTGGAACCCCTAGATACTTAAAGGACTCCCAGTTAGTTACTGCTTCAATTTATAAGATACGAGAGATTCCAGACATCTCTTCGAGTTGATAGTCCAACTGTAAATTGAGCTCTTTCTTAGATTTAGCTTGCTTCCAAAAGCTTGGCAGTAGAAGTCCATTTCATTCTTGAATCTACTGGCTATGAGTTGGATGGTACCTCCAAGAAGGACTGTGTCATCTACAAATTTTGCATGGTTGATGTATTTCGTTCCCTGATCTATCCTTATGCCAATTAAATCTTGGTCCCTCCTAGCTTTCTCAAGTTGAAGGCTAATCATAGAGGATTGGATTGCATAGAGAAATGGTGAAAGTGGGCAACCTTGCCTCATTCCTCAAGAGGCTTGAAATAAGGTTTTCTCCCTTCCATTAATAAGGGAGAAATCCAAGGATTTCTTACGCAGCCTTTGACCCAACTAGTGAAGCTCAGATCAAAACCATATCTTATCATTACTTGAAAGAGAAAGGAATGACAAACTCTGTCAAATGGGTTGGCTAAGTCTATTTTCACCGTTCTTCAGATTGGAATTGATTACCTTTTGAACCAAAATGATATTATCCCAGATTCTCCTGCCTTTAATGAATCCTCCTTGGTTCTCTGGGATAATATGTGGCAGGATATTTTTTAACCTCCTAGCCATAATTTTGGTGATTATCTTATATCCAATATTACATAGAGAGATGGGACAAAACCTATTAAAGGAATTAACATCTTTCTCTTTGGGAATAAGTGCTAGAAATGCAGATTTTGTGATTCCACCGATTTTTTCACATCTCTGAGATTTTGTCACCATATTAAATAATCCTTTCTGTACAATTTCCCAGCACACCTTAATGAAATTTGCATTGAACCCATCTGGTCCTGGTGCCTTATCATCCTCCATGTTATCCACGACATCTTTTATTTCTTCAATCATGATCCTTTGCATCAGGCTGACGTTATCCTTTATTTTGACGATCCTTGGGCTAAATCCATAAGCTCAATTTCTTGTTAGATTTTTAACATTAAGCTAGCATTATTAGGATCTTTTAACTGAGAGAATAGCAAGCACAACAATAAAACACAAGAGACAATTAACACAGTGTTTTTCCTCGAGGAAACCATAAATGGAGAAAACCCCGCAACTTCCTCAGAGATAGAATCAGCACCAAATAGAAACTCCCAAAATAGTAAGATGATCTCCCGACAGCAGTAACCTCTTTCTTCCTAGCCCCATTGTGTTCTTCTTCCTCAACTATGCACTACAACTGAGTGTGAGTGAGTGTGTGATAAATAGAGAGGTCACCTCTCTATTTATACTGATTCTTGACATGACTAAAACCCTACTAGGGCTGACTTCACTAGGTGAGTCTAATAACCCTAGTGCCCTGGAACTGCAGGGACTTTAGCCCTTAGACAATAGGAGGGTTACCCACAATGACTTGACATGACTTGTTTACATTATAGATCCTCTTGATCGAAACATCAGGGCATGACATCATGACTCAATTACATTACAGATACATCCTAAAATAAACATCGGGGTACAAGACATAAGATACATAGGTGAATACATTTCAAAGTTACAAATACATCAACACTCCCTCTTAACTAGGAAGGTATTCTTTCGACACAATTTTCGGCACTGGTCTTCTTCTCTGTATCGAATGGGTCATCTTGTTATCTTCATATTCAAGTCTTCTTAGTCTTCAAGTCTTCTTCTTCATATTCAATTCTTCTTTGTCTTCTTTGTCTTTAAGTCATCTTCTAAGTCATATTCTTCTTCAAGTCTTATTCATCACGGAATCTGCATCATCACGACTACTGGATCATCATTGTTGGATCATAATCACATCTGGATCATCACTTGATCTGGATCGTCATCAAGTCTGGATCATCATCACATCTGGATCATCACTTGATTTGGATCATCATCAAGTCTGGATCATCATCACATGCTATCTCAGAATGGTGCTATCTCGATTCTTCTCGTCACAGGAAGTTCTACAGATTCATCCCTGTAGGCCTACCCTTCATGTAGGTATTCATCAGTGCTTATATCTGACACTTAAGTTAGAATGGCCCACCCAGCTCTTACATCTGACCTCATCTTGTCAGAAAGGCACGCCCAACACTCACATATGACCCTATCTTATCAAAAAGTCCCAGCACTCACATCTGACCATGTGTAAACACATCGCACCAGAATGGCTCAGCACTTATATTCAATCATGTGCAATCACATTGAATCAGAATGGCTCTACACTTACATCCAACCCCATCTTGTCAAAAAGGAACAGGAGTCACATCTAACCATGTGTAAACACATCGCACCAGAATGCCTCAACACTTATATCCAACCTCATCCTGTCAGAAAGGATCTGCACTTACATTTGAACATGTGTAAACACATCGCATCGAAAGGGCTCTCAGTCCCAAACTGAGGATTCCTGGTAACTGACCAAGTGCCTCCATTCTCTCGGAGAATGGAATTTGCCCTTACATCTAACCTACTCATCAGAATGGCCAGCACTCACATCTGACATGGGAGGAACCTAATCCTTTAACCATGACAGAATGGCTCAGCCCTTACATCTGATCAAGTGGGAACACATCCCTCTATCACATTAGAATGGCTCTCAGTCTTAGACTGAGTTTTCCTAGTAACTAACCAGGAACCTCCATTCCAAGAATGGAAATAGCCCTTATATCTGATCATGTAGGAACCAATCCTACAGTCATATCAGAATGGCTCGGCACTCATATCTATCATGGAAGGAACCTAAATCCTCTCACCATGACAGAATGGCTCAGCCATTACATCTAACCATGGAAGGAACTTAATCCTCTCCCATGTAAGAATGGCTCACAAACTCATTACTTCCCTTTGGAGGGAACCTCAATATGGAGAACACCAAGCTTCTCCCTGAAGTACTCAAAATTCACCCTAGCCAATGGATTCGTCAACACATCAGCTATCTAATCGTCCATCACAACATATTGGAGCTTCACTGCTCCCCTCTACACCATATCCCTGATATAGTGATACTTGATCTCGATATGCTTCGACTTGTCATGGAACACCGGGTTCTCCAACAAATTCACACAACTCTGGTTGTCGCAATATATACAAGTAGCATCCAACTGGAGATCAAATAAATCAGACAGTAGCTTCCTTATCCATAGTACCTCACAACTAGCTGAATAAGTTGCGACATACTCTGCTTCAGCTGTACTCAGTGCCACACAGGATTGCTTCCTGCTAAACCAAGAGATCACACCTGATCTCATACTGAAGCAACACCCTGAAGTTCTCTTCCTATCGATGGCACTACCTGCCTAATCTGAATCAACATAACCCTCTAGGTTAATCTTCTAATTCGACTCATACTTGATCCCATAATCAACTGTACCCCTCAGGTACCTCAGAATATGCTTTGCAGCAATCAAGTGAACATTTATTGTATTTGTCAAGAACTGGCTCAAGGTGTTCACAACAAAGCAAATGTATGGTCTCGTGTTCATCAAGTACATCAAGGACCCAATCATCTAATGATATATCTTAGCATCAACCATCTCTGATGAAGCATCACTCAATAGCTTTAGGTTTGATGCCATAGGTGTGGCCATAGCCTTGCAGTCCATCATCCCAAACCTCTTCAGGATCTCTACTACATACTTCCCTTGTCCAAGGGAGATTCCATTTGTATTCTGCCACACCTCCATGCCTAAAAAATAATGCATAATACCCAAGTCCTTCATTTTGAATTCAGCAGCAAGCTTTCTCTTTGTATCAACAATCAACCCATTCATACATGTTACAAACAGATCATCTACATATAGTAGAAGCATCACTAGGTTGCCATCTTAAACCTTGTATTAAAGGTTGGAATCTGCTTTACTCTTGGTAAAGCCCAAACTGGATAGAAAGCTTTCAATTCTACCACACCATGTCATGGGTGCCTATTTCAAACCGTACATGCCTTTCTTCAATCTGCACACATGAGACTCCTTGTCATGTGTCTCAAAACCGAGTGGTTGTTCTACATACACTTCCTCTTCCACTACACCATTCAAGAAAGCAGTCTTGACATACATTTGGCGTATCTTCCATTTCATTACTGCAGCCAAGGCAAGTACTAATATGATGGAAGTGTATCTGGCTACAGGTACAAAGGTTTCTTCATAATCTATTCCTTCTTCCTGGGAGAAACCACGAGCCACAAATCTTGCCTTATATTTTTCAATGCTACCATCTGCAACATGCTTGATCTTATAGATCCATTTGGAAGTTACAACTGACTTCCCTTCTGGTCTTGGGACAACATCCCAAACATCATTCTTCATGATAGATTGATACTCTTCTATCATAGCATCCTTCCATTCTTTTCGTTATGTCGCTTCTTCATAATTGGAAGGTTCTTTATCAATGAAATCACATAGTAATCCTACATACCCGGAGCAGGATCTAGTCCTCTTTATTTCTTTGTGATTCTCTTCTTGAGCCCCATATCTTTCCGCACCTTGGATAATTTCACGTACCCAAGTAGGTTTCCTCTTATGAGGATTCTTCTCCAGAGGTGGATCTGCAGGTCTTTGTGGTTCTTCAAATTCTCAATCTTCTCCTTGAGTTTCTTCGTTCATGGTTGTACATGAATTCTGGGTGCTTCTGTTTCTTTAGGTTCTTCAGTAGGTTTCTTTTTGGATTTGTTGTAAGCTGTGTCTTCATCAAATGTCACATCCCTGCTAATGTTAATCTTCTTGTATCCTAGGAAATAGATTTTGTAATCCTTCGAGCTTTCAGAGTATCCCACAAATATACCCTTCTTTCCCGAAGGATCTAATTTTGTCCTCTTCTCTTTCGGAATGTGTATGTACACAGGACAACCGAATATTCTGAGATGGATGAATTCTAGTTTCTTGTCAGAGAATACTTCTTCAAGAGTCTTGTTCTCAAATACTCTGTGTGGAGTACGGTTCTGTACATACACTGTTGTTCTAGCAGCTTCTGCGCAAAGATGCATAGAAAGATCTTGATCATGAAGCATAGCTCTTGCGGCTTCCATGATAGTTTTGTTCTTCCATTCTGCAATCCCATTTTGTTGTGGATTATAAGGAGCGTACAACTCCCTCTTAATCCCTGAGTCTTTGCATAAATCTTTGAATTCATTTGACATGAATTCTCTGCCATTATCTGATCAAAAGGTCCTAATCTTCTTTTCAGTGTGATTCTCGATCAAGGCTTTGAATTCCTTGAATTTGCTGAATACTTCATCTTTGTTCTTCATGAAGTAGATCCATGTCTTCCTAGAAAAGTCATCAATGAAAGAAACATAGTATACATACCCGCTTAGTGAACTTGATGACATTGGACCACATACATCGGAGTGGATGATTTCCAAGATTCTTTTTCTTTGCTCTCGCTACTTGGAAATGTCTTCTTTGTGTTCTTTCCTTTCACAGATCCTTTGTAGACCCCATCATGTTTTGCTTGTATTTCTAAAAGACCTTCAACATCTTTGCTTGCAAGAGGCAGTGCTCTGTAATGCACATGTGCAAGCCTTCTATGCCAAAGTTCATTTGGCTCTACAGTGTCATGGACCAAGGCTTGTTCTGGACGGCCCTTGAATTTGTACAAACCTCCTTCTTGCTCCCTAATCACTATTGCATCATCAATAGTCTTTCCTTTTGGCCACATGATGACTTGACCATATATGAATGAAACCCTCATTCCTTTTACATCTAATGCAGATATGGAGAGAAGGTTCTTCTTGAGTCCTGATACAAACAATACTTCCTTCATTGTCATAGACTTTCCAAAGTCTAGCTTATAGGAGGATTCCCCACTACCTTTTATTGGATACTGGTAGTCATCTCCTAGTTTCACCTTGTGAGGTGATTCATGTTCTAAAAGTTTTACAAAGGATTCCTTGAATCCAGTCACGTGCTTGGAAGCACCACTGCCTATAACCCAGTCATTGCTTCCATGAGTAATGTTTCCCATGAGAGCAGAAATCAAAGCATATTCTTCCTTGCTTGAAGAATCTTCACTTTCATATCTGGTTCTCTTTGATGAAGGTTCATCATCCTCTGCAGCATGAGCATGATGTCTTCTCTTGTTTCCCTTCTTCTTGTGAGAGCTACTTTTGTTCTTAGGACAATCTCTAGCAAATTGTCCTCTCTCATCACATATATAGCAAATAAACTTAGAATTATCTTTAGGATTTCTGAAGTTATTAATTTGATTAGAATACTTACTTTTGTGATGCTTGGATCTGGGTTTCTTGGATTGTATTATGAAAGCTTGATCTTCACTTCCCATCTTCTCTTCTTGAGCTGCTATCTGAGCTTCTTCTTGAGAACATTCTTCCCACAGTCTACTGAACTTGACTAACTTCTTCCCGGCACAGATCCCTTGAATGAAGGAGTCCCATGTCCTAGCGAGACCATTTAAGGTGGTCATCACAATCTATGCATTCTCCACTTCCTCACCTACTGCTTCCAATTGTTCCTTGATCTGAGAAACCCTTGTGAAGTAAGACTAGATGGTTTCTGCATTCTGGATCTTCACATTCTTCAATTGGTTCCTCAAGGTCATCTTCTGGTTTATGTTCTTTCCTTCAAACAATTTGGTTAGGGCATCAAACATAGCTTTAGGTGTCTTGAGGACACCTATGGTATAAGGTGATCCTTGATAGAATCAACAATGATCCTCTTTGCCATAACCAACTTCTTCTTATGTAAGGCCTTAGCCTCATCTCCCTCTGGAACTGGAACCTCCTCATTGATGTAGGAGTCCAACTCATTCTCTTCTAGAACCAAGGAGATCCTATACTTCCAAGCTCGGAATTTATCAGCTCCCTCAAGATTTTCATTAAGCTTGGTATGATGAGACATCTTAACTGAGAACCTCAAATAGAAATACAAAAGATTTATATCTTACCAGGTCAAGATGTCGGATCTGGATTTGGAGCTGAAATCCTGCAGTGCTGGTTTAGGAGAAGATTAGGGTTTTGCTTTTCTAGAGTTCTGTCAACCAAATGCTTTGAAATTGATCCCTAACTTTGATTTTGGGGAGGAGATCAATCCAGGCCTAGGCTCACTGAAAAATTCCTCTTCTATGAAAATCCCTAATTTTCGGCAGTAGTGTCGGGTCCAAAACTGAAAAACCTCATAATTGGATTCTGCTTCGACAGATGGGTGCGCCCTAATGAGGAGAGTTAATCCAACCTTATTTTTCTGAAAATATGTGGAGGAAGATCCACAAAGTAGGAATCCCTAGTTCCTGCAGCTGCACAGTGTCTTCTTCTCGAGTTAGCTCTGATTCCATGTTAGATTTTTAACATTAAGCTAGCATTATTAGGATCTTTTAACTGAGAGAATAACAAGCACATCAATCAAACACAAGAGACAATGAACACAGTGTTTTTCCTCAGGGAAACCATAAATGGATAAAACCTCGCAACTTCCTCAGAGATAGAATCAGTACCAAATAGAAAATCCCAAAACAGTAAGATGATCTCCTGACAGCAGTAACCTCTTTCTTCCTAGCCCCAGCGTCTTCTTCTTCCTCAGCTATGCGCTGCAACTGAGTGTCAGTGAGTGTGTGATAAATAGAGAGGTCACCTCTCTATTTATACTGATTCTCGACATGAATAAAACCCTACTAGGGCCGACTTCACTAGGTGAGTCTAATAACCCTAGTGCCCCAGAACTGCGGGGACTTTAACCCTTAGACAATAGGAGGGTTACCCACAATGACTTGACATGAATTTTTTACATTATAGATCGTCCCCATTGAAACATCGGGGCATGACATCATGACTCAATTACATTACAAACACATCCCAAAATAAACATCAGGGTACAAGACATAAGATACATAGGTGAATACATTCTGAAGTTACAAATACATCAACATTTCTGAATTGGAGACTAACTCTGTTGAATATATTGTGTTGAAGTGATGGGTAGATTCTGATTTGATTTTTCAAAATCCTGAATAACTTGTTCCTGGACGTGAATCTCACGCACAACTTTATAGTTCTTCCCTGCCTCTGCCTGCTTGTGAAAAGAACCAGTGTTCTGATTCCCAGCTTTAAGCCAGAGACATCTAGCTTTCTGTCTCCACGATTATTCCTCCTGTCTACAGGAAATGTGTAGCTCTTGTTACAGTTTTACTTCCTTTTTAAGATCCTCCTCTGATATCGAGTTTGTCTCCATGGAGATCTGGTGGGCCTCCAGTGACAGCACGACTTTTACTCTTTTTGTTATTTGGAGTTTCTACAAATCTGGCCCATGACTTGGGTGCCTTCTTTACTCTTCGCAATATTTCTTCCTTGACATAGAATGGAGATCCTATGACCAAATTTGACCACGTTTCAGCTACTATCCCCAAGAATTCATTGTGAGAAACCCACATCAGGCTGAATCGGAAGGGAATAGGGCTGAGGTTCTGGTCTTTCCTCATCTCGAGCATGATAGGATTATGATATGATCCCCCAAACGATAAGATTTTGGATGAAGGATTCAGTACTAGAAGGAGAAAAGAGTCTTGCACAAAAAATATATCCAGCATGGTAGCTATGCGCCTTGGCCCTAGTCTCTTATTATTCCAGGTGTACTTTCCTTTAGATGGAATGACATCTAATAGATATGAGTCCAATATAATCTCGTCAACTTTCTCCCTTAAATGATCTCTGACCAGTGAACCTCCTCTTTTTTCATCTTGGTTTAAAATGACATTTAGATCTTTGGATATAATGGCATTGCCCAACAAATTGATCCTTTCATGTCGAAGTAGATTCCAACAAACTTTTTTTAGCATATGAGGCAGGTACATAAATATTGAAGAGACTTACCTAGATATTAGATTCTTTCTACAACAATGTAGTGAGGATCCAATGAGAACTATGTTTGATTTCAACTAATTTGAATTTATGATCATCCCAAAGTGTTCATATTCCTCCGTAGGCTCCCCTAGAACTGACTGTAGTTCCTCCTCCTTTCTTCCAAAATTTTGCACGTACCTAGATAAATGCTTCTTTCTCCATCTTCGTCTCCTGGATCAGTAAGATGTCTGGTTGGGATAATCTATTCAAGTCTTTCATAGCTTCTTCCTTAACTCTACTGCCCAGACCTCTACATTTCCAGGAGAGGACCTTCATTACTTACTTTTGGTAGACAAAGGAGTCCCTTTCTGGAATTTCCCTTGTTGACGAGTGTTTTTGGGATTTCAAAGAAATTTTTCCAAGGTTAACTAAGAGCCTTGTAGTTTGTCCTTGTATGTGGCTTGCTTCCTCACTTCTTTGGTTTATTTCCTTCCTCTTTCCTTCTTCTTGCATGGCGTAAACATCTTAATTTACCCTTCCTCTTCTTCCTCTTCCTTAGTATCGGATTCCTCCTATGATTTTTCCTGGTTTCCCCCTTCTTTTACCACCTCTGCTCCTGAATTTGACTAGGTTAGTGAGGCGTTATCTTTCTCAGACCGGTCCAATAAGGCAACTTTTTTCTAGATCCTTATTCTCTCCATTGTTGGATTTCTCTTCTATAAAAATAGGTACACCCCTAGTCTCACTGGCCTTTTGTATTTCCTGATTTCCTTCTAGGGGGGTTTCCTTGGTATTTTTTTTCCACTTCTTTCCTTTGCACTTCTCTACTTTTTGTTTTTGTCTTTCTCTTGTTTACTATTTTCCATCCTTCCTCCTTTTCCTGATGGGCCTCCTGCTTTTGTGGGAAGTTACAGTAGAAGTTCCCATATTAATGACACCCTCTACACTTGAGTGACAGTTGTTCATAGTTCAACTTTTGGTAGTGATACCAGTTTCCAACTGTGAGCTTGATTTCCTCTGGTAATGCAGCTTCTAGACCCACCTCCACATAGATGCGGGCACATGCAGATTGATATTTTGGGTTTGTCATGTTGATATACCTTCCCAGGGCATTTCCAATTGCTTCGAATGATTTTGGATTCCAACAATGCATTGGTAGGTTTGGTAAGGCTAACCCAAATTGGGATGACTTTGGTAATATCTGCCTCGGGATCGAAGTCTGGCGTCCAGACGTTTAGGTAAAGGCCTTGTGGCCCCATGAAATAGGGTCCATTTTGGAAGATTAGATCCTTGTCATCCTTAGATTCAAAATCAAAAAAGAAATAACCTTTACCCACTAAGTAAGATGCAACATTTTTCAAAATCAAAGGCCTCCAATTCCTCTGAACCCAGCTCTCAGTGGTTTTTGGTGATGTCCAGAGTCCAATGAATTTCCCTATCAGCACTCAGTCTACTAGTGAGAGTGACACATGAATAGTGTCCTCTGGTGGTAGAGCAACAACTGGTACATCCTCAATCCGCTTAAGGAATTTCAATGGCGGCGGGGTGGGGGAGCTCCATTAAAAATCCTCTTGCTTTGCGCATTGACTAGTTTCTCAAAAAATTACAATATTGTGGCAGAGGGCAACCCGAATCCACCCTCCTCAGCCACCATTGTATCTACGGACTCCTCTCTACCCCAAATCCTTGCCCCCTTAAGGAAACTTCAGATCCAGCTTCAAATCTGATCCTTCACGAACCGATCCCCACCTGCAGCAATCACAATCCCCAGTGGGATCTCATGACAATAGAACGCGATCCTTCAATCTTGCATGTAGAACGTTGCATGCATAAATGATGCGTAGGTTAGAGCAGCGCTAAGCCAAATCATGGCTCCTCCCATGCACAATCTTCCATGTACCATGTGTTATTGACTAATAACTATTTCGTTCATTATGGGCCTATTTTCATGGATGATCGTATTATTTTAATTTGGATATTCATATTATTTTTATGTGGATGTTTGTTATCAATTTCCATTATGTTATTTTGAGAACTTTTATCTCCTTATATATGGGCTTGTTTTTATGGATGTTTATATTATTTTAATTTGGATGGATATTATCAGTTTCTTTTTAATTGTCTTAATAATTTTCATGATGCTATTTTGTGAGCTTCTATCTCCCTATATGGACTTGTTTTCATGGATGCTCATATTATTTTAATTTGGATAGATGTTATCAATTTCCTTTTAATTATCTTTAAAAAAATTATGATGTTATTTTGAATTGAGATATTTGTTTAATGTTGTTATTATTTCATAGTTTCATTATACTCCATTAACATAATTTGAATTTTGGCTAGTGGAGCCCTGTGTAGAAAAATAAAAGTCTTCTCGAGGAGATACTCACGTTTCTCACACAATCTTCGCCACCAATTGCTTATTAATAATGCTTGTAACCCTAAAATTAAAAGGTAATTCTCATGTCGGCCCATTAAGGTAAAGCATATTTTAATTTTTAGCATCTTTAATCCGATTGATAATAGGAGCCCAAGATTTGCTTAATTTCCAGCCATCATCACGGTTAAGATTATTTGGGTGTTTTTCGATTTCTATAGCCTCTCTTATCCGTCTCATTGTGTAATGCTCTATATTGATTATAACTTTGGCATTTTCAAGGGAAATATGGTGTTTAGAAGCTACTGAGTGTTCTGCCAATGCAGATTGCTTTGCTCGGTTATGAGTGATGTCTGCATTATGCTCCTTTAATCTTGTTTGAATGGAGCGGCCGGTTTCACCAATATAAACCTTCCCGCAGTCACATGGTATAGAATACACACCCTTATTCTTGCGTGGATCAGTTTGATCTTTTGCATGGTCAAGCATTCCTTTTAAAGTGTTCGGAGGTGAGAACGCAACTTTTATTTGCTTCTTCCGTAAGATGTTGGCGATCTTGTCAGTTGTTCCCTGTATATAGGGTAGTTTTATATATTTTAAGACGTTGTCATCATTCCTTCCCTCTCTCTTCCTCTGAACTTGGGATTTCCTTATGGTATTTCTGATTTGTTTTTCATTGTAACCATTACCTTTGAAAACGTTAACCAGATGTTCTAGTTCCCGATCCAAATGCGCTATGTCAGATATCCGTTTGGCTCTAATTGCTAATGTATTAATCACCCCAATCTTTTGGGCCGGGTGATGATGAGAGTCCGAATGAATATATTTATCTGTGTGTGTTTTTTTCCGGTATACTTGATGTGCCAATGTTCCATCATTTTCTTTTGTGAGAAGGACATCCAAAAAACGAAGATTATTTTCTTCTTCGATCTCCATAGTAAATTTGATATCTTCCGATTGGCTATTCATGTGCCTCAAGAATTCTTCCAATTTGTCTTTACCGTGCGGCCACACGAAGTTGGTATCATCCACGTATCGTCTCCATTGTTTTGGTTTCAAAGGAGAAGTGTTGATGGCCATTTCTTCAAAATATTCCATAAAAATGTTTGCCACAACGGGGGAGAGTGGGGAACCCATGGCCACTCCATTGGTTTGTTCATATATGTCCCCTCGGAAACTGAAATACGTAGATTTTAGGCACACATCCACCAGGTCTGCTGTCCCACTGTCTGTAATTCTTCTTATTACTTTTATTGCTTCTTTTACCGGAATTTTCGTGTAGAGAGACACAACATCAAAACTAACCAAGATGTCCGCTTCCTCAAGTTTTGTAGACTTTATATTCTGTATAAAATGTGCGGAGTCTTTAATAAAATTGCTTCTTTTACCAGAATTTTCATTTTATAATTTGAATTAATAAAATGAATACGTAACATTGACTTTTAAATACTAATATCAATTTTGGTGCTAAACACAGAGTGATACTAGATGCCATAGTGAAAGCAAAATTCGATGCTAAAGTTGAAGCTACAGTGGAAACAAAACTTGGTATTAAAGTAGTAGATGCAGTGGAAGCAAAACTCAGTGCCAAAATATAAGCTATATTGGAAGCAAAACTTGGAGATAAAGTGGAACTTATAGCGAAAAAAAAAATCAACACTAACTTTGAAGCTATGGTGGAAGCAAACTTTAGTGCTAAAGTGGAAGTTAATTTCGACACAAAAAAGAAATAAGGGTAGTATTGTTGGCCATGAAGAAGAAGCTGGATCAGAAGCAAAAATAGGTGTAATAATTGAAACTACCCTTGGTGCAATAGTCAATACTAACCTTGATGTAAAAAACACAAATCGACATAAAGGATGGAGCTAAATTTGATGCAAAAGTCAAAACAAACAAGTGTCAAAATTATACTTTATGCTAAAAGTCAATGCTAAATACAAGATGATATTTAATGCCAACTTTTGTGACAAGAAAATGCCCTCCATGGAAAAAAAGACATTAAAATCAAAGCTAAATCAAACACTAATGGTCTATTTGTTTGTGGTTTTTTTTACTCTTGAAGTAAACCTATCTATTATTTCTATAATATTCGTTTTCTCTATGCTACCACTATTAAAGATAACATTACAACACTTATATGTTGCCTTACACTTGGATTGAAGATGTTCTTCCTTAACTATCATACTTCAATGTATTCTCAAATCGACACCTTGTTTTATTGTTGTTGCAATTGCCACTATTTTGTCTAAAATCCTCCTTGCACCATTGTGGTTCTTACTCATTTCCATGTGTGTTTTATTAATGTTAATGTTTAAATGGATTTTTTCCTTCCATCATACAAGTGTAGCAATAATTTTGTTGCATATAACCACCATATCTCTTCCTTGTCCTTGGCCTTTTTTAGGTTACAACCACACCCTAGCAAAACCCCAAGTAATTCCCCTCATCTTGAGGCTAAACCCTAGATTCTTTGAGGCAAGAGGCTATATCAATGACATGGCACATAGTCGTTAAAACAATATACTCATTATGAGTTCAACATGTTACTTACAATAATATAATCTTGATGGGAGGATAACACTCCATCACACAACCACTTGACCTAGACCAAACTAACATCATCCTTGGCCTCTTCCTTTACATGGTGCAACATTCTTCTTTGACAACGTTATCTTCTCACTGCATGAACCCTTTTCCTTATGTGTATAATTGTGCTCTTTAGGTATGCTACTAATGCATCATCTTCTACCAATTCTTGCTATTAGCATTGTGTAATGTTTTCTCCTCCAAGTTTAGTACCCGTTGATATGCCTCCTAAATTGATTACAACTTATCCAAACTTATTTCATCATAAATCACAAAGAGAAGTTCATTATCATGTCTTGAGACTCATTGTTCTCCATCATCCCTGTCTAGCTAGAATTTGTATATTGTATAATTCACAATGTAGTCATACACACTTCGTTAATATTTTGAGCAATAATGGAGATGCTTGAACTTTAAAATTTTTATCAATGATATGTTGAGGACCTATAACAATTAACAATTCAATCACACACAATAATTCATCCACAACACAAGATGTCCCTAGGTAAAATTATCATAAAAGAGAGGATGAAAGACCCCAACAATTCTTCAGAGTAGAATAGATAGATTGCAGAGAATGATTTTTACAACATAAGCATATTTCCCAATAAGAAAGAATACAAAGCAATAGAGAAGAGATATCCACCGTTACAACTGTCATGAACTTGCCATATACCTAGCATATTAATAACAAGCCATAATGACCACCATACAAACCCTAGTGAATGGTTGCATGAGAATTAGCCACCCATGCATTACAATTCAGAATTGCCTTTTTGGAATAATAAATTAATTAAATGAATCTTCATCATGCACAACTAACACGCCATACATTCAATCATGGATATTAACTAATAGTAACCTGGCATTGGAGTGAACTCAATTTCTAATTGAATATTGATCACTTAGTTAACAGGCTAACATAAGTGTCATAGTGCAATAACTCAAGAGTCGCATGCAACACACTTTCTTAACTAAAGTGTCATCCTTTGATTAACTTAAGTGTCTTATGTTATTCTAACTAAAGTGTAAACACTTTAGTTAACTATTTCATCTTTCTTTAATCACGTATTTAATCATTGTTACCTGGATCTTGCTAATTGATGGACACTGAGCTCTTCTTTAATCACGCAGTTAATCATTGTAAACTAATTTTTGCTAATCGATGCCATTGATCTCTTATTTACTTAATTGAATGCCGATAATTAATAGTTCAACTGATGCTTTAACTAAAGCACTGATTGAGGCATTCATATTTAACTAAAGCTTTATAACTTGTGTTCACTTCGAATTCTCTTTCTCTCATAATCTATGTATTGATTATCTCTTTACCTTACTGCATGGTCTATGTTTAATCACCTATCATATCATATTATACTTAGAAGAATTGTCACACATATGATGATCATATATATTACCCCGGACCATATAGTCATGTGCTAAAGTAATTTACTCTAAAGTTGATTAGTCTCTATAGAAGAATTAATAGCTTTATCCATCTCGAATGGCCATGGTTAGTAATATATCACATAGTATAACCACTTTACCAAGTAAAGTATGCCACATCAATAAATGAGGATATTTGTAGGACTTGATATTACTCACAAATCTATTGTCTTGATATTACTCACAAGACCCGGCTTGATATTTTATTTTTTATTTTTTAGACAAAAATAGTTATATTTATAGGTGGTTTAACCACAAAAACATAGATCTAGAAATAACATAGGTTCCCTTGTCGAAGCGACAAAATAGTTCAGATAAGCAAGTATTCCTATAGTTCAGACAATGCCATTCTACTTACATATTACATCATATAGAGTTCTATTCATAAAAAATAAACAGAGGTATTCTAGCTAAATGCAGGAACAACAACTAAACATCAAAAATCAAAATTTGAGTCTAAAATATCGAAATTCATTTGGCTTTCTCGCCATGGCGAGAAGAGGAACCTAGGAAATTCGCCACTTCCAGCTTTGCCACCTTCAACTCCAACTTCCAGAACTTTATCTCCAAATCAACTAGCATCCCTATCAAAACATTCTTAGTGCGTGCAATTGAGCAGTCACATTCTTTCTTCAAATGGCTATGTCCCTGTAGACATTATCTAGCCGGCGACCACCCTCCGAATCTCTCCTGTTAAGAACCCTATCAATTCCTCTGATCTTCTTCTTCATCTCCTTAATGTCTGTTTCGATGAATTGAGCAGGCGAGGAGGATCCAATGGATTCAGAGGAAGCTTCCATATTGTGTATGATAGACATAACCTAAACACAATCCTTCACTGATGCAGGAGAACCAACAAATTCCTCATAGATCCAAACAAACCAGAGCACAATTTCCTTACTGGAGCAGTCAACCCAAATCATATAACGATCATTTCCTATGTCCTGTCTAATAAACAAGCCACCAAATATGCCCTGCTTATCCATAATTTCCTGTGAATTCATGCTTGGGTTTGCATCGGGTGGATGGGATGTAAAAGCATTAGCACAATGAATGCAAATTCTCAGACGTACAGGAATTAAAACTCCCTATCCTTGAACACACACCACTGCAGAAGTTGTCATCATGCCACATGATGAGACATGCATCTCATGGGCCAAAAATTATTTTTCCACGAGGAGGATTATTAATGTTAAGCCCCTTGGTTTAGGCCAGGGTCCTATAGGAGTTGGAAGAAGGAGATGACCCCATTACACTTTAAATTTCCGTAACCAAGAGCTGGGCCTATATTTGCAGCTCAGTCTGTTTTACCTTTGAACTTCCTTAGAATATGGAAAAACTCAATTTTATGAAAGGAGGAGACCAAAGCTTGGATTTTTCTAATCATCTATCGGAGATGCATTTGGGACAGAAGAGTGTTTTCAGCAAGGGCTTGAATTATTACTCGCAAGTCCCCTAGCACAATAATTACATTAATTCCTTGAGTTCTGGCAATTTGAAGTCCCTGCCATTGAATTTCGTTTCTCCATCTAAGGTGATGAAAACCCTTCCCCCCCTGCTGCCCCAAAGACCCAACTTGATATTACTCACAAGCTTAGCTTGATGTTATTCACAATCTCACCTCCATAACCGAAGGTCTATCTCATAGGGTACCATCTATGAGAATACTTGACTTGATATTACTCACAAGTCCGACTTGATATTACACACAAGACTTCACTACTAGCATCTCACCTCAATACATGAGGATATTTGTAGGACTTGATATTACTCACAAGTCTACTGACTTGATATTATGCACAAATCTGGAGAATGACTCCTGATGCTGTAATCTCAACACACTGTGCTCCCTTTGTCTTAGATACTTCTCAAATAACGTTTGTTTGCAATGCATGGACAATAAATTATCTTGTAGCTTAATGATCATCATATTCTAACTCCTTTTTGAATTTGTTTTCATTCCAAAAAATCCCAACAAATGGTAGCATCTCTCTCTCACTTTGTATTGTCAGATTTCATCCTCTTAAGATTTTTTTTATCTCTCCAATTCCCTAAGCCAATATCTAAAATATTATCTTTTCGAACTTCCACTATAGCTAAAAAACTTATATACTCACTTATTCCTTGCCCTTTAGAAACCTCTTTTCCTCGATACATCATTTTCTTCCACTTTCTATCTTTCCTCTACTTATGGTTCGAAATCACCCTCTTTGGGTTGTTGTCTATTATTTTGTTGCTCTATTCTTCTTAGAGCACATAGTTCTCTTGTGATTATCACTCAACAATTTTTTCTTTACATCCCTTCTCACACCACAACATAGGGCATCTTCTATGAGCATTCTCTCTCCCCCCCACCTCTCTCTAAGCTTACTATTGTTATCATGCGGCACAATGCCTCAAGTTTTCCACTTTCATGCAATGACCTACAATTTTATGGTCACACAAAAGTAACACTATCAACACGATATATCATGTATTTAGTTACATAACCAACATGTAAACAAAATCCAATGATCTACATGTATAATAATGTGTATGTTCACACAATACTAACACTATCAACATGATATATCATGTATTTAGTTGCATAACCAATATGTAAACCAGAGATAATGATCTACATGTATAATAATGTGTATGGTCACACAATAGTAACACTATTATGTGATAATGATTTACATATATAATAATGTGTATGGTCACACAATACTAACACTATCAACATGATATATCATGTATTTAGTTACATAACCAACATGTAAACTAGAGATAATGATCTACATGTATAATACTGTTTAGAATATATAGTTACAAATTATCATATGAAAATTCTTAACACTTATATTTTCTGCTTGGCTTTGGGTCAACTCTCTATCACTCCAAACTTGATTATATAATCAAAGTGACTAACACTACTATAACATTTGTATTATTTTTTAACTCTTTTCCTTCCTTACTTTTTGTCCATATATTGGGCTTTGCATCTTTCTCATGACGTGACATTTTATTTTCATTTAGTGAAATGTCAAGGTAGTTGCCCAATCATTTTTTCCCATTGCACCAATATACAACCCTTCTTCAATCTAGTTCCAAACTCGAATCATACTCACTCCCAAGGTTGGAATTTGAAAAACATCCCACATAGTAAAAATCAAGATTTTAATTATATAACAAAAGAATAAGTGCTTAGTANATATATATAAATTAAAATAAAGGCCATGATGAACCAAATCAGTGGAGAAATACAGAGTTGCTCAAAATTCTATACAAAATTGCTCGATCAAGCTAGACCCTTAGACAATGTTTTTCCAAATTTTTTTAAAAGAGCCAAAACATGAAAGTTTCCCATCAAACCTATAATTGAATTGATGACTGGAAGTTCTAAGAAATATAATACAAATATAAACCATAGAAAGAAAAAACGATATCCAAACTGGTGCCCACTATGAGCTTCTTCCATAAGGACATCTTCATGTTCGTGTCCATCATATCTTTGAAATCACAACTATTTTATCATTGTAATTGTTGTTTTTTTCATTGTTTCCTCTTTAACTACTTTATCCATGATTAGGTCTACTGAAAACAAAGGTTTACTTGTTGCATGGGAAAAACCCATAATAATGTTGTAGTGTGTATTAAAGCCACTTGCCAATTTATCGAATTTCAAACATTGCTCCCGCATCATAAATATTGACCACCCCTATGATGGACATTTTTCCCATCAAATTGCAACTATCATTTTACCCATCAAATTCCAACATTATTCACTTCGTCTCTTATGTAAGGGTTGAAGCACATGGTTTAATATGGTCCATTTAGGGGGATTTGATAGTATATAGCTTTGAAAGTGGTATGAACAGATCTCAAACTATAATAAATTGAGTATCATCTTAGAATTAAAACATAAACAAGGGTAAATATGATTATGCCAAGTAAGGGTTCACATCACGGGGGCTTCACTTGTTGACCAATATCCTATCACGTTAGTTCATATTGTGGGTTTTAAAATTATAAAAAATTGAACCAATATATTGCAGGTATTGGGGAGGATGAGGGGTTTAAGGTGGGGGTGGGTAGGGTGGTTTATAAGGATTGAGGTATAAAAAGGAGTGGGGAGGAGTTTTTAAGTATTGGGAGGGGGTTTCAACAAAAAGAGTTTGAGTCAATATCTCTGGAAATTAAGGGTATTCTTTAATATCCCATGATCACAGGTGCTATGTGAGAGGTTTACTAAGTGAAGTCCCCATGGTTCACATTCACCAATATACCAACAAAACCATTAGCAACACCAAAGACAAACCCAGAGAGAGACATGCAAAAAGGTAAAATATCCCAACACAACATTCTTAAAAATAGGTTTCCCTCTATTAAATGAGGACTACCTAATTTGGTTGGTTATTGTACGTAAGGGGAGGGCTCTACTTCAAAAAAATCAGGGGTACAAGTGAACCATCCAAAAAACTGTAAACATCGCACCTTTATTACCTGATGAATCTCTCTAAAGTAGCTCTCCTCTACATCGATTACCTTCAAAGCATACACCCTAGAAGTTTCTATCAAGCTGATTCATGATAAAAAAACGATATATCCCACCTCTACGCACAAACTTCAGTAAATGGCCTTTAGGAAAATGTACCTAAGAGAGCTTGAACCAACACATGAGGGGACCAAAAGCATGCAAGAGCATGAGGTCTCCCTCAAGCGTATTAAAGGCAAGAGAAATTGCATGCTATTTGGGTTTTTCAAACTGCCAATTGGAATATAGATCATTCATAGCTCAAGCAATGTAAACCATGATTCCCTTTGCAAAATTGATTGTGTGCATGAAGTATATAAAGGAATCCAATCTATATCGAGGGGGTCCTCATTTTTTATGAATGCCCTTTTATCCAAATAGAATTTTTTGTTTGCCTGTTGATTAACGATTTTATTGTTTGATCAATGAATATGAAATGTCCTTATCTCGCCTAATTGATCCAAATTCCAAATGACAAGCTTTGAATGATATTGCTCAACTTCAATCCTTCCTTTGAGCTCCCTTTTATTACTTCATTCATTACTAAAAAGAGCCTCCAAAACCATGAATTTCTCCACTTGATGATCTTGAAGGATGACTGACCCTTGAAGTAGGACATAAGCTTTTTCTTGATTCTTTGAAGCGATTCCAACGTCAAAATTTTTTTGACTACAATATTTTTGTTGGATCGTAGAGTACCCCTTCTCACTTACTACCCCACATTTGCAAAATGCCTTGTGTGGCCCTGTGTTGGACATTTTTTCTGTCATATTTGATGATTTCGATCAAAATAGGTGGATTTTTCCGGCACAAATTTGAAAAAATCTTGTCCATATTATTTCTATAAATTTGGGTGCCTTAGAGGTTTCTTAAAATGCTAAATCCATTTCTACCTTCAAAATCACAATTAAAACACAGTTAAATTTAGATTTAAAAAATGTGTTCTGAGAAACACCATCCGGTCCAAGTGGTTTTTTTCCTGAAAAAAACATATTTTACATAAAAATATATGTAGAGTTTTGTACACAAATGACCCAAAAAAATAAGTCCCAGATTGTCTATGGATAGGCCAAAAATAGACAGCCATCTAAAAGCACATTTAGCTAAAAGTTAGACAGCCTAAAAGACAAAAGGAAGGCCACCAGGAAAATAGATAGTCGAACATAGGGTAGAAAAAGGATCTCACGATGGACCCAGGCAGAAATCACGCTACCATGCACTCGCGAGCCGAGATCTGGACATCCCCCGACCATGTTTCAGAGTAAATGAAACCATCATCAGCCTAAAAAGGAAGCTTTGATAAGCGTAGCTAGGATAATTCACAGCATGTACCTGTCATGGCTCTATATTCGGCTTCTGCTGAGGAGAGAGATACGGTTTTCTGCCTCTTTTTCCACCAGGAAATCAGAGAAGATCCCAAAAAAACACAATAACCCGTAGTGGATCTATGAGATATTAGACAACCATCCCAATCCAAATCAGAAAAGGCTCGCAAAGACAAATCATTCTGAGAAGGGAAAAACAAACCTTGTCTTGGATTGCTTTTCAAATAATGCAACACATGCAAGGCATCCTCCATGTGTGATTGGCATGGTGCATGCATGAATCTTCTTAGCACATGCACCGAATAAGTAATGTCTAGTCGGGTAATTGTCAAATAAATTATGCGTCCAACAAGTCACCTATACTGAGATGGATCTTTAAGCAATTTCCCTGAATCCGAGAGTTTTACGTTTTGCTCCATGGGAAAGTTCACAGGTTTAGAACCTAAAAGTCCACCATCTTTTAGAATTTCCAAAGTATATTTTCGTTGCGAAATGGAAATACCTTTCTTTGATCGAGAAACTTCAATTCTCAAAAAATACTTCAAATTACCCAAATCTTTAATCCAGAAACGGCTATGCAGAAATTGCTTGAGAGTTAATATGGCATTAACATCATTACCCATAATGAGAATTTTATCGACATATATCAACAATGTTGTAAAAGACTTTCCTTTTCAGTGTGTGAATAACAAGTAATCTGCTTTGGATTGAACAAATCCAGCAGCTTGGATAGCTGTAGAGAACTTGGCAAACCATTGTCGTGAAGCTTGCTTTAAGCCATATAACGACTTGTGGAGGTGACACACTAGATTCTCCCCTTATTTCCAAAGACCAAGAGGTGGAGACATATAAATTTATTTGTGGAGATCACCATGGAGAAAATCATTGTGGACATCGAGTTGGTGAAGTGACCAATTCTGGGCAGTTGCTAAATCCAATAAACAACGAACGGTAACCATTTTAGCAGTGGGAGAAAAAGTATCATGGTAATCTATAGCTTCCAATTCTGTGTAACCTTTCACAACCAAACGAGCTTTGTAACGCTCTATAGTGCCATCCGAATGCCTTTTGATTTTGTAAACCCAACGACAACCAATAGGCTTCTTACCAAGAGGAAGGGAAGTGAGGTACCAAGTGTTGTTGGCTTCTAAAGCGGCCAATTCAGATTGCATAGCTTCTTGCCAATGGAAATGAGAAGCTACTTCAGTATAAGATGTAGGCTCAATATCTTGACTGACAGTAGCAGTAAATGAGTAATGCTGTGGTGAGTAACGATGATAAGAGACAAAATTGCAAAGGGGATATCGCATACCTTGTTGTGGACCTAAGGACAAAGTTGGCAAATGGTTGGGAGACGTCACTTGGTTGCAGACATAATCACATAAAGCCGTGGGAGGGTGATGAGATTAGTGAGAACGGCATAAAAGGGGTTCGGGAGGAGGACCAGCAGTTGGTGGCTAAGAATAAATTGTATATGGTGGTGAGAGTGGTTGGACTAGTGGGGAAAGATCCGGTTCGTGATAGGTGTCGAAAATTGAAAGAGGAAGGACATGGACTGAAGTTGTGGAAGTGGATGGAATGGACTCATAGGGAAAGATGGTTTCATGAAAATCAACATCACGGCTAGCGAACATTTGATGGGTTGTAAGATCATAGAGTTTGTAAGATTTCTGGCCTACTAGATATCCAAGAAAAACACAACGTTTGGCACGAGGGGTGAATTTATGGGGAATGTCTACAGCAGTAGCATAGGAAAGACATCCAAAGACTCAAAGATGAGAATAAGAAGGGAGCTTTCCAAAAATTCTTTCAAAAGGGGTTTGGTAAGAAAGAAGTGGTGTGGGAAAACTGTTGACTATATGAATGGAAGTGGAAACACATTTTTCCCAAAAACATAAAGGAAGATGGGATTGAAAACAAAATGTGCAAGCGGATTCAAGAATATGGCGGTGCATGCACTCTACAACCCCATTTTGTTGAGGGGTGTAGACACAAGAATGTTGATAATTGGTACCTTTTTGTTTAAAAAAATCTCGCATAGAAAAGAATTCTCCACCATTATCAACCCGAATGTTAGCCATAGAAATATGGAATTGTGTTTGGACAAATGATAAGACATTAACAAGTAAATGTTGTGTCTCACTTTTGTGATGCATAAAAAAAACCCATGTGAATCTAGAATAATCATCCACAATAGTCAAAAAATATTTCGCACCAGAAAAGGAGGCAATTTTATAGGGGCCCCAAATGTCACAATGAATTAATTCAAAAGGCCTAACAGATGAAATTGAACGAACAAAAAATGGAAGTCGATTCTATTTTGCAAGAGCACAAACATCACAAGCATTATTAGACTGGGAAAAGAAATTCAGCAAATGTTTTGCCATAAAATCTAATCTAGAGGAAGATAAATTCCCAAACGGCGATGCCACAAACCGGTGGGGGAGGCGACCTGAGAACTGGGTAAAAGGAAGGAAGTGGTTGCTGCTAATGGAGGTTGATGTTTTGACTTTTTTGATGCTAATGCAACCAAGTAATAAAGTCTGTCTCGTTGTTTACCCAAACTAATCATCTTCTTCATCCTCAAGTCCTACAAAATACACCAATAAGGGAAGAAGGTTACTGAACAATGGAGATCTCTGGTAATTCGACTCACAGACATTAAATCCACCTTAAAATATGACACACCAAGCACATTTTTTAAAGCAATAGTTGAACTCAAAGGTAAATTCCCAATGGATGTAATGGGAGCCTGTTCTCCACTTGGCATAGCAACTAGCGGCAACAGAGTGTTCTTATGTCTACTGACAAGCGAAGTTGGAGATGAAGTAATGTGGTCTGTTGCACCACTATCAATAACTAATTGATGGAGGTGCAATAGTGCTTGTGACAAACCTGAAGAAGCAGTAGCAGCATTAGCCTTAGGATTGGCAGGTTGTGATGTCCCTTTGCCCTATATGATAGACAGGATTTGCTGGAGTTGCAAATCAGAGAGCCCATGTGTCACCGATGGCACATTCGAAATTACTGGACCTTCCTTGACATTGTTGGCTGAATATTGATGGTTATGGTTGCACTTAAAAGAGAAGCTTCCTTGATTGGATTTGTTGGATGCATGTTTGGGATGTTTTGGCAGATACCCATTCAGTTTCCAGCATGTTTCTCGCACATGATGGTCACGGTCACAATAAGAGCAATGCAAAGGTTTTCGAGTAGATGAGTTGGAACGAGAAGAGGAGGAACCTTGTCCATGTCGAACAGCTAGATCCATTGGTCCAGCCCTTTGGATATCCATGGCTGAGTTTTTTGTTGTCTCACGTGCAGCGCCTAGACTTCGTTGCTTCTCTTCTTGTATAATGGAGGAGTAAGCCTTAGAAACATTTGGCAGTGGATTCATCAACAGAATCTACCCTTGGATTGCACTATAGGACTCATTAAGTCCCATGAGGAATTGCATCAATCTGCGTCTCTTGTGGTCTGTCCCACAAGAGCAAACGGTGTCATTATAGGATCCTAGTTCATCCCATAATTTCTTCAATCTTGTGTAATAAGCCACAACAGTCATCTAATATTGAGCAAGACAAGCGATGTCCCTCTCAATCTAAAAAATGCGAGGGGCATTACTTTGAGAAAAATGATCCTGAAGGTCTTCCCATACCTCCTGGGCTATGGTCGAAAAAATAACACTATCTGCAAGATCTTGTGTGAGAGAATTGAGAATCCAGGAGAGAATCATATCGTTGCATTTTTCCCATGCAGCATAGTCGTCTGGTTTGGCTGTAGTATATGGCGTTGTGGTTGTTCCGTCTATGAAACCCAACTTGGATTTGGCGTTCAAAGAAATCGTCATGGCTCTGCACCATGTCGAATAATTATCCCCATCAAGAGGTTTGGAAACAAGCAGCATTCCTGGATGATTGGAATGATGAAGAAAAAAGGGATTGGAATATGGATTGGTAGCAGTGGGCTTTCCTCCATTAGAAGATTGCTCATTTTCCATGATGATGGAAACAACAAAAAGAAGGAAAAAAGAAAGGAAGAGAGCTAGCAGAGGCAGAGTATCGTTCCCTGCTCTGATACCATGTAAAAATAAGAAAGGAATGTTTTCCTTGAATTGAATTTTGAATTAGGAGACAGATAGAGCTTAATACAAAAAATTCCTACAATCATGTTGAGCTATTCTGCAATCATGCTGAGCCATTCTACAATCATGCTGAGATATCAAGCTGAGCTATTCTACAATCATGCTGAGCCATTCTACAATCATGCTGAGATATCAGGCTGAGCTATTCTACAATCATGCTGAGATCTCCTACAATCAGCATGTATGTCATTCTCAATAGAAGCTTTGATAAAGATTCTACCTCTCAGTCTCAATATCTCAGGTACAATTCGGGCACTCTATACTTTTCAATGCATTCTTTATGATTTTTCAATGGATTAATCTAGCGTATTAAATTTTAAATATTTCATTACTAGCTTACTATTTTCTCCAATTCACCCTTTTTTAACTTGCAGACGTGACAAATTGACATCCCCAATAACTAGTCCCTGCGTTGGCTAACATGCATACTACATCAATGAAAGAATACTTGAAAGTTGAAAGGATGGTCTCAAGTTCCTTTCAGCCCATTAAGTATTTATGTTTACACGCATAATAATGCTAGGACTGAGGCCGTTGTTGGAACTTGTGACTAAATGTTCTTCTAAAAAAACAGAGTAAAAAAATGGAGTAAGCTATCTGTCTGACCATTTGCACCGGGGCCCATTTGATGTCGTCGGTTGATAGCTTACTCCATTACCTTTCCGTGAGACCAAGAACAACCAATTCCAATACCTAATTTCACACCAACTGCCTTCTCGAATTCATCCATCCATAAATTTAGCCATGGAAATTCTTGTTTTTTAAGTGCAAGTTTAAAATTGCAAGTTTTGATTGGAATTTTTATGAAAATTATAAATGTATGTTGTAGAACTAATTTGCAATAAAAATGCAAGAAAAGAAGCAAAATCTGTTGTTCTTAATCTCACTATCACGAAAAGATAACGGAGTAATCTATCACCGATGAAGTCAAGTGGGCCTGGTGCAAATGGTCGGGTAGATAGCTTACTCCCAAAAAAACACCCATTTCTTTCAACTTATACCAAAGTTGCTCTATTTTCCAAGGATGATTGCAATTACTTCAAAATATGTTTTAAAATCATAGGTTAATTTTGAGAGCCAACATTTTGGAATGCATTTCTTATATTTTATGCTTTTTTTTAAATTATTATTTATCCATGTTGCCAAACTCCCCCACCCTTGTGAGAATGAGACTTGTTAGTATTTTGTTTTATAATTTGTCCATGTTGCCAAACTTCCTCCCTCTAGCTTGTAGTCATAATGAGATTATCGATACCTTGCCAGCCTTGATCAACATTTAGCTCTCAAGAGGCCTAATCAACAATTGCCTCACCTAAGACCGAGCATGTCCCAAGATGGATTTGAACCTAGGTGGGGAGGATAACAACTTTTTCTCTCTAGCACTTGAACTAGACCTAGTTGATGTAATTTTTTGTTTTGTATATGTATTGGAAAGTAATTATGTTCTCAGCTACCCTATTGTAAATCTTTGCAAAAAATGTGAATTTCATTAAATGGTTGAAATTAAAACACCACATTTTTTTCAAATTATACAAAAAAAAAAATGTTTTGTTTGCCAAGGATGATTACAAGCCTCCCTCCCCCAAATATATTTTGAAATTATTGGTTATTTTTTAAGCCAACAATTAGAATGTATTCTTATAAATTTTGCTGTTGTTTACATTTTAAAGTAGTTACAGTCATCCTTAGTCACTACGTTTGGCAAATTTCATGGAATTACAAGCAACTACGAATTTAATTAACCATATTTCTTTTTTTAAGTAAAAATAGATTTAATTTTTTTATTTTTTTAAACTTAAACATGTAAAAACAAAGCCATATGTATGTAGTTTGTCTTGACATTTATTTTGACATATTTTTGGGTCAAATTTTGAAGTGGGCAATAGCTACCAAATATATTTTCCAATTTTGAATTGGGCAATAGCTGACATTTTGAATGTGTTTCTTAAAACTTTTTTTCCCTTTATTATAAAGCCATTATAGTCAATTCTATCTTTAGTCACCATGTATGGCGAATTTAAGAACAAAACTTGAATTTCATTTAATTTCAAGATATGGCGAAGTTAATTGACCACATACATTTATGCAAGTTTAAAAAATAAATGTTAAAATATATTTTTGTTTGTTAAACTCAGTATGTAGAACCGTCCATATGTATGCATTTCGTCTTAAACATTTAATTTGACATAATTTTGGGTCAAATTTTGAAGTTTCTTTTGTTATATATGTTTTTTTGGTTCAATATTGTTTTTGGTTTTTGTTTGAATATATGAAGTTATAATGGAAGTTGCTTAATTGTCTTTAATTTTATTGAATGTGATTAGTGGTCTTTTGAATTTTATTATGCTTGAAATTGAAATTGAATTTGAACTTGAACTTGAATGAACTAGTTGACTTGGATTATATCATATTTGGACTCTTTACTCTAACCTATTTGAACCTATTTGACTTTGCAAGGGGTAAGTTATCTTGATATTTGTTTTTAAAATAGAAGTTTTAATTTTTTAAATGCCTTTTGATGGGTCCATTGCCTTATTTTTGAAGCATTGCATGCCTTTGTCTTATATAGGTATATATATTTCAACTTTAGTTGATTGAAATATAGGGGCAGCAACTAGTCAGTTTGATTTCGGGCCTTAGCCCAAGTCACTTTGTTGAATTATTGATCCCCCCTACTCTTAAAGTAAATTATAGATAACCAAATATTTGAGAATAACCTACAAATGGCCAAAGCAAGGAGTAGTCTTTGATTGGAGACTAATCTTTTGCAGTGCCCTCATTGCACTATGCAATCTGCGTGCTTAAAACAATGGCATTTTTGAAAAAAATGGAAGAAAGAAACACAACCAATTTTTTTTGTAAGCTAGGAAAATTATATTAGTCTAATTGAAATATTCAAAGGTGTTTTTGGCTAGTCTACCACTAGGGAAACCATACCAACCATAAAACAATAGATTGTCATTTGTGTCCCAAGTAGTAGCTTAGAGTCACCTTTGATTTTTTTAAGACAAAAAGAGTAATGGTAGGAGTCTGAAAAAGCGAAAGCTAAATTGAAATAACAGGAAATTCAAAGAGCTATTTGAAGTTAGTTACATATATCGGCAATATATCGCTCATATCATGATATATCGTGAGTCATTCCCCTTGGCAATATATCGCCACTAAAAATCGCAACATTTATGACATTTTGAATATATTGCGATATATTGAATGTGTCGCGATATATTGGGAATATATCACGATATTTTGGAAAATATCGCCCTTCTAAAACAAATTGCATGGAATTTGGGAAATAAATCCATGGGTTAAGTTTTTGGCAATGTTATTAGAACCAGAGATATTAAACTCTTAAAGTAATAAATGGTAATATTAATTCTTAAAGTAAAAGTGACATTCTCCTTAACTTTCATTTTCTATCATTTTACTTAAATTTTTAACATTACCACTAATTGTTTCAGAGTGTTTGAGAGTGGTTCCAACCTCATCGGAATTTGTATGCAAAAAGTAGAATTCTAGATCCCTTTCAGAATTCAACAAACTTAATAGTTTTCGGGATTTCAAGATTACAACAATTCCACTGGATTTGATCAAGTATGAGGGTATGTGAATGACATTTAATCAAGCACATCAGCCCCTCTATGTACCTTGATGTTGGTGGCATTGACTGTTGAAATCTCTTATCATGACCTTAATAAAAATGTACCCTTCACTCATTAAGCATGGAAAGTTTCATCAAAATTGTAGAGTGTTGACTAATGTCATTGGAGGATCAACTTCGAGATTCGAGGTAGAGGCAAGGGCTAGAGCTTAGAGGAGGGGGGCATAGGGTGCTATTGATGAATAATATCCCAATATAGACAATAATTTTTATGATATGTAGTTATGGGAGGAGATAACTCACATTGGTTTCCACCTCAATGCCATTACCTTCCACCATAACCCGAGTAGTTGGAGCTTCCAATTTGACGCCTAACTCATTCAAAGCACCTACAAGACCCCCTACTGCTTCCAAAGGAAGAGAGTGCCCTTTGCCTATAAAAGGATTAGAGGGGATCAATGATTCCTACTATTTATCATTGTACTATGCAGTATCTAGATGCCTCATGAGTCATGATGATTCATCTCGAGAGAGACATTTATTTTGATTCATTTGATGTGATTTTCTATCATTTCATCAGGAACATATTTTAGTATTTTCAGTTTATAGTCAATATGTGATCATGATCCACGATTTGACATCTTATCCATCTTATATATTAGTTGTATTTTCATATTTATGTAGCAATGTGTTTATTTGATGATGTTGTTGCTTTAGATGTTAAAAAATTTGGAAAAAAAATGTATTTTTTTAATGCTTTACGACATTTGCTGATATTTTTCGATATTTTCATCGTTGTTGCCGATAAATTACATTCCGGACCAATGATATATTCACCGACACAATATATGTAACTATGATTTGAACTAAAACAAAATTAATAAGCAGGTTCATCATTTGAGAGGACTTCGGTTCTTGTGCGGCAAAGTCGAGGCTTGTCATTGGTTTGACTAGTTGAGGTCACATGAGTGTGGAAGGATAGAGAAGAAACCTTGTAAAGTCCAAATGCGGAATTGGAGAGCTTCGAACAACTAGCCATATAAAGGGCCAAATCCAAACTAGAAGTTTTCTATCAATTTTTCCATGACCATCATTGCTATTACCCATGCATTGCAGTCATTGCACCTAGGTTGTCATCAATTACCATGGCGTCATGGCACTCAATTCCAACATTCCAAATCCCTGTCAAACTGGGTTGTGTTATTTCCCATTAACTCCTCGTTTTCCCTTGGTTCACCCTTCATCATGGAGCCCATTAAATCATAAACTGTAAACTTCATACCATTGGTGGAAGCACGATCGTTGAGTGTGTTCATGACAACCAACTGCTAGCATGGATCTCTCCATTCGAGAAAGAATAACCAATGAAACATACGTGCACATGCAAATTATTGCACAAATGATTCAAGTTCTTTTGAGCCTATATTTTAGTTCATTATTGGTTGCATCCTATAGTGTTCAAAAGATAAATTCTATTGAAATTTAGGTATCATTTTGTGTTGGTATATGATCATATACTCATTGGTATAGGGTTCTATGATTCTACATGTGTTATGCACATTTGCGAGTGTTCCTACCAAAATAATAAGTGAACCAAAATGTACCACCCAACTACCTTACCTGGAGTACCACAGAGTTGTGTGGGATCTTATTGATAGAGAGGAATAAAGCTAATCACGATATACTTGGTGGGAATTACTAATGAAGAAAAAATAGTGGGAGTGTGAACTCCATTATCCTAGTTTCAACTTTAGGTGCACATGTGACCTCCATGAAGCTTGAAATCAAGTGCCACTTCTGATCATGCTAATGCATCTCTATATTACACCCTCTCATCTCCTTGAATATAATCCCCACACCTTCGTCACTAACCTTATATCTTCGCCTAACCTTGCTACCTTATCCCATGCAAATCTTGACTTTTTTTTATTCACTTTTTCATATTAGTCATCCTACCATGCATAATTCATTCTTCTTTCTCATTATTATTTAGATGGGTTGATGGAATACTTGCAAGTTTGGCTTGACTCAACTAAATATGAGTTGAGTCAAATTGACAAGGAAAATCTAGTTAAACTTGCCATAATTTGATGAGTTTTGTGGGACTTGACCTTGATTAGTCCATGTTGAAAAACTTTCATCTCTAACGCCCCCACCCCTCCCCCCTCAAAACAAAAGAAAAAACATTCACATTTATTCAAATTTGTGTTATTCACTTTTCCTTATTATTCATCCTACCATGCATCATTTATTCTCTTTTCTCATTGTTATTTAGATGGGTTGATGCAACACTTGTGAGTTTGACTTGACTAAACTAAAAACGATTTGATTCAAATTGTCTGGGAAAAATCTTGGGAAATCAAGTTAAGCTTGCCATAACTTGATGAGTTCTATGGGACTTGACCTTGATCAAGTCCATGTTGAAAAACTCGCATCTATAACCCCCCTCGAAAAACACACATAAAGATTCAATTCTTTTTGTTGATTTTGATTGCTTATAAGGGGGAAATTGTTGGGCACTGTTGGAAGTGGGTTTTGGGTATTTCAATGAATTGACAACAAAGGTTTTGAACATTTATGATGAAGGAGTGGTTAAAATTATACAATTTCCTTCCCCATACCTTTTCTTATTTAGTTTTACATGCTTTGATATTTATTTTCATGTCTTTTAAAGAACATTTAACCTAAAATGTAAAATCTCCTTTTTTTGAATTTTAAAGGTATATTTGAATTGTTCGTTGATAAGATAAGAGAAAGATATGATAATTTTATTATGACAAATGACCACAAAATTAGGTTAATGACATTATTGCTAAATTCAACAACACCTACAGCAATACTTGTTCCCCACTTAGTGTGCCCAAGTTGGATGCATGGTTGCGTCTCCACTTGCTAATGTAATTAAGTGTGCCAAGTGCTCAAGTCATTGGTGCGTCATGCCATGTTTTTTTATTGAAATGGTTAGGATTTATATTATAAAAATTAGGTTGTGGTAATGCCAAGAAATTAGAACAAGTTACAAAACAAATAATAGGTATATTCCTTACATTAAAAAAAGTTATTGAAAGGGGCTAGCCATAATAATCAAAAGTCTAAAAAACTCCTACCATGACTTACCAAGTATACCATTTAACAAATTGGTGTAGTAGACAAAACTTTGAAGTTGGATAAGTGGGTTCATACATTATGTGGAGTGCTTAGGTGGGTTGCCATCTTGTGAAGAATTTGCTTAATCAAGTCCACTTGGAAGGGTAATCTCCATATTCCCATTGAGTTGAACACCCATGAAAACATATACCTCTTTCCACTGATTCCTTAGGTCTATGTGTCTTTCTATGTCAATTGCATAAGTATCTCTAGTGGAGCCCATGTTTTGGATTTTCTTTTCTAGCTCAGCATGCTAGTGTTCTCATTGTATGTGGGCATTAATATCAGTACAATTAGCTTCTCCCACTTCCTTTGTGCAATACGTGATCCCTTTCTTTAGGTGTAGCAAACAAAAATTTGAAGTTGGATAGGTGGGTTAATACATTATGTGGAGTGCCTAGGTGGGTTGCCATCTTGTGAAGAATTTGCTTAACAAAGTCAACTTGGAAGGGTAATCTCCCAGTTTCATTGTGCAATACGTGATCCCTTTCTTAATGTGTAGCAAACATAACTTTGAAGTTGGATAGGTGGGTTAATACATTATGTAGAATGCCTAGGTGGGTTTCCATCTTGCGAAGAAGTTACTTAATGAATTCAACTTGGAATGGTAATCTCCATATTCCCATTGAGTTGAACACCCATGAAAACATCTACCTCTTTCCATTGATTCCTTAGGTCTATGTGTCTTTCTATGTCAATTGCAAAAGTATCTCTATTGGATCTCATGTTTTGGATTTTTTTTCTAGCTCAGCATGCCAGTGTTCCCATTGTATGTGGGCATTGATAACACTACAATGAGCTTCTCCCACTTCCTGTGTGCAATATGTGATCCCTTTCTTTAGGTCTCTTATTTCACAAGAGAGACGCTACACGAGTAGTGTGTTATCCTTTTCCAATTGTAGGTTTTTATTGGAGGTTTGACCTTGCCTATCCAATGGACATTGAAATGCAGCTTTGATTTGCTTAGCTTGGTTTCCATTCCACAACAAATCATGCCCCCCAAAGTTGAATCTTTGAACTAAAGTGGAGACAGATTGGAAAAAAGAAGTATTCATAGAACCAATACTAAGTTTGTCACCCAAAATTGATGTAAAAAAGCACTCAAGTAAACGTAGGGGAGAGGCAAACTCAAAGCTTGGGGAGAGAGGTTCTTTTGAAGTTTTTGAGTTTCCCAACAAACAAGAAAATGCCTAGGTGGAACGAAACTGGGAGAGAGCCCCAAAAAGATTTGGATAATTCTCATGCTTGGAACCATTAACACACATTTGAAAACCATACAAATTGCTCTATTGTTCCTATTAATTTTTATAGGATTAGGCTAGGATTGACTTATGAGTCATGACGAGTCTCACATAGTCGTTCCATAAATGTTGAGAGGGGGAGCATTGCCTTGCAAATTAATATGATTCACATTGAGCATTGACATACTTTGGGTGTATATGGATTGAGACCCCCTATTTATTAAACAATGCCCAAGATTCAATTTTGTCCCTACATTTACTTGATGATCAATGCGGTTTTATGGTGTAATGTTGAAATTCTTACCTTGTCAAATCCATTTTACCAATTGAGCCAGAGGAGAGTGGTTTTGTTAGGATATTTAGACTCTTAGCATTTAGACAAGATCAACTTGGTCTAATTGTCTTAAGATAAAGTGTGTTTCTTTGGTATGCATTAGTATGCATTTGTACTTATGTAATTCGATAGATAGGATATGTTCTAGACATAAAGTGATCCGACAGTTCATCTTCTCCTTGATCTTAATGGTTATATTGATGTGGTTTAACACTCAATTGGTCCATGATCTTTATATAAATATCATGGGGGTTATTTGTTGACAATTGATTATGTGAAGCTCATATGTAGAATATTTTCCTTTTGCATTAATATTTTGCCTCAAGTGACCTATGCACTGTTTTTTTTCCGAGGGTTTTAACCACATAATACATTGGTGTTCTTAGTTGTGATATGTTTTTGAGAGTAGTTTCTTTAAGGTGTTTGACTTGTGTGAAAATACCCTATTTTAGTTGATAGGTTTGGTGAAGCTTTTTCCGGTACAACTATGAGAATGATTAAGGAGACACCTACAATGGGTATTTCCTTTCCTTGCTGGGCTTTGAGAAGAACGTTTCCTTTGTAAAGAGCTTGGGCCTCAACTTCATTATTTGTGGCTGTCTTGATTCTCTAAAGAAACTCAACTTATTGATTTCCTCTGTAGTAAAAAATGGCTCCTCCTTGCAATTGCCAACACAGATTCCCTTTGGAACCTTTTTCAAAAAACAAAATGGGGTTTATATTTTTCTTCCATTGCTTAAATTCTTCTTCTTCCAACCTAAGTTTCCATTGCTGAGAACAAGAAGGATGATTAGGATTTGTTACCACCTCACTTAGGATGCGCAAGGTTTTCACTAAACAAAATACTTCATCCATCATGAACCTTACAGTCCCCCCTTCTAGATCAAGTCATCTTTTACTCAGTTTCATGTACTTTGCACCTCCTTTTTCATGGTTAAAGGAGGATTCCAACCCGTTGGAATATTTAGTATGGAAGGGTTGAATAGGAGATCATAAGCATGCACAATATTTTAAAAATATTGTCAAGAATGGAAAGTCTCCCTCAAATCTTCCCGTATCCAACATTGGACAAGACTTACAAACACATTTGTATCATGCATAAACCAATTCTCACACTCATCCAATAGGGCAAGGCTTCTTGGCTGGAAAATATCTATAATAACATCGATTTGCTCCAAATCAGGAGAAACTTCTACATGTGAAGATAGAGGTTGAAACTAACCCTCCATGGGTTACATCAAACTTGTTTTCTCAATGAACTGTTGCTCGAAGTTTGTATCACTGGTACTAGTGTGTGGTTGAGAATGATCATAGGAATAGTCTAAATGTGCCTCCTCCATACCAAGATGTCCAAAGGTCTCAAAACCGACACTCCTTTCTTTGGTTATGTCAAAAATGGGCTTTTCCAAACATGTCCAATGATCATCATCCAAATCCTTATAAAAAATGGGGGAGTCTTCATCAGTGGAAACAAATCCTTGGCTCTCTGTAACAACACCAAGCTGCTCCAAATCATGAGAAACTTTTGCATGTGAATATAGGAATAGTCTAAATGTGCCTCCTCCATACCAATATGTCCAAAGGTCTCAAAATCGACACTCCTTTCTTTGGTTATGTCAAAAATGGGTTTTTCCAAACATGTCCAATGATCATCATCCAAATCCTTAGAAAAAATGGGGGAGTCTTCATCAGTAGAAACAAATCCTTGGCTCTCCATAACAACACCAAGTTGCTTCAAATCATGAGAAACTTTTGCATGTGAATATATAAGTTGAAATTGAAAGTCTACGGGTTGCATCAAATATGTTTTCTCAATGAACTACTGCCCCAAGTCTGTATCACTAGTACTAATGTGTGTTTGAGAATGATCATAGGACTATTCTAAATTTTCCTCCTCCATACGAAGATGTCCAAAGGTATCAAAATTGGCATTCCCTTCTTTAGATCATCATCCAAATCCTTATAAAAAATGGGGGAGTCTTCTTCAATAGAAACATACCCTTTGCTACTACCCCTATCCTATTCATGCTTACAATTATGATCCTTAGAAGGTTTGGTTATAAAAATATCAGGAGGGGATAAAATTTCCAAACCTTCATCACCATGAAGAGATCAAAGAGGAGTGTCAACATGTACCTCACAGACCTCATCATGAATTTCTTCATGACCTTTTCCGAGGGCTTCTTTTTGTTCCATTGTGTCCTTTTTTGATCTTTTCACTTTTGCTTTCAAAAGGCTGGAAGGCATTCTCAAGTTCTCCAAGTTGTCTTATGTTGATGCTCTTTCTTAACTAAGACTTGGTTATACCCTGAAAACCCATCCAATATAGACACGGTCTATGAACTAATGACCCTTTAGAGCATATGTTTGATAGACATCATATATATAAGGGAAAGAAAGTAGTGGTCGGGCCCGAGGATTATATTGAAGTAAATATCCAAGACCAACACTAGGATTATAAAAATTAGGAAGTGTACCTCTGAACAAGAGAAGAAAGCCTTAATTGAATTGGTAAGAGAATATAGTGATGTGTTGTCCACTTATGATGAGCTTAAGTCATATAGGGAAGATATAGTAATTTAACCACATTTGTTTTCTGTTGGAAAAGAAATTAATTGCATGTAATATCTCATGATGCAATCACTCATGCACATTGTAAATCACTCAATTAATTTCATCTAATAATCAATCTTAAAACATTCTAATTAATTTCACATTAATTAAAATCAAATCAACCCTCCCTAATTAGTTTCACAATTCTAGCATCTATAAACACCATTGATTTGTCACTTGTGGGTAAATTCTACAGCAAAGGTAATCTACTAGGTAGAAATTGTGGGGACCCATTAGGATACACCCTCGATTGGTGCCAGTGTTGGACATATCCTCATGATTCCAATTTAGTCCCCTCCTGTAGTACCACACTTGATATCTGGACTTGTTTCCATGTACCTAACGAATATTGGAAACTCCCCTTTACATTAACAATCAACTTGTAACAAACAATTGATCCCTACACCAAGTAGGTTTACAATTCGATGCACCTCTATTTAAAAAGCAAAGTCAATATTTGCTTCAATGAGTTCATAGTTTGACTTTGCTTACCCTTTCTAGTAATTAGATAACACTTCTATTCTACTTGTAAAGTAATCCATTAGTGTAGCTTGTGAGTATTGCATGTTCTATACCTAAATCCTTTTTTCCCAATAGCAAGGCACTGGTCTTTATTTCATACATGTGGAAGCTTTGAATTACTTGCTAAGTTATGTTGTTAGGTTGTTTTCCTAGTTTTATTAACTTCCAAGTCACCTTTTCCAAGGTGACCATACTATATGTTTATAGGGTCAGCCTCGGATTTTTTTGGGATTTCGCCTAAACAGAAGGAGTTTAGTGTTGTGGTGATAGACTACAGTGGCACCCTGTTTGTTGACTTTCCCCTAAGGCTACTCTCAGTGGGTTGAAATTTTTCTCATGTTCACTTCTAGATCTCATCGACAACATGATTAATGTGGATTTATCAAGGGCTTAGAAGATTGTAAATTTCGTCGCAAGATTTTTTCTTCTATCATTAAATTAAACAAACTTTTTGGACCAATTATATTGGAGATAATTTCATTGTGAAAGAGAGATCAGTCATGTCTTGTTGCTTTACCAGGGATAGAGAGCTCTTGTTTAAATTTTATGAGCAAGCTAGGTTTTTCAAATTTTGGTAATGCCATATAGTACCTCTTTAAAAGAGATTTCTTATGAATATAACTAGGATATCTAGAAATCCAATTCAACAACAATTGTCTTGTATCCTGGGGTGGGGTGCATGTGTTTCCAAGATCCTCGGTGGCTATCCTCCAAATTTTTGCAATGAATTCACATTTAAAAAATAAGTGATTGCTTGATTCTTCATTTTGTTTGCACTATGTAGCAGAGGAAGGGTCCATGAAATCCTCTCTAACGTATATTGTTGAGTCAAAATGATCAAGTATCCACACAAAGATGTGAATCTTGGGCAAACAATCTCCCTTCAAGACAAAATTTTAAATGGGCAAACAATCTCCCTTCAAGACAAATTTCTAAATGGGCAAACAATCTCCCTTCAAAACAAATTTCTAAATGGGGGACTAAGGGAAAAGCCTTGGAATATCTGATGGTCACATAATAGTTTCTTCCTTGGGGCCCCCATCTTTTTGGATCAACTCTTTTATTCATAGGGGTTGCAACTTTTATCCTAGACAATGCCAATCTCATGTTGTCATATAAATCCTTTGGAGGATTTAGTTGCTTCCAACAAGTCTACTTCCACTTCAGTTATCCCATTTAAAAGATCAAAGAGAGAGGTGACACCCTAATTTGACATCTAGGCTTGAAGGTCTTAAAGAGACAAGTTATGAAGAAGGGTGGGGTGTGCCCCACTATATTGTCTTCCCATAGTTTGGTTTATTTTCCATTTTTTGGAATCCATGTGAGATCCTTTTGTATGAGAGGTACAATCAATTTACATAAGCATCAAATATGATATCTATATACTATTGGCATTGAGTCATCCAAGATTGCATGAACCCCACAAGCCAAAAGTGCTTAGTAGAGAAAGAAGGGCAGAGCAGACATGCCAAATTTTACAAGGATCACTTGGCTAGTTGGATTAAACCATTGAGTTCTCTAATGATCATCATATTCTTGAGATTTTGGAATATGGGTGACCAATCTGAGGTCCTCAGTATTAGTGAGGGATGCTTAAGTATTGAATGTATTCCAATGAGGCTAAATTGAGAATGCGTTCTTCTTTGTGATAGTGTGGAGAGTTAGGGTGGAGTTATTCTAATCGTATATGCTACTTTTGGTGAAATTGATTTTCCCTCTCAAGGCTTATAAGTAATGATCCAACATAGGTTTGAATCTTTATGCTATAATCATTGAGGCTAGTTATAAAGGAGAATATCATTAACAAACAATGAGTGGCTTATTTCTTTTAGTTCTCTTAATGATTTTGATTCCAAGGAGCAAACCTCTTTCTTTCTTCAATTGATTATGTCATTAGAATTTACAAGGAGGGAAACCTAGGGCATCCTTGTTTCAGACCTCTATTTCTTTGTAAGTGTTGATGTATTTGTAACTTCATAATGTATTCACTTATGTATTTCATATATTGTATTTGATTAGTCCTCGATGTTCCTATCAGGAGAATCAGTAATGTAAACAAGTCATGTAAAGTCATTGAGGTTAACCCTCCTTGTTGATCAAGTGTTAAAGTCCCCGTAGTTGTGGGGCACTAGGGTTATTAGACTCTCCTAAAGAAGTCGGCCCTGGTAATTTGTTGTCAAGTCAAAAACTAGTATAAATAGAGAGTGAGCCTCTCTATTTATTACACAATCACTCACACTCAGTTGTAGCGCATCAGTGAGAGAGAAGGAGCTGGAATAAGAGAGACAACCACTGTTGGAGATCATCTTATTGTCTTTGGGTTTTACTGCTGCCATTGGTGCTCATTCTATCTCTGAGGAAGTTGCGGGGTTTTCTCCTTTATGGTTTCCTCGAGGAAAATCTTTGCGTCCATTGTCTCTTATGATTGATTGTTGTGCATTTTATTCTCTCAGATAAGATCATAAGATCATTCTGTCTAATTGATAAAAATCTAACATGGTATCAAAGCTAACCTCAGAAGAAGACACTGTGCAGCTATGGAAGCTAGGGCTTCTTACTTTTTGGGTCTCTCTCCACAATCCATCAGCAAAAGGAGGCTAGGATGACTTGAAGGATGCATCTTTCTATCGAAGCAGAATCTGATTCTGAGAAATTTCAGTTTTTGGCCTACCAACATTGGGAAATTAGGGATTTTCACTAAAGAGGGATTTTTTAGTGAGCCTGAGATAGGATTGCTCTTCTCCTCAAAATCGAAGTTTAGAGACAAAAATTGAGGTTTTTGATTGAGTAGAACTTCGAGAAAGTCAAACCCTAATTTTCCCTGGAACTAGAAAACTAGCACTGCAGAAGATAAGCTCCAGATCCAGTTTTTAGGTTCTCAAATTGGTAAGATCTAAATCTTTTATATTTCCATTTGAGGTTCTCAGCTAGGATGTCTCATCATACCAAGCTTGATGAAAATCTTGAGGGAGCTGATAACTTTCGAGCCTAGAAGTATAGGATCTCCCTGGTCCTGGAAGAAAATGAGTTGGACTCTAACATCAGTGAAGAGGTTCCAGTTCTAGAGGGAGATGAGGCTAAGGCCTTACACAAAAATAAATTGGTCATGGCTAAGAGGATTATTGCTGATTCAATCAAAGATCACTTCATACCACAGGTGTCCTCCCTAAAGACACCTAAAGCAATGTTTGATGCCTTGACAAAGCTATTTGAAGGGAAGAACATAAACCAGAAGATGACTTTGAGGAACCAGTTGAAGAGTGTGAAGATCCAGAATGTGGAGACCATACAGTCATACTTTACAAGGGTCTCCCAGATCAAAGAACAACTTGAAGCAATGGATGAAGAAGTGGAGAATGTAGAAATTATGATGACCACCTTGAATGGTCTCCCTAGATCATGGGACTCTTTCATTCAAGGAATTTGTGGTAGAAGAAAACTAGTCACCTTTAGTAGACTGTGGGAGGAATGCTCACAAGAAGAAGCTCAAATAGTAGCCCGAGAAGAAAAGATTGGAAGTGAAGATCAAGCTCTCACAGTACACTCCAAGAAAATAAGAATGGACTATCATCATCACAAAGGTAAGCACTCTCACCATAAAGATAACCCTAGAAGATTTAACAGATATATTTCTAGTATCAGATGATTTACATGCGATGAGAAAGGACACATCTCTAGAAACTGTCCCAGAAACAAAGGTGGCTCTCAAAAGAAGAAGAACTACAAAAGAAGACATCATTCTTATGCTGTAGAGGATGATGAACCTTCCAAGAAAAGATTCAAACAAGAAAGTGAATATTCTTCAAGTGATGAAGAGTATGTTTTGATTTATGCCCTCACGGGAACTGTCACACATGGGAGCAAGGATTGGCTTATTGATAGTGGGGCTTCCAAGCATATGACGAGATTCAAGGAATCATTTGTGAAATTATCAGAACATGAGTCACCCCACAAGGTGAAACTTGGGGATGACTACCAATATCCAATAAAAGGTAGTGGTGAATCCTCCTACAAGTTAGACTTTGGAAAGTCTATGAAGATGAAGGATGTCTTCTTTGTACCAGGACTAAAGAAGAATCTCCTCTCCATCTCTGCATTGGATGCAAAAGGCATGAGGGTTTCATTTGTAGATGGCCAAGTTCTTATGTGGCCAAATGGAAGACCATAGATGATGCAGTTGTGATTGGGGAGCAAGAGGGAGGATTATACAAGCTAAAGGGCCAACCAGAATAAGCCTTGGTCCATGACTCGATAGAGTCAAATGAAATTTGGCATAGAAGGATTGCACATATGCACTATAGAGCACTACCACTTGCAAGCAAAGTTGTTGAAGGTCTTCCAGAAATTCAGGAAAAACATGATGGTGTCTGCAAAGGATGTGCAAAAGGAAAGAACACAAAGAAGACATTTCCAAGTAGCAAGAGCAAGGCAAAGGAATCTTGGAAATCATCCACTCCAATGTATGCAGTTTGATATCATCCAGTTCATTGAGTAGGTATGTATACTATGTTTCTTTCATTGATTATTTTTCTAGGAAGACATGGATATACTTCTTGAAAAACAAAGATGAAGTATTCGGCAAGTTTAAAGAGTTCAAAGCCTTGATCGAGAACCACACAAAAAGGAAAATCAAGACCTTTCGAATAGACAATGGTGGAGAATTCACATCAAATGAATTCAAAGAATTATTCATAGATTCAAGGATTAAGAGGGAGTTGACCACTCCATACAATCCACAACAGAATGGGGTTGCAGAAAGAAAGAATAGAACGATTATGGAAGCTGCAAGGGCAATGCTTCATGATCAAGATCTTCCCATGCATCTAAGGGTAGAAGCTGCTAGAACAACTGTGTATGTATAGAACTATACTCCACATATAGTACTCAAGAACAAAACACTTGAAGAAGTCTTCTCCGGCAAGAAACCAGAAGTCCAGCCATCTAAGAATATTTGGCTATCCAGTGTACATACACATTCTAAAAGAAAAGAGGACAAAGTTAGATCCTTCAGGGAAGAAGGGTATATTTGTGGGATATAGTGAAAACTTGAAGGCTTATAGAATATACTTCCCAGGATTTAAGAATATCGACATCAACAGGGACATAACATTTGACGAAGACTCGGCTTACAACAAATCTATAAAGAGACCTGCTGAAGAACTTGAAGAAATAGAAGTACCCAGAATTCAAGATACAACTACGAACGATGCAACTCAAGAAGAATATCGAGAAATAGAAGAACCCTGGGAACCTGTAGATCCACCCTAAGAGAAGAATCCTCACAAGAGGAACCTGCTTGTGTACGAGAGGCTATCCAAGGTGTAGAAAGATATGGGGCTCCAGAAGAAATGCACAGAGAGAGGAAGAGAACTAGGTCCTAATTCGGATATGTAGCCCTATTATGTGACATCATTGATAAAGAACCTTCCAACTATAAAGAAGCGACAAAGAAGAAAGAATGGAAGGATTATATGATCGAGAAGTACCAGTTGATCATGAAGAATGATGTTGGGGATGTTGTCCCAAGACCAGAGGGGAAGTCTATTGTATATTCCAAGTGGATCTATAAGATCAACCATGTTGCAGATGGCAGCATAGAGAAATATAAAGCAATATTTGTGGTTCGTAGATTCTCCCAGAAAGAAGGAATATATTATGAAGAGACTTTTTCACATGTAGCGAGATACACTTCCATCAGATCAGTACTTGCTCTGGCTACAGTGATGAAATGGAAGCTACACTAGATGGATGTCAAGACTGCTTTCTTGAATGGTGTAGTAGAAGAGGAAGTGTATGTGGAGCAGCCACTTGGTTTTGAGACACATGACAGGGAGACTCATGTGTGTAAATTGAAGAAAGCCATGTACGATTTGAAACAGGCACCTAGGACATGGTACGACAGAATTGACAACCTCTTGACTAATTTGGGCTTTACAAAGAGTAAAGCGGATTCCAACCTTTACTACAAGGTTAAAGGAGGGAACCCAGTGATACTCCTACTATATGCAGATGACCTGTTTGTAACAGGTGAGGATGGGTTGATTGTTGATATGAAGAGGAAGCTTGCTGCCGAGTTCGAGATGAAGGACTTGGGCATGATGCACTATTTTTTAGGCATGGAGGTGTGGTAAAATGTAGATGGAATCTCCTTGGGACAAGGGAAGTATGCAGTAGATATCTTGAAGAGGTTTGGGATGATGGACTGCAAGGCCATGACCACACCTATGGCATCAAACCTGAATCTATTGAGTGATGCTTCATCAGAGTCGATTGATGCTACGATGTATCGTTAGATGATTGGGTCCTTGATGTACCTAACGAATACAAGACCAAATATTTTCTTTGTTGTGAACACATTGAGCCAGTTCTTGACGGATCCCTGACATGTTCACCTGGTTGCTGCTAAGCATATTCTGAGGTACCTAAAGGGTACAGTTGATTATGGGCTCAAGTATGAAGCGAATCAGAAGATTAACCTAGAAGGTTATGTGGATTCAGATTGGGTAGGCAGTGCCCTTGATAGGAAGAGAACTTCTAGGTGTTACTTCAGTATGGGATCAGGTGTCATCTCTTGGTTTAGCTAGGAAGCAGTCCTACGTGGCACTGAGTACAACTGAAGTAGAGTATGTCATAGCTTGTTCGACTAGTTGTGAGGTAGTATAGCTAAGGAAGCTACTATCTGATTTGTTTGATCTCCAATTAGATGCTACTTGTATATATTGTGACAACCAGAGTTGTGTGAAGTTGTCAAAGAACCCAGTGTTCCATGACAAGTCAAAGCATATCGAGATCAAATACCACTATATCAGGTATATGGTGCAGAGGGGAGCAGTGAAGCTCCAGTATGTTGCGACTGTTATAGCGGATTTCACCACACTAGGTGAATCACACATTGTATGGCCTTCCCTTGTCCCGCTGCAGACTCATTACCCCCTTTGGACCACTTTATAT